>JAIEZT010001390.1:1357785-1956475 GCA_019594935.1 Periophthalmus modestus
TTTATTCCTTCAGCCTCCAGGCCTCTCATCCCACGGGCTTTAAATGGATCTTGGGACAATCCCGGACAGCACACACAAGTGAGTCTGAGGAACACTTAAATATCATATACTATCCTTCTGTGTGCCATGTCTACACTGCAAAAATTATATCTGAACAAGTTACAAATCACTTGAATTCTAAAAAATAGACGCACAGTGTAACTTAGCTTTGCACAGAATGGCATTAAACTTATCTTATCTGATAAGCAGGTGCTGCAGCCAGGTAAAGTTACAGGTCAAATCTCTGTAGAGACGATTTCATTCACAATTAGATCCATGTTTTCAAAAGGATTTGTAAAACAAGGATTTCCAATAAAATAATAATCATGATTTTAGGTCGTTTTCACACCTGTCACTGCGCTTTGTGGAGTGGCCCCAGTGCGCACTAGGTTTAGGTCTGTTGACATTCACTGCACATCATTCACCCATGAGCCACGTGAGAGTCCATCTGATCTCCAAACTTATGTCTATGACAGCGCGCATCAAGCAGACAGAGCCCCGTGAATAAGTACACACAGGCTTACGTCTCTGACCCAGGCTCACCTGGCTCCCAGGCTCACCTGGCTCCCAGGCTCACCTGGCTCCCAGGCTCACCTGGCTCCCAGGCTCACCTGGCTCCCAGGCTCACCTGGCTCCCAGGCTCACCTGGCTCCCAGGCGCACCTGGCTCCCAGGCGCACCTGGCTCCCAGGCGCACCTGGCTCCCAGGCGCACCTGGCTCCCAGGCGCACCTGGCTCCCAGGCGCACCTGGCTCCCAGGCGCACCTGGCTCCCAGGCTCACCTGTGCAGAGACACAGGGAGAAGTTGATACAAACTGCTTCGTCAGGCGAACGCAAACTGCAGCTCACAGTGCGAGTATACCAGACCAGAGCACTTTTTACCCAATTCCAAGCTCTTCTACTCGCATTGCAGAGTCCATGCGTTGCCCCAAGGTCGGTCACGATCACACCACACTGTCCCGCTCCAAAGCGCGAGAGGAGCAGCTCCGAGAGCGCCTGTTTCAAACACTCTCGGAACGGGCGTTTAATGCGAATCAGATGCGACTGTCATATTCACACAAGCGCACCACTCCTGGAGCGAATATACTTTTACATGGACTTAAGTGATAGTGTGAAAACAGGTTAATGCCACACGGTGGAACAAAGCGATAATATATCCATGGAGACGTGCAGGTGAGTGCACATTTTATTATTTATTATTTATATTATTTATATTTATTATTTACTGAATAGAGCTGGATAATTTTATGTACTTCAAGGTGACTGACTTGTCTCAATAACCTTTTTTAACAGGTTGTGTGAAAATAAATGTTTATATCTTCAGCTTTTTAAAAATAAATTATCTTGCAATGTTATGAACCAATGAAATGTTCAACATCACAAATTATTAGAAAATGACTCAAATCCAGAGTAATTTTCTGAATTCAAGTCATTTTAAGCAACACTCGATATAAACCCCATAGTGTAGTCTAATGCTGGTCCTCTTTCTCCTCACAGGGCCCTTTCCCCCACTAAACGTCTCTGTGATTGATGCTACAGTGGATCAGATACTTGTCCACTGGCTGCTGACAGACGCACACTATGTTTCAAACTGGTCCTTTGTTGTGCACTATACAGACATGGTTTTAAAAGACGAGAGGATAGTAGGAATGGCCAATATTTCCAGATCATTTAGGAGTGGTGGACAGCACTCATTCACTGCTGTTATTGGAGGTCTGGAGTCTTACAGGAGCTACAGCATCGACGTGTATACAATCACCAAGTATGGGATCAAGAGCTGTGGGCAGGTTCCCCTTCTGGTGCATACAGGTGAGCTATAATATGTTCAAATGCATATTAATTCAACCAAGCGAAACTGAATAGTTTGTTGAATTGACCATGGTAGATAAAGAAATTAGCAATCCAACATATTAAGGTTGTCAAAAGTATCAAAAATCAGATACTAATCACTACTAAAACGAATGTTGAAACTAGATACTCATTTGAAGTATCAGAACTAAAAAGTTTACTTTTCCTGAATAGTTTTAGAATGATCTTGCACTTTATAAGACCACATAGACTAGTATACACCCATGGACCACTATGGAACCTACCTGGACGATTGCGGTATTACACACGTCCACATGTAATAGAAAAGAAAGTACTATTATTTAATCTTGAAAATCACATTCTATTGTCTAAAGAAAGAGTGTTTTTTTTATTATCATCGTGGTATTGAAATTGGTATTGAGTATTGGTATCGAGTTGTGTATTGCTGCCGTGGAGATGAGGCAGAGGAGCATTTCAAAGCGTAGCTAAAACGACAGGAGGAAGGAGAGAAAAAGGCTTTAGGGGTGATTATTTGGAGTCCACAGTTTGGAATTTTATGTTCATCCGTTTAATTTCTAAAAGATAGCTGTAAAATCTGCAGACCTGACTTACTGTGTCTAACTGGCTCCTACTGTAGAACACAATATTTTCAGATTATTTTAAAGTGGAACTAAATGCTAAATCTTCTTTTTTTTCCCTACTAAACTGTGCATATGGTGTTTTAATAGCATTATCTACTACTCCTTGTCATTTTTTGCAACATAGTGCAAGCAAGGTAAATTTGTTTTCTGGTTTTTCAAAAATGTGTGCGCTGCCTCCACTGGCCTCTGCAATTTCCATCCATGGTGACATCACACAGGACTGCCCCGATTACAGCCAGGTGTTTCTGAGTACAAACACCCAGTTGCAGGGACAGAGTTTGAAGTGTGAATACCTGTTAGATCAATCACACTGTTCTTATACCTCCAGACCCCGCCGCTCCTGCCCCGTCACTCTCTTCTTTAGTTCACAGGCGCTGCCCTGTTTAGCAGCTCTACTTGAAATGTGGATATGGGCGGAGTTTAGGTGTTTAGACCCACCCTCAAAATACACAAAGTTCTCTTCTTTCATATAATGTTATATTTAATGTCCCTGCTGAGTGCATTGTTCTGTAATAATAATAATAATATCCATGTTTAGTCTCTGATAACTGACTTGACACTTTGTTTTCAAGCGGTGAGATCGCCACGTGGGCTGGTTGTACAGAGTTCAACAGATAACTTGACCGTGTGCTGGGACGCGCAACATGCAGACCCTCCAGACAAATACGAAGTCATATCCTTCTCACTGCATAATGCCAGGGTTACATCTACAATGGCGCATCCTGGGAGGCCTGAAGGATTCTGGGAAACTCAGTCACTTTGTGTTTCTATGGGTCCTTTTATTCCTGGACAAACTTACAACATAGCCGTGGTGGCTTTTAAAGGGAATGACAGAAGCCAGGAGACCACTATATTACACACTGCAAGTATGACAAATATACCATGGCAATTAATACAACTACATTTAATAGCTGTATTGTAAAGGTGCAGTAAGTAATTGTATTGTTTGTCTCTGAGAAGATGCATTTGCTTTACCAAGTATGGTATTAAAATTATCTATCTCTATGGAGACAAGCAGGTGACACCACTAAGCCAAGACACCTAGACACAGGCCAGCATGTTTTTCAGAGGTTTGCTTTTGTTGTTGCGGTAATTAATAGATCGTTGAGTAAACAACAGAAAAAGAAAAAAACAAAACAAAACAACAACACTCGAACATTCTAAGCAAAGCAATGACATCTCCATGGAGACAAGCAGATGGCGGCTCATCCACCAGAAAAGTTAATTAGTGCACCTTTAGAGGTCTCATATAATGTCAAATTGTCCCATTTCATGTTTAAATTACATTTATATCTTTTTTCTTTTAGGGCCAGTGTCCGTCCAGGTGGCGGTCCCTCTCTCAGTCAGTGCCACAAGTGTCCAGCTCTACGTCCAGCCTCCACAAGTCGGCTTGGTGGATGGGGTCAAAGTTTGTGTTTGTCCAAAACTCTGTGACCCCACATGTGAGGACTTTATTTGTGACCTTACCTGTGACTGGTCTGCTCTCCACGCTGATGTCCGTACTGTTACCATTAACAACCTCAGCCCGGGCTCACAGCTGCAATTCAAGGTGTTCAGCACAAGCAGAAATCAAACCGGACCAGCTTACTTCACCAAGCAAATTAGAACAAGTGAGTCGGTTGTCAGTATGGAAATATATTCATTCTGCTGCTTCACTGGGTATGAGGCAGGGGGGCTGTAGCTGAAATGACTGGAACAATGAGGGGAGAGAGAGTGGTTTTATATTAACTGACTGAGATGTGTTTGGTCGAGAGGCAATGGTAACAAGCTGTGATTAGATTTGACAGGAGCAGAAGTGGGCAGTACTCAGTTACATTTACTTGAGTAACTTTTTAAAGAAATTTTAAAAATTTTCAGAGTACTTTTCTAGCAACATACCTTTACTTCTACTCGAGTAAAAATTTTGGTTACTGCTCCTACTGTGAGTAAGTCTCCAATTGGCAAAAGCTACATGTTGACAAAATGAAATTATTTTTTCTTGCAGCGCGCCTTCGGATACCATTCATTTTTCTAATTTTTGTAGTTTGTCCTTTGAAAATACCAAATTTTTTGCATTTAAAATTTTTGGTCCTTCCATTTATATACATTTTAAATTATAAATCAGATGGCATGCTCTGACAATTGCTCTTTAATACTACTTGAGCAGTAGTTTCCCCAATACTTTTTACTCTTACTTGAGAAATTTCTTGGACCACTACTTTGTACCTCTACTTGAGTAATGGAAATTTTAAAGACATTTTTTTTCTACCCACCTACTTATACACCCACTTATAACTTTGTACCAGTGTAACATTATAGCATTTTATTTTTTTCTTCACAGATTTCAAATATATTGTAAGGTTTGACTTTTCTCTCAACTAAATTTCTTGCTATAACGCAGCACTGTGTCTGACCTCGACCACTAACATGTATTCAGTGCAAACTCAAGGGTTAAAAATAATTCAGGCCCTGGATAATTAGTGCAGTGTGAGCATGAGTGTAAAGCAGTAATTACCTCAATAACGTGTGTGATCTGGTTCCTAATTACAGGCCTCGCTCCTCCCAGTAGGCTGAGGGAGGGAGTGGTCACCCATTCATCTATAGAGCTGCTTTGGGACCTTGCTCCGGGGCATGCCGACAGCTACGAAGTCATCTGTTACAACTGTGAACACACACATATGGTAAAAGGTTTTGTCTCTAATGTCTAACTTTTGACATTATTTTAACCAGTAGCTTTGTTTGAATATTAACATTACATTTCATGTGGTGCATTTTTTTTGTCCACTACCCCTTCCATCTCAGCCAGTTGAGTTAATAGATTTTCAGTTTATGTCAAATTTAATGATACTCATAGTGGCATTTTTAAGTACCTTTTTTATTACTTATTGCTTTATTACTTCCTTATTAAAATAGATTCAAATAAAAACAAGTTTTGTTTTGTTTGGTCGTTTTTATTGTACTGAAAGGCATATAAAAGCATGTGTCCTTACTGTGAGCAGGTTTGTATCTCCACAAATCTGACTCTTATTTGTCCTGGAGGAGGGAAATGTTGTTCCTTTAGCTATAGTCTTCCACATTATGGCACAAAGCTTATTTTTCTCCATGGAAAATGTTTTTAAGTATGGTTTACTGTCTATGTCTATGGAATTTTGCAGGCGATATGCCACCTTCAGAAAGTTACATACTGTACCTTTAACATTGCATTAATCATTTACTCCTAAATGTCTTGTCCGCAGACACAACAACAGTATGCACTATTAACTATCAATATCTTGATAACGAATCAATATTTCAATAATCTGCCCACCTCTGATCAAGAGATTTGGTTTGTGGGTGACGCCTCTAACCACTAAATCAGTTATTACCACAAAAACATTCCCAAAACTACTTTATACATCTGAAACCGTATTCCATTAAAAGGTTCTGTATTGCCTTGAGCAGGTGACCAATTTACTGTTGCTTCAGGCAGTCTGCATATATCCACTTTGTACTACAGAGAAACCTAACGTGCCCTTCCAACCTTTACTATAATGATTTAGCTTTGATTAATTCTTGTCTGTAAAGGTGCAGAAAGTCTCTGGTCAAAGGGCTGTGTACTCTTCCCTGACTCCCGGAACACTCTATCACTTTGCAGTGTGCACGGAAAAACGGCTCTTCCCGGACTCCTTTCCTGTCAACATAAGCATCACTGCAGGTAAACACGTACTGGAGACTCAAATATTCCTTTTCCCATTTCATCAGTTACACTAATTGTTTTTCACACACCAGCTCCCAGCCCCATAGAGCTGTCCATCGGCAATAAAACCACATCATCTATATGCATTAGTTGGACCGTGAGCCGAGGAGTTGTGAGCGGTTTTCTGCTGTCAATCAAAAATGTGACAGCCAAACCAGCACCAATCAATATGCATCCGGAGCACAGGTCATTTGCGGCTAGCAGTATATAGCATGAATGATAAGGAGCCCAGCTTTTATTCTCCAAACCTTTTTTGTGTTTACAGAGGGCACTGTTTCCGAGGGCTCACTCCAGGAACCAAATATACTATTGAAGTTATGAGTCTCAGTGGAGAGCGGAGGAGTCAACCCACTGTTATTACGCTCCATACGAGTGAGTCTGAAAACAATGGTCATGTCGATTATGAAATTAATTTAAAGTGGAACAAAAGACTAAAGATTTTGGAGTTTTTTGGTCACAAAAACCTAATCTAAGTTTGCACTTCCTTCAGTGGCCTCCATAATTTCCAGTAGTTGGTGACATCACAAAAGACTGCCCTGATTACAGCTGGGTGTTTCTAATTACAAAAGTTTAAAGTACGGATACCTATTAGACCAATCATACTGCTCCTTAAACCTCCAGACCCCTCCTCCCCCCTCACTCTCTTCTTTAGTCCTGCAGGTACTACCCAGTTTAGTAGCTCTATTTGAAACATGGTTGTGGGTGGAGTTTAGGTGTTTAATTCCACTTTAATAAGAAACAAATTAAGTTCCAGCTTGATTAAAATATGATTAGGATAGTTTGTTAGGGAAGAGGGGCATATGAAAAGGAAGTGAGTGTTCTTGTGTGGTAGAGTTCACTTTACTGATAACTTTTTATTGTGTAAGTGTGAGTGGGGTGGTGATATGAAATAAATTAATTTTCAAAATGATATTAGTGCTCACGCCTTAAAGCATGGGCTTCACAAAGGAAATCAATGTATGCGCAGTAAGTCCTAATTATTTCTAGTGCTGTGTATATTGCTGCACAGAGATTAGGTAGCTGAAAGAATATGATATAGTAGACACATTTTATACCACTGTCGCTGTGCCACCTCATAGCAAATGATTTTGTCAAACAAAAATAAGCACAATTCTGATAACATGCATAATGTAAAACCGTTATTATTTTCAAGGATAATTTTCTGTTGATGTGTAGAAATTAAGAAAAAAAAAAGTAAGTTATAAATGGTGAAAAAATCAAATTAGAACACCTTGGAAAGATTTATAAACAAACAGTGTTGAAAGGTTTTATTAATCATTTATTTTGCCATTATGGTAAAAGTGCACTATGTAATGTTTCTGGTGGAGAGTATTCCACCTGCTTGTTTCCAACAAGATCCAATTGCTTTGCCTGGAGTGTTTCACATTATAGCAAAGTTGTTTATCTCCATGTAGAGAAACACCAGGATTACAAGTTAGTTCTATGGAGACCTGAGCCTGCTCAAAGCAAGAATACATGTTTTCAGATATTTTTGTGATGTAAACACATTATTGAATAAATGCTAGCTAGATAAATTAAGCTAGATAACAGGTGGCAGACCTTCCACCAGAAAAAGTTACATACAGAACCTTAAAAAATAATAGTTTCAACAGTGTTTGAAATGTACAATAGTGAGCACAACAACAATAGATTAAACACACGTTGTAAGAGGTCACACACTCATATGACTACCACTAGGAGGAGCATAGTTTAGTCTGCACTCCCCTATGATGTGTGCTCACTGACATTGTGTCTGCAGCTCCACAGACGCCTCAGGACGTGACTCTGTCCGAGCAGGGGGTCACACATGTCTTTGTTGCCTGGAGACCACCATCTGGACTTGTGGATGGCTACAAGGTATCAAGAAAACAAAATGTTTGCACTGTGCACAATGGGCAGGCAGACAGAAGAGAACACACCTCACAATATGGATTCAGAATTGGACTGAAAATGCTTTTTTGTGAGGCTGCTTGCGTCCGGCTGTGTGCTCAGCTCTTGGTCTCTAAGTAGCAGCTGACAGCACACTGCAGCTTCAGTTACCACCCTTTTAAAGATGTATGACCTGTGCCTGAGCTATGGCCAGGAAGCATGAGCCAGCAGTACACTCACACTCATGAAAGCAAACAAACATTTATCCTCTGTTCTTTTGTTCCAGGTGTGCTTTGGACCGCAGTTTGTCAACACAACATTTTGGAAACACGTTTATGTTCAAAGTCCAAGTCATGAGATCAGTCACTTGACTGCGGGGTCAGATTATGGACTCAGTGTTTGGAGTATTCTGGGCTCTGATCTCAGTTCAGCTGTGCACAGGAACTTCAGTACACGTAAGAAAGATGATCTTACTTCTGAACTGTCAAACTATCAAGTAAAAGCACATCAAATATGTTTTAGGCCCAGCGGGAGTGTGCGGGCTCCATTTGAACTACATGAACTCCTCATCTGTGTCCATCTGCTGGGACAATGCAGCTGGTGACTTTGACTTCCACAGAGTGACCGTGGCCAATGCCTTTGTCACAAGCACTTGGAGCACACTAAAGGAGGAGCGCGTCGCCATGGTTGCAGGCCTTCAAGATGGCTGCACTTACAACTTGAGTGTTGAAAGAGTGAGAGGACCGCATGTGGGGAGAGCAGCCTCTCTGACAGTAAGCACAGGTAGTTATAGCAGCAAAGGTTAGATAGACTTTAGACAGCTTTAGCTGTATAGAATGTGATAATATCTCAGATGGAGAGCAGGGACAAGATTATTTTGTGGTGAGGGACTATTCGGAAAAGCCTTGAATGTAGAACCTGATCATCTGAATGCTCTGTCTACCATTGAGTAATCCTACTATTTTTTACATTATTGATACTTTTTATTAAAGCCCAGCCCTCAGCCCACAACCCTACGTCTCTACGTCCCTACTCCTGCAGGGTAATTCTTCATAAATAAACAAAACTGTACACAACAAATTGACCACCCTGATGTGATGTACAGTTAGCAATTCATACCTCATAGATGTAAAATACTCCCATAGGCCCATATTATCCATCAACTAGCTTAAAGAAATATCCTATTTGAATCCTAAAAAATGCTCATTCTAAAATATAATCCTTATCTGCCTTACAGCTCAGTTTTAACCTATAGACTCGTTAGAATGTTTTGACAGCCCATGAACAAAGCCTGCCCTATATACCCTCACATACTGTCTTCTCTCTGCTTGTCCTGAGTGCCAGCCCCAGTGAGGGAAGTGCGTGTCCAAAATGTGTCCTCCCACGCCTTCTCATTACTCTGGCCCGAAGCAGAGGGCTGTGCAGATCATTATCAAGTGACCCTACGACCGGATGAGGGCAAAGTCACAGTGCACCCTGCCCAGAATGGATATATACAGGTACACAAATCCACACTTCTGCATACATTCCATCATTACTCTGTTGTCTTCTCGTACAACACACTGCAAAATGAATTATCTACATTTTGCAATATTGTTACGCAAGACATTATTTGGAAGCCAGGTGACTTTTTATAAGGTGACTTTCTGGTTGGAGGGTCTACTACTTGCTTGTTGCATGGGGATTGTTTTACTTTTACTGAAATGTCCCACAGTATAGCATTAAAGTTGTCTACCTCACATTTTTTAATTACACCTGTTTTATAGCTACAAAAACATTGACAAATATGCATTTTTACTGCGAGTGGGCTATCTTCTCCACAGATCTGACTGGTGGTCTGACTGGTAACTAAGCCTGGTGGCATCAGCCGTTAGTCACTATGGTGATAAATATGTTTAATGCCATACTGTGGAACTGAAAATAGGTAAAAATCTCAATGAAATGTCTTACTACTATCCAAACTTCAGGTATGTTTAAACTAAGCCTTGCCCCCTCAGCATCTCTTCCTGAATAGCAGGTGTCACTTACCTCCAGCTGAAACCCTACACAGACACTGCACACAGTGGAGTAATAGATCTCATTCATTATTAAGTTTGCCTCATGAGCTCAACTCTGAATCATTCATTGACTTAAGCACATCTCCCAGTAGAGCTGCAGGGACCAGAGGGAGCAACTTAGCCTCATGCTAATGGCAATAGTGTTTAGCATCCATGGATAACCATTTACTTTACTGAATACAACAGGATTATAATTCAATGCTGACATAACATAACTGTCTCTTGGATCTGTACTTTTTACCACTTCAAATTGGCTCCTTGTTACTGCCCTGGACTAAAACAACAGCTGATGTTGGGAGGCTGACAGTGGACACTACTCCATTGAGGAGGCCTCTGCTTGTTAGCTCTTCTCCATACTAACTGTACTCCCTAGCATGGCCTTTTTGTTCCTGCTTTTTATATTCTGCTGTGGAAACTCGCAGGTAAGAATGCTAAGTAATGCTTCTAAAACTGTGGCACAGGTACACACAGGCTTCTTTGGCTTTCTTTGGCTGTCTTAGGCTATATTATGCATGCTTGTTTGAGCAATCTTCTATTGCTCTGTATTCAACCCTTGAATGGACACAAAATTTCTGTTTACACTTACCCCCTATCCCCGCAAAAATAGCCCTCTGGATTGGATTTGTATTTGTAGTTTGTTTATTATAGTTTTGAAACCTGCATTTTCTTTTATGGCGATAGGCTACGTGAAAAAATGCTTGAGAAATGTGTGCGTTTGAAATGTATGTTGGACTATGACAATTTGTCGTATTTCAGAATGCCTTTACCTCAATAAACAGATTGCTACCCATTTCAGAGCCGCAATGACAAATGTACAGTGTGGTTGTAATGCCGATATTATACGGTTCCAAATAGCAAAGGGCGATAGCATGAGCGGTGAGATGCATATGGTGCATTGCAGCTGATACACTTTCAAAGATATAAAAACGGCTTGGTCATATTTCTGAGCGATAACATAAGGTATGAGTCTGACAGCAGCGGGAACCAGCCGCAGTGTAGCTATACAAATGCTGTTTGCAGCCAGAAGAGCAAAACGCAGAGGGCACCTGAAAACACTGGTCATCAGTCTAACCCTGCATGAAAGGTGTGAATATGCAGGCACAAACGGGAACAAACCGGATCTCCCATAAGCAGCTACTTTCAGCCTCACAAGATTTCATGGTGTTGAAGAAATCCCATATCTCGTAAGAGAGGGTTCCTAATATCTCAAAATATCACTATTATTTGGCCATCCTGCCTGTCACATTTTCACAGGTCCCGGTTATTGAAAATGTAACCCATGAATGAGTTTAATTCAGTAGGAAATATATAGTATGTAGTTATTTGAATATACGTCACTAATATAATACTGTACGCCAGGGGTGTCCAAACTTTTCTCATTAAGGACCACATACAAAAACACAGACAAAGCTGAGGGCAGACTGAGGGCTATAGACTGATCACCAATACAGTGAATTCTTCAAATCTGTGTTATTATTACAAGTTAGACTGAACCACTAGACCTTTATTCATGCTTACATCCTCAGTGGGACACATTAAATATTTGATATGTGCTTGTTAAAGTAGATTTTCAGAAATATACAGTAAAAAGTACTGTTTAAGGTAATATGGGCCAATTCACCTGGAAGCTTGAAGGCCAAGAAAAATTGGTCTGAGGGCTGCATTTGGACCCCGGGCCACAGTTTGGGCATGCCTGCTGTACGCCATTAGGAGACACATTATGCAAAATCAATTTTAACCTTGTATTTCCATTAGTTTACCAAAGTTGTATTTTAATTGATGAATTCATGTTTGAGTAACATGTTTCTTGTGTCCTCAAGATTTTTTTTTCCCCATCTTCCCCCTGTACACGCCCACATTCCTGTGCTTAGTAGTGATTATCAGAAAAATGAACACTGAGTGATACAGGGAGGTTTCTAAAATGTCACATAGCTACTTTTCAACAGTAAAAACGTGTAAATGACAATCTGCTTTGCGCTACGGTCAAGCATCACTATGAAGAATTGGGCTTCTCAGTTCTGCAGTTTTGAACAGGAAGTCGATAGTTACACATGTCATATAGTAATCTACAATACTACATACCATTCTTCTAAGAGTAATTGATTGTATTTAATCAGATAACAGTTGTTCTGAAATTATACTACTATGACATTTAATGACCTAAGCAAATAACCATCTAATAATAAGGAAAATGGTAACTTAGCTTGGATAAATTGTACTTTCTAAGCATTTTTCATTGACATAATTAAAATGCTTAAAAGTTATGCATTCTAGTATATGTGCAGATACCAGTGATGAGATTTAGATGATTCTACACAATGATGACATTGCATTATACATTATGGTTGTGAGTTTGATGCATGTTTGTGTCCTCAGGCACATGTGGTGAGTGTGACCCCCTCCACAGAGTACAATGTAACCGTGTCAGTAGCAGCCTCGTCCCACATCAGCCCTGGAGTCAGTCGCATGATCAGCACCAGGAACAGCGGTGAGACCCTCCAGAGTCTTATGTCATCTCATCTGTAGAACTTCTCTCTATTCAAAAGTTACTTTCTGGTTCTTTCGCTGCTGCAATATTATAAGTCTGTTTACATTAGAATGTGAATCAAATAACCAAAGCAATGGGAGACAGAAATTAATATCTATAGCCTATATATATTTTTTATTTGCTTGAAATTGATAACCTGACTGTATTTGCAAGCCATCACAAATATGCAAAAACTTATTAAGTATCTAGGTTTAGCTTCAACTATCACAATTAAATGGACTGTAAAAAAAAAAGTTGTGTTTTGAAAGACAATATACTCTTTACTCAATATACATCAGCTATGCACTTAAAAGACAGTTCATTTACTGTCATGTAAGGAGAATTGAGCTCAAACAAATAAACAAATAAATAAATAAAATACATTCTACAAAAAAAAAAAAAAAAAAAAAAAAAAAAAAATCAATATTATCTTGTAAATCAGTGTTTCTCAAACTGGTGCGCTGGCGAGGGTGAAAATGATCTAGTCCACTTGTAGACCTTGATTTGGTCTAGACCTTAGACCTAGACTATCATATTATTATATACTAATTTAGATTTGGTGGTACTCTGAAAGCCAAATCTTTTCTTTGGTGGTACTTGGTGTGAAAGCTTTGAGAGCCACATTGTAGTCATGTCATGTCAGTCAATTCTAATCATGAAATATATGACATTATTTTATCATCAGATTTCCAAAACCTTTCCAAAACCTGTAACACTCCTATCCAGCCAAAGTGGTTTGGAGGGTTGTTATGGAGCTTTGGTAAACTGTCAGCAAAGACTTGTGTGAATGTTATCTTGAGATCACTACCACTTTCTATGATACAGCATTCCCCCGACACAAAAATTCTGTTATGTTTGGCGAGCTGGAGATGGCTACTTATCATTTAGAATCGTCTAATCTCACGTCCTAGATTCCATACGGCCGTGGATCTGGATGCTCTCTTGTGTATTTGGTTTATCTGTTGTAACTTTAGCCCAGCCTTTTGAAGCAAACCGTGAATACGCCTGAAGTGAATGTCACTGAAATGTCACTGCTGTGTAAGGGCTCATTCATCCGAGTTCAACCCAAAACACTCTTGCACCCGTTAAGCACAGGCCTCCCAGTTCTTCTTCAAATGACTGCTTATTTTCGGTTCCTCTAGTGCCCTCTACCCCGTTTGGCCTCGAGGGTCACACTTCGGGCACAAACGGTATCTTGCTGTCCTGGACAATGACAGATGCAAAATACACTGACTTTATTATCAGGTATTGTTTATTTTTTATATTTCTAATCTTTTAAATGTGCACTAACTAACTTTTAAGGTGAGGGTCCACCATTTACTTGTCTACATGGAGAGTTAATGTATTGCCTGAAATGTTCCAAAGTATTGCATTAAAGGTCCTATATTACATAAAATGGATTCTTGAGAGCGTTAAGCCATCCAAAACATACCTGGAGTTGTGTTTTGTTTCATTCACACATGTTTGAGTAACCCTTTATTATTAGTCTGTAACATCTCCAAAATGCTCTCTTCCACCTTGTAATATCATGTGGTGGTAGTTTTCAGTTTAACAGCTACCTTTTACCTTTAGTTCAGTAGAGATCGGCAATTCCAGGGCGGAAATTATCCAAATAATTCTAGAGAAGGTGTATCGAGTTTGAAAATACACTGGAGCGCTTCCTGTTTTACCACATGACATCACAAGGAGTTTTTTTTTTTCACTTTTGTGTTAAACATGTGTTAATGAAACAAAACTCCATGGATGTTTTTGATGAGGAAACAACATTATACCAGAAAATTGCATAATATAGTCCCATTAAGTGAATCTATCTTTTATTTAATACAGATAGGTGTCTTCATTACTTAGATTTAATTCCTTACCCCAAAACAAATTCTCTGAAGGCAACTGTGCTGAATAGAATCATCAGTGGAATTAACTCACCAGCACAGCAAGTACAGCTGAAGTAAAACATAACCTCAAGAATCATTGCATTACAGTTACTACAAATGACCACATGAACATCGATGCAACCATTACTCTTATTACTGTAAGTTTATTATATCATTCTTTTGAAATGTAAATGTAACTAATTTCTATTGTATAATGGCTATTTTAAGAGGACCTCAGGAAATCTAGAGGCCAACAACAACAAATTAATTAAATAAAATAATAAAGAATATTTTTCAAAACGTACTTTATTACTATGAGCGGAATCGCCTCTTCACAGATCTGACCTGTAACTTGGCTTGGTGGTGTCATGTTCTTTTCTCCATGGAAACAGATCATACTGTGGAAAATTCCAGGCAAAGCAACAACCATGGAGCCAAGCAGGTGGCAGACCCTCTACCAGAAAAGATACATAGTGCACCTATAATTTGTTGAAATGTTTTAAAATCCTCTAAAATGGCCTTTCCCTGCAGGTACAGGGAGGTGTGTCCTTACCCTGCCACTGACTTCACAGAGGAGACCATGTTCCTTGATTCCCCTGTCGTCCTGCTAACTGAGCTAATCTCCGGCTCAACATACCAGTTTCAGGTACAAACAATTCTTTTATTTATTATAAAATGGCCTTCTTACTCAAATCCCGCTGAGCTATTGTCTGGATTTGGCAGAATGCAGGTAATTGATCCAGATTGCATTATTAAGCAGGTAAAGGGATCTATGGATAAAGCAGGGTTCTTTCCACAGTCTGTTGTCGCTGGGCTTCAGCGTGATCAAGCTTATTAGTTTTCAGAATGCATTAACCCGCCCTGACCTTCATACACAGGCCAACTATCAAACATGCATGTTTGTCAAGAGCGATGTGTGCAGGGATCAGATTACCACTATATTAGTTATTATTATATATAATACTTACAAAGGACTGTCTGATCATGTATGTGCCTGTAAATGTTAGTCTGTTAGTCTAACTGCATTCAGAGAGTTGTAACTTGTATATTTTAATTGATCTGACCATCTTGAAGCAAATTATATACAGCACATTAGAGAACAGAGAATACAATTATTCTCTTTGGACAACTTGGCATTGATACTTGCAAGAGGGTCCTTTGCTGATGCACTGAGGAGTGAAGTAGGGGCTTAAAACAAGAGCTGCTAGCTTCAAAGTTGAGATGTATCAAGGCAAATTGAGCAGTGAAAGGATCCTTTGAGTCTGATGAAGGTCAATACATTTTTAAGTGGACATATTATTTGAAATAGACTTTTATGAGCTTTTCACCATGCTATAAGGATGTCTCCTCACCATTTTCTTACTCAGAGTTGTGTTTTAATTGATTGATGCATCTGATTGATCGTCTTTAAAAACACAGGAGCACTTGCTGAATTACTTGCTTAATATGAACGTGAATGAACAAAACACAACTTTGAAAATGTTGTTTTTAATATGGATTAACATGTTATAAAAACACTAATATGATATAATAATTAATATGACCTGATGAACATGTAATTGGAATGTAGACTAAAGCTCATAAAACACATGCATGCATTCATTCACCAGTGAACACAGAAAATGAAGCGAAGTGTCTTATTCAGGGACACAACGGCGAGGATATAATTGCCCTACCCTACCACTGAACCCCTGTCACAGTTAATCATAGATTACAGTACATAAAATAGACTAAAAGATGAATATAAGTGTACAATATATCTGTCATTTTTGTAAATGAGACAATTCTGTTGTCTTCCCAGGTAGCAGCTGTTTCTTCTGGTATTTCTGGAGCTTTCAGCAAATCATTGTACATAAAAACAGCAGAGTCCCGTGAGTACACATTATTATAATAAAGAACAACACAATGCTGTTTACTTATGAGTGTATGTGTTTGTGGTTTATACAGCTCCTGGACATGTGACCAACCTGACTGCATTTGCACAAAACCACTCACATGTGGTGGTCACCTGGTATCTGCCCCAGCGCATCAATGGTCTCATTACAAAGTTCAGTGTCAATGTGAAACATGCCCGAAATGGAATGGTGGTCCGCAGGATCAACGTGAACGCAGAGGAGATCATGAGTATTGCACTGCCACACTGCAATGTAAGACGTGTGGGCATTAAGGGTACTGCACTCTGATGGTTTTGATCCTATAATAATAATAATGCCTTACATTTGTAATGCGCTTTATCAAAGCCTCTCAAAGCGCTACAGTGAAGTCATTATTCGTTCACTCCACACTTGGTGATGGTAAGCTACTATTGTAGCCACAGCTGCCCTGGGGTAGACTGACGGAAGCGAGGCTGCCAGTTTGCGCTATCTGTTAGACGGGAATTTTTCTGTGCACCTAGGACAGTACGTCTCCTCTGTCCCTTCCTTAGAGCACGTTGTCCTTCAGGGTTAGACATTAGTGCCAGCCCTGTTCACTATGTACATCCTTCCCATTGAATTTCATTTCATTATTTTGCTGACATTAAACTATATCTGCCAGTGATTGCCAGTGACAGCTAGGCCACAGTCAGAGCTCCACAGGACAATCTCAGGGATGTGCAGACTTGGCTGAGCACAACTTTCTTAAACTTAAATGAAAATAAAACTGTGATTGTGGTGTTTGGCCAAACTGACCCACTGCTTGGGCGTGACAGTGTGATTGGTTCTCTGTCATTTTGTTGTCACCCTTCAGTGAAGAATCTTGGGGAGATTGTTGCCTGTTCAAATTGGACAAGTACATTAGCTCTGTCATAAAGTCCAGCTTTCAGTTGAGGGTCCTTGCTCAAGTAAAGCCCCACCTTTCACGGGCGGATTCTGGAAAAGCAATCCCCACATTTGTAATATCACATCTAGATTGTAATTCTTTGCATCTGGGGCTGAAGCAAGGCTTGTCTGCTGCATGGACATGCCTGTGCTGTGCAACCTGCACTGACTCCCTATTTTATATCAGGTGCAATTCAAAATGTTATTGATTGTGTTTAAATGCTTACACTCTATGGGTCCTCTTTATATGAGGGAGTTACTGCAGCTCTACACTCCACCCAGAGCCCTGAGGTCAGCAGATCAGCTCCTGCTGGCTGTGCTTAAAGCCAGGCTCAGCATCAGAGATGACTGAGACTTTTCTGTGGCAGCGCCCAGACTATGGGACAATGTAATCTAAGACTTAAGTCATGAGTATCACACTGCCACACTGTCTGTGTAATCCCTCATCGTCCAGGTCTGATCCATAGCAAAAAAATATATATTTTGCTACACTGCAATGTAAGACTTTTTGTTTAATTCTCTGTGTAAATTCTATGTTGAGAAGTGACATTACAGTACAGTAACTGTACAGGAAAGTCTTTTTCACAGTAATTGTTGTTAATATCTATATCTTATATTTCATCACTGATTTTTATAATATCCCCACAGCCCCAGTGAGGTTTTTGACCACTGGCCCTGAGTGCTCTCCACAATCTCTCATTTGGATTCTAGTGGGGAAAGTGGCTGTGCCTCTCTAGAATGATGACCCTCTGTGTGATAAACGTTTCCTGACCAGTTTGGACATGTTGTGTCGATCATTGTCAGGTGCAAAGATCCAATCTGTCTCAACAAGCTGCGTTTTCAGCAGATTGTCTGATCTTTACACTGATACGTTAACCGTTGACTGAATAGACTTTTGGGATGGTGTTTTGGAGAGGACTCCTCCTTTTCTCTTCTGCACAAGTGCAAACTCTGCATTTAGTTTTTCTTCATATCATATGAATAGAGAAACAGACACTTCTGGTCATCAACGGTGCTGTGATGCACCATGATAGACCATTTTTTATCACTAAATCACTGAATGCTGCAGAACAGATTGATTACATAAATTATCTTATATATACCCCAGTAATACCGGAAATGTCACATACCTGCTGCTGGATTCCTAACCCTTGCTCCTCTATATTTTATCACACCCAGGATGCAGCAGAAATCCTGTCACGGGCCACTGTGAGTCCTCTGGAGATGACCGCCTCATCTCCCCCCATCACCCTCTCAGCAGTGCCCCCAGCTGCTCTGTGGAAAGTGCCCATATCTGTGGGAGTGGATCAGCTCCGACCCTTCACTCCCTATCTGTTTGAAGTGTCCGCCTTCACATCCGAGGGAGAGGGCAAAACTGGCTCTGTTATGGTCCACATGCCAGAGTCAGGTGTGTGCTAATGTGTTGTATTAACATAAACATAACATAACATTTACCTCAGATCTATAGGGTATTGTTGGCACTTCCCTCCCATCTAGGGCTACTCTCTTATGGGTAAAGACTAAAAGCAATTATGTGACATTGAAATCATCATTGTTAGAATTGCTGTTATCATTTTTAGAAGTGTTTAAAAGCCACTGCAGATTAGACATTTGGTTTTGCTCCAGTTTTAGAGAGGCAGAATGGCAATTTGTATCATTCTAAATTCAATTTAATTGTTTGTTTTTCATTTTTGTGATTAATTGATTGCATTAAATGTAAGCCTTATTCAAATTTGATTAGTTTAATTCAATGTATTTTTGTATGGCCCAACATCACCCCGCAGGGCTTCACAAAATGGTTGATTTAATCAACAGAAAGTTCAAAAATCAATAAAAGACAAGCGGATTGATCAACATTTAAATAGCTGCCTTGCAGAGATATTATTTTTTTTTTTTTGAGAAAGTTAAAGTCTAATTGTTGGTAATTTGTTTTTGTACAGCTCCTGAGGACTCTCCACGGAACCTGACCTTACTGAATATGACCTCCAGGTTTGTTGTGTTGTCCTGGATTTCTCCCAGAATTGTGACAGGGAAATTCAGCTACGTCCTGCAGCTCCACGGGCCCACAGGTAAAGCTGAGCTTAAGATGGCATAACTGAAGTCTATTCATTCATTTTAAGGCTTTAATAGTTGAAGGCAAAGTGTCTAAATGGTATTGTTGCATAACTGTGAATTTTTCTTATGGATATTATATGGATATAAAAAAAGAGATTTGTGACTACTGTGCTAAAGGGCAACATTTGTGCCTTATTATGGATAAAAAAAAAATCTAGTGTGTTTCTTTTTTTTTCTCCCTCTAGGTTATTTCTTGAATGGAAGCACTTTTGACACAAACTTTGAGTTCACCGGGCTGATGCCCTACACCAAGTATACTGTGATTGTTCGAGCCAAATCAGCAGGAGAACTGGGTCCAGCAGCAGAGAGGCGTCTAATCACAATGGCTGAAGGTGCATTTTATATACAAGAAGTTCAACTAGGAGAAAATTAAACTGACAAAGACAGATGGTGCAATACAAAGTTTATGGAATAGATACACTTAAATAAGGGTTAGTATGGAAATTTTACTATTTGGAGCTTTCTAAAACATGTCTAAAGAGGTTTTAGATGTTATCCACGCGTGTTTATTCAAAACCTTCCTTACGGTTAGTATGAGCCTGTACAATCCTGAGCCATAAGCCTACCTCACCCATGCTACCGCAAGGTAATATTTCATAAATATACCAAAGCCTGACACTACAACACTACAACTTAACAAACCTGATGAGATGTGCAGTAGTTTCATTAGCAGGATGCACACTGATTGTGTTGTGATAGTGCTCTGAAGGGAAAGTGACTTAGCATGAAGAGCAAAGGGAGGGGAGTCTCAGAACGGCAAAAACAAAACTGACTTATTGAACATTTCAATATGTTGTTTTCATTTTTAAAAGTGCAAAAGGTGACATGGTGATCTAAGTTATGTTATGTTATGTGTTAGCAATTAAATAAAAAACATCGTAAAATACCCCTTCTCAAACACTTTGTTCCAAGCAAGTGATAGCATGACAGATTTGCAGAGAAAACACCAGGGCCTAGACACTGCCAGTGAAGAGGAAGAGATGGAGATGCTGAAGGTGTAGAAGGAGTAAAGACGGGGAGCTAAAATTGTTAAAAGCAAGGGGAGGAGAGAGCGAGTGCATAGATATGAATTTTATGAGAGGGAAACAATTCTGTAAGACAAATATAGTTGACAGCAACATTTGGCAGGAAACAGAAACAACAAGGGAACAATTGACTTTAAGCCTGACCTTCATTTGTATGTGTGTTTAACTGTAACTGTGCTCAGCCCCCAGTGCCGTTCAGGCCCTGACAGCAGAAGCAGAGGACTCTCTGTCTGTCAGAGTGAGCTGGAGGAGCCCTGCTCAGCCTAATGGCCCCATCACTCAGTACAGACTGCAGGTCCTGGTGCAGGAGACCCTGCTGCAGGACATCACCCTCACAGCTCCTCTGGTATGGCCTGCTATAAACACTCTTATATATTCACTGTCATATGTTACAATGGCCAATTGGTATAATTTGCAAGGTAGTTTTGACTTTTATATATTTCTGACAGTTTTAACTTTCATTACTCTTATTTCTCATTTTTTCCCTCATTTGGATTCAAATGCACTTTGTAACTTTTATAGTTTAGGGTCAGCCAGTTGCTTGTCACCATGTAATTCGTAGAATGTTCCATAGAATTGCATCTAACTTTCCTATCTGGGATTATTTTCCATTATAGGTGTTTTTATATCCCAAAAATAACTTGAAAAACCAGCATTCTTATTGTGAGTGGGGTTGTGTTGCACAGATCTAAACTATTACTTGCCTTTTTCCATCACCTGCTTGAGGACGGATACGTTTAATGCCATACTCTGGAACATTGCAGGCAAAGACATGTAAGCAGACAAGCAGGTGGCAGACCCCTACCAAAAAGTTACATAGTGAACCTTTATCATTTAATCATATAATATATTAACTTTTTGCAATTATATGTTTTTAATTATTATGCAAAATATTGTGTCTGTGTGCAGAATGAGAGCACAACTGGCCTATACGAGGAGCACACGTTTACCGACAGCCCTGGGAGGCGTAAGAGAAATGCAGACTTTATCACATCGCCTGCCTCCTTCACTCCTTCAGTTTCCAAACGCTCCTCTGACTCCTCTACTGCCGGCATAACCAATGACCCTCACGCCACTGCTGAACCCACGCCGAGCGCCCACACCAGCCTGACTTACACAGCCACTGAAGACTTTTATAGCATGGCTTTAGACAGCACAGATACCCCCACATCTCACAGCCCCACCCATGCTTACTCTGTCACCTCTGACCCTCCTGTGACACACCCACCTTGGCTCACACAGCGGTCCAGAACAGATATGACCTCTGAGTCTATGTCCACGGCTTATCACTCGATAAACACACGTGATACTTCAGTGACTGAGCACTACACGTCTTACGTTACAGGCTCTGGCACCACAGGTAACATTTAATTTCTATCCTAATCTCTCAGAATGGATGTGTGAAATGTACTTTGAAATTTAAAGCTGCACTATGTAACTTTTCTGGTGGGGGACTATCACCTGCTTGTCTCCATAAAGATTATTACTTTGCGTGAAATGTTCAACAGTAATGCATTGACCTTATCTATCCTGGCTATTCAATTACAGTTATCACAAAAAATATGCTTTCTACTGTGAGTGGGGTCGCCTCCCCACAGATCTCATCTGTAACGTGGTTTTGTGTAGTGGAGATTATTAAATTTAACACCGGGCTGTGGAATTTTCCAGGCAAATCAATAATATGTCCATTGAGATTAGTATAGGGGACCCACTACTAGAAAAAGTTACATAGTGTATCTTCCTGAAGCCAAACAGACCCACACCAGAAAAGGACAGCCTTGCACCTTTAAGGCTAAAATACTTGTATGAGTACTGTCACAATGCTAAAATTTCAAACTCAATTTCAACTAAGGAATAGACTCAATACTAAATACTGATTCTGACACCACTAAATTCTAAAGCTATTCAGGAAAGGTTGATTTCTGTGCTGTGAATGTGACTTTTTTAGCATCAATAACTGCTCAAACAAGTATCTAGTTTTGATTACATTTTTAATATGGATTACTATCTGATTTTTGATACTTTTGACAACTCTCATCAGTATTTCCTTTATCTTGGCTGAGAAAAGGAAGGACTATGGTCTGTCTGTGTAACTCCTTTGGGATTGCTTTACAGCAGCAACAAATCATTACTTTTACAGAGTTTTCCATTTAATCTACTATAAAATACCATAATACTATTTGGAAATCACAACATTACATTGCATTTTGTTATAAAATACAATATGAGTGTAACAGGTGTAATGTGTGTGTTACAGCCAGTGTGACAGTGAAAGAAGAGGTGCTGGATGTTCTGTCGGAGGAGATGTCTTACTTAGTGTCAGATTTGAATCCCTTCACCGAGTACATGTTCAGGGTCAGTGCTTTCACCACTGTGGGAGAGGGTCCCGCTGCAGACATCATGGAGAAAACCAGGGAACAGGGTACACTTCTACTACCACCATTACAGTTCATGTACAGTGTTATAGTGTATTTGACAAATTCATATATTTTTGTTATATTGGTTGGTTTGGTGGGATAGCACCTGTGGTGAAAATGTATTATCATTTTACATCAGTTAAGTGGTAGTTTGTGAAGAAGGGAGTAGCAGTGAGTTATAATCATAGACTGTATAAATGGATATGGCTAATCCCCACGTTCCAAATAGAAAGTGAGCATGGGCACGCTTCCGGGCTCCCTCGACTCTAGCTCCGATTCACTTTCTATTGAAAAAAAACATCATCCCTCTTTCCGTAATTGCTGCTGTCAGGCTCATCATTTTGATCTTTAAACATTTGTATTAACTCGCTCTACGTGATCCTGGTGTTTTTTACTTTGTTATTTTGTCCCTAAATCAAGAAATGAGCATTAATAACAGACCAATGAGCTGCACTCTTTTGCCAAGGTCCCTGCCGCTTGCGTTAGCAACAGTTTTGGTTGACAGTTTTGCTAAGTACCTACAGCCTTTTAAACCAGCAGTGTGGGAGGGAAGAGGCTTTACCTACAATAGCTTCGCTCTAAATTGGGTCCTTGGTTGCTATGACACTAGAGGTTGGAATTCTAAATATGGAACAAAGCTCCAAATTTACCCCTATAAGTGCTAACCTCGATTGTCTTCATCTGACAGGAGTCAAACGCTCTGGGTGACCTAACAGTCCCTTAGTCCACTTCGTTATTCATGGGTTTCATCCAAAGAATTCCTTTCTCATTTGAAGGATTTGTGAGGAACCACTAAGGACATTTCCCCGCTAAAATGATGTAATATATTGACTTGAGTTGCTTAATTGCTATGACCACAGAGACGGTTGCCATAGCTTGAAACCCTTGAATATAGTCTATGGTTATAATCCTTCTACCTCTGTCATCGTCTGCCATCAGTTCTATCCAAAATGTCCAACCAGGAAGTAAAATTATAAACTTCACTAGAAAAGACTATGCAAGATTCTAAATAAAATCTAATATAATTATATGTATTATTATATATATCTTATGAAATGTTTAGTCTAACCTATCATATGCACTTTAATGATATGAGTGTTGTTCCCTCAGTACCTAGTGCTGTGCTGAACGTTACCTACCAGAACATCAGCTCCACTTCCATACTGGTCAGCTGGGTCCCTCCTGTCAACCCCAACGGGAGAATCACACATTACACCATCTATGGGCTGAGTCTGCACAACAGCCAGGAGCAGCAGTGGGAGAGCAATGGCACAGCTCTATTAATAACAGGTAACTAGTAACATGTTTTAGTGTACCGGTATTTGCAAGATTTTGTAGAAAAGTAGAATTAGAGTTGTTGTATTGGTGATTGGAGTGATAAAGCATTTCAAGACTAATCTCAGTATTGGTTGTATTCAGTTTAGGGTTGCACGATTAATTGCAATTTGAATGGATGTAATGAGCAAATCCAAATGATGCAATTTAAGTACCATAATTTATAAAAACGGCTAAGATCTGTACAAAAGTATTCTGAAATGCAATTCTTCTATTATTTGTCAGTTCATATTTCAGGTTTTTTTTTTTTTTTTTTTACAATTTAAAATGTAAGCTTTGAACAGAATCCTATTATTGGAAGATGAATTGCAAATCTAAATGCAATCGCAAAGCTTGTCAGAAAAATCACAATTAGATCTTTTACCCAAATCATTCAGCCCTAATTCAGATTACATCATTGACCCAGACGGATGTCACCCCAGCATGATGTCATTGGTGCGGTGACATCATGCTGGGGTGTTCCGCATCTATGTCTATGGTGGAATGTTCTTCAGTTACCAGGGTGGCACAGTGCAGGCACTAGCAAACACAGCCAACAAAAGTTTGAAAAGTTTGAAAGAAAGAAAAAATACAAAATGGATTTAGGTGTTTGACTTTCAGCAAAAAGGTGAGAGAAACTACCTAACTGAAAAACTGTTGAGAAATGAGTAATCTAGCTTGTGACTGTAATGTTAGTTGAGAGGGAATTGTTTAACAGCACAAATCAGCTCACCTCTTGTAGTTCCAGCTAAAACAGTTCTTTATGGTCAGATTGTGTAAAATTAAATCTCAGATTAAAGTCTAACAAAGCCTCAAACAGAGCAGTGCCTACAGTCAGAATCACACTCCCAGGAAATGTTGAGGACATCAGCTGCAGTATCCATAATAATTTACCTGACAGCCATCTCTAAAGTATTATAGAGCTACTTTTTGCTGTGATGTCATTTGAAACTTAGCAATTCATAATGTAAACCCCTTTTTTTCCCGGTAGATTTAGAAAAATATACAGCCTATAAGCTTGGTGTGGCAGCCTCTACAGCAGTGGGAGAAAGTGAACTCACTGATGAAGAGTACATTTATGTTTACACCGAGGAGGATGGTATGTTCTAGACATTTGGATTAGAACATGTTTATCTACATCTATCTATCTATATGTCTGTCTATCTATCCTATCCATCTGTCTGTCTATCTACCTACCTACCTACATACTAGGGATGGGACGGCATACGATAATATTGTTAATCGCGATAAAAAAACGGTCCTCGATTAATCGTTCCTAGCAATTTTTCATAATGTGATCATCGCGCACGATTATAATTGGCTTTAGAGCACCAGACTGTCTCATGTTTCTGGTTTCAATACAACATTTAGATGCTAGTTCTGGTGTTTGCCCACAAGGGGGCGCTCTGTCACAGCTATGACACTTGTCTGTGCCTGTTCTGGTGGCAGAGTCTGCAGAAAAAAAGTTGCGGGTCCGAGGGCAAAACACGAGCAACTTACACGCGCATTTACGAGACAAACATCCTGCATTGTTTGACAAACTTGAGCTGAAAATATTCATAAGTGACATAAACTATTGAATGTAGATCGTGTTGTGTGTAGTTAGCTAAACAACATTTTACAGATACACACACGATATACATTTACCTACAATCATGTCAATAGCAGAATAAACCACGCTCACCGATCAAACAGCATCCAATCCATCAAAAATAAACTCCTCTTCTCCTGAGTCCACAGTCATCTTCACTCTGACACGAACCGCTCCGGGTCAGAGATGCCTCTAGTTTAACTTGTACAAACATCCACAGTGTCCTCGATCACATACTTCCTTTGTTTTGTCCATTTTGTCCTTTTCATCATGTTTAGAAGCAAAACAACAGCGCCTAAAATGCGCCGCATTAACACGCTTCATTTACTCGGTAACATCCGTCTGTTTACGGAAAATCTCGGCATGTCACACACGTGCTCACTGCTCATTGGCTGTGAGGAGAAAACGTCACTAAACGTGTGTGATGTGATTGGTTGATTCTACACGGGGGACAGTGGGGCGTAAACTTTCAGTCACATGTAGCACTGATTCACTGTTTGCGGCTCCAGTGACACAACCTCCACCTTATTGGACAACACTGGTGTCAATCAGAAGCTAACACGTGTGTTTAGCTCTGAGAAACAAAGTCCGTGTCTCAATTCGTCACATGCACCGTTCGATGTACTGTTCGAAGTGCAGGTCGAAGTACCGCCCGACTTAAGGGCACTTTGGTGAATTTTTGGTGACTTGAGACACGGCCAAAGTCGGCGCTGTCTTAAGTTTATTATGCCTGAAATCGACCAAAGAAATGCAAAAAAGTGACGGAGCAGATTTCGCGTGTGGAATACTTTCCTGCAGCAGATTGGACATGGAGGATCTGACTTATTTTGTAGACATGATTTCTTCAGTGGATTATATTCTCTGGTCCTGTCTGGAATGAATGAGACCAACTTTGTGGAATATGTTGATGTTTGACAGAACCAGAGCCTCAAAGGTGAGTGAAGTCCAAATCCGCATTTTTGGCTTTTCTGTAAAAACGTCTTTCCTGTCAGCTCTGTGGTGATTCCAGGTGAAAATTGTTTACATATACGAAAAGACGAGCACTGTAGCTTTCATTTGATGTGTAGATTGTTTGCGTGGGTGACGCAGAAGTACATGTACATTCTGTAGAGTTGTAAAGTAGGCCCGGGCCGTCGGAACGTTTACAAATAAAAAAATTATGACGATAATATTGGCAATCGCGATTATTTTGGTCGCGATAATGGTGAGTCTAAATTTTAATATTGTCCCATCCCTACTACCTACCTACCAACCTACCTACCTATCTACCTATCTATGTATCTATCTATCTATTACAATCATCACTTTTTTTCTCCATGTTATTCCTAGTGCCAGACTCTCCACCCACAAACCTCACAGTGGTCGACACCAGTCCCTCCACTGCCACTCTGTCCTGGTCTCCACCTGAGCAGGCCAATGGAGTCATTCAGTATTACCAAGTCCACTACGGTAATGACACCTTCGAGATGTCTATAAACACAACCACAAACAGCGCCACACTAATGGACCTCAAGCCCTTCTCCTTCTACAATGTGTCTGTGAGAGCATTCACTCGCCTGGGCCATGGAAACCAGAGATCAGACTCATTACATCTGCTGTCTGGAGAGGATGGTATGTTTATGCATTTTACATTCCTCTAAATGTGCCAGGATTGTCTGACGCTGGCTTCAATTGTCAATTCTTTGCTAGACTTGGAGGACCAGCAAAGAAGGTAGAATAAAATTTTAAAAAAGTACATCAAATGAATAAAATTAGCTATGAGGTATTGTAAAAACTTGCTCAAATGTTAGTGTATTATTTCATACTGTGGTTGACAAAGTATTGAAAATCTAATTGATACAAAAACTAGTATCGAAATTAGATATTCATTTGAGCATGAATCAATACTTAAAACGTCAAATTCACAGAAGAGACATGAACCTTTCATGAATAACTAGAATGGTCTTGGGTAGGGGTGTGCTAAAATATCGATACACCGATATGTATCGATATTATTAAAATCGACGCGGTATCGGTTCTTTGTTTCCTAGTATTGATACCGATATTCCCCCCATACGTTACTCTTTACGGGTGAAGAGAAGCGAGAAGCAAGAGAAACGAAAATGTCTGAAAAAATGTTTCAACCGCCTTCCTCCCTCTAGTTAGAAACATGCATTAATCAAAAAGCACTTCATTGTGTTTTTTAATCTTCAATGAATGGAAGATAAATGCACCATTTAATGTTTTTTTTTTGTTTTGTGAAAATTGGGTTGACCATTTAAGTAAGGTTGAAGGCCTTTATTTTTTTCTGAATCGTATCGTATCGATTTGAAATATATCGTATCGAATGGTATCGTATCGAAATGGCCCTGTATCGAGATACGTATCGAAATGGCACTGTATCGAGGTACGTATCGTATCGGCAGCTTCTTGGTGATACCCAGCCCTAGTCTTGAGCTGTATCAAAACAAGTATAAGACCACATAGACTAGTAGATGTCTAAATTAAGAATGTTTTTTATTATCACTGTGGTATCAGAATCAGAATTGAGTATCAGCATTGAGTAGTATGAAATCGAGTTTAAAGTAATACCAAGCAACAACAGCATGTGACACTACACAAAAGGTTCATTTCATAATTATGAAACTCATTCCACTGACCATTAACTGTACCCAGGGGTGCCCAACCTACCACGTCTTTTTATATTATATATCTATTGTAAGTTACAAAAGTGTGGAAATGATATTCTTCCTGGGGTCCACTTGTTAAAAACAAATGTATTGCATTAAATCACAATGTAACAATACACAGTTTAAATGTATAAAAGCTTAAACAGCTATATACATCATCATATCATTTCATAGTAAGTTTTTAAAAATACACTGATACTTGTAATGTTTAAAAAGTTCATTGGGATTTGTTCCACGCCTTCATTCCTCTTAACATAACACAACATAATTCTTATTATAAGACAAGACTATTTATTAGTTCATAGAAATGCACGTGCAGAGAACTACATATTATGGTCTTCAGGCAAAATGTTTGAGTAATGAACACTCTGTGATCATATACTAAAATATAATAAACTAAATTTATGGTTTGTGGCAGTCAGCCACAGCAAAAGCGCTCAGACCTATTTCTTTTGGCCCTCAGGCTTCCAGGTGAATTGGCCCATAATACCTTAAGCAGTGCTTTTTACTGCAAGTTTTTGAAAATCTACCTTGATAAACCAATATCAAATATTTAGTGTGTCCTTTTGAGGATCTAAGCATGAATAAAGGCCTGGTGGCTCTTTCTAACCTGTTATAAATACATGTGAATTATTCACTGTATTGACACCAGTCTATGGGCCTTGATCGGCCCTCTGCTTTGTCTCTGTTTTGATGGAAAAAATGTTTGGACTCCCCTGGTCTATGATGTACCTCTTCTAAAGCCTGGAGACTGCATTTATAAATGCCCTTTTCAAGATGGAACAGTAACTCTCAGGGGAGAAAAGTTTGGCAGCTCGTGAACTAAACTTTTCTTGCTTTGTCAGTCCCAGGTGGACCACCAAACAACCTGTCCTATGAGTCGGTCAGCCCCAGTGAGGTGAATGTGACCTGGCTGCCTCCTGAGCTTCCTAACGGGAACATCACACATTACGGTCTGGAGCTCTGGAACTCCACTCATTTCCTCAACCTCACCTCCAGCACCCACCACTTGCTTATCCAACACCTCAAGAAGTACACCGAGTACCGCCTCAGGGTGCAGGCCTACACGCGGGTTGGCCCGGGTAACTTCAGCCAGCCCATCAACATCACCACGCTGGAGGACGGTGAGGGATTAGGTTGTTTTTATTGTTTTTTTCCAGGTGTTCCACAGGATCCCGGATTACATCATGGATGAAGGAGATTATCTGATTAAATCTTTCTCTTCTCTTGAATTACAGCTCTTTGTTTCTCCACATGCTAATCAATGTTACATCACAGGTACTATTCAGCGCACGTGGCTTCAGCTTTAACCAGGGGAATTCTTTCTTTTATTAATATTTTTTTTGTTTTATCCCAAGCACTGCCGGTTAAGTTGTATATCTATTTTGTTGTTAATCTCTTGTACATCTCAGCCCCTGATACCCCACCTCAGTTCTTGCGTGCCCGAAAGTTATCTGACTATGAGGTGGAGTTGTCTTGGGAGGCGCCACGGGAAGCCAATTCTGACATCCTGTACTACAAAGTCAGAGTTTGGTGAGTAGACTATTAAAGAGGGGGCATTATGCAACATTGATTTTTTTGGAACTTTCTACCATGTTATAATGGTGTTCTTGCTTCAAAACCCTGCCTGGAGTTGTTTTAGATGTCATCCAGGCATCTTTGAGTAATTTAGTGATCTCTCTGTCTCTATTCAAACCCTCCTTACGGTTAGCTGTAAGATTCAGTCCAATACTCTGTCCGCAAACCTACATCACCCATGCTCTTGCACAGCAATTTTCCATAAATATATGTCCAATGTCCACTAGTTTCATTAGCAGGATGCACACTGACTGTAATGTTATATAACTCTGAAGAAGGAGTGACTTGGCGCAGAGAGCAAAGAGAGGGGAGATTCAGTGTTAAAAACAAATATAGTATTTTCAAAACAATAAAAGGCAACATGGTGATCTAAATATGTTATGTGTTAGCAATTCATAGCCCGTAGAAATATAATACCCCCTCTTTAAAGTGTGCAGTAAGAGTTTGAAATGGAGACCTGGGTGAGTGAAGTGCATTGTGGATGTGGCTGTGGTAGGAATGAAACGACAGAACAGTGGCAGAATGTAACGAGGACTTCGGTGGTGATAAATGTGGACTCTGAAAGCCCCTACAACGCCTCAGTGTCCAGCTGGACCCGCCTGGGAGACGGAGGGGTTCTTGTCTACATCAGCTTCTCTACCAGTGTGGCAGGTGAGGACAGGCACTACTAGGTCATGTATACAGCTAAAGGGCCGTATTATGCTGGTTTCTGATCTGTGTTATAATGTTTCCTCATCAGAAACATACCCAGAGTTGTGTTTTGTTTCATTCACACATGTTTAACACACACATTCTGCATATTTAGGCTGAATTCTTCTCTCAAATGGAAAACACTCTGTTCCACCTTGTGATGTCATCAAATGGTAATACAGGAAGTGCTCCGATGTTTTTTTTTTTTTTTTTAACTCCATACACCTTCACTAGAATCATTTGGATAATTTCAGCTCTGCATTTGTCTATCTCTACTGAACTAAAGGTAAATGGTAGTTGTAAACTTGAAAAGTACTGCTTCATGGCATCACAAGGGAAACCAGAGCATTTTGAACTTTAGACAGACTGATAATAAAGGCTTACTCAAACATGTGTGAATAAAACAAAACACAACTCATTTTTGTTGAGGTAACAACACACTAACCATCCCACAGCAGTCAATTTATAGGACCTTAATAATGAACTGTGTCAGGAACATATGATGCTTCTTTCATGCTCTTTTTAGTTTTCTTTGAACACTTGGAGTTGAAATTACCAGTTTGATGAAGATATCAAAAGTTTGCCCTACCAAGTTTGAATTCCTTTTGTAGAGAGAGATGAGACTAAGTATGTGTAAGGAAAGGGGAAGACTTCACCAAAGTAACAAGGCTTCTTTGTATAATCTGTTCCATTTAACACTAAACTGTGGTATGAATTAAGGCCTTTACCAAAAGAACTCATGTTTACTTGAATGCCAGTCATTTTGTTTGTTTGATTGCAGAGCCATATGACCCTCCTCACAATGTGACCACTGCGAACATGACCTTCTCTTCAGTCACTCTAACATGGCTCCCACCTCGAGAACCTAACGGGATTATAGTGCACTACTCCATCTACTACAGAGACAACTACACTGTAACAGAACAGGTAGGACACATGACTCTGAATGTCCAAGACTTAGGCCACAAAGTAAGACACGTGCTAAACAAAAGCTTGTTCCATAGCCATCTTAATGCCTTCTCTGTTGTATCTGTGATGTTTCTGATGGCTCTTTTATTAAGTAGACCTTTTACCCTCAAAATTCTCAGGGCTCAGGTGAGAGAATGCACAGAAAATCCTCTGACTTCTCTGGGGCTACAGTGCACTTGACTGCTTGGGTCCGGCATGTGCCCACTAGCTCCTTGTACTTTCCCCTGTTTCTCTCAATGGCCTCCGCCCAGTCTACCCAGGGAACAGCCAAGTTGGGCAGGACAACTTCCTTTGTGATTTCTGAGAGCAGTACCATAGCTGGCCTTAGTGCAGTCTCTACGATGTTGTCTGGGAATTTGATTTCTCTCCCATAGGTTGATCTTCAGTTGTCTGTCCCTTGCTGCTCCAATTTGCTGCTTTGCTGGTGTTTGCTGCTTGAGATGCCTGTGCTGATGGCCTCTGCAATGTCTTTCAGCACTTGGTTGTGGTACTATTGATAACGCCCTTCTGCCAAGGCTCTTGGGCAGCAGCTCAGGATATGTTCTAATGAATGGGCCCCTAGTGAAAGAGGTTAGATGGTGTAGACAGACTTGCTGTAAATTGATTTTGGATGGATTGTAGCCAAGTCCCGCTGATCCAGAGGCTACAGGACCTTCGGCTCACTGTGGTCGCTTCAGCATGGACACCTGCATCATGTGCACTCCACTTCCTGCCAGTTCTGACCCCTAGGTTGGTCTCAGACTTTATTGCCAGTCGAGTCTCAGTACAGCAACACTTCCTCACTGTATAGTCACAGTTTTCATTATATTTGCAGTTATTACCAGATAAGATAAGAAACCCTTTATCTGTCCCACAGATGGGGAAATTTCAGCAGGAGAAGCAATATTATCTACCAGCCATTGTGTGCAAACTGCTGTTTATGATTGTATTTGTAGAAAGTGTACCCCAAAGAGCTGGGCTCCTCTCCTGATGAGGCCATATCCTACACTCTGACTGGGCTGACAGGGGGAACTAACTACACTGTGTGGATGACCTCCAGCACCATCCAGGGAGATGGAGGAGTGCAGACGGAGCCCATGACTGTACTGTTACCAGAGGGAGGTCTGTCACACACACTCCCAGTGCTAAAAGAGATAATGTGTGTAGGCTTACTTCTGCATCTACACCAATCTGCACACTTTTTTCAAACCTCTGATCCTCTTCTGATGAAAATTACATAAAAACTTTGTGTTGGTTAGGCAAAGAAAATAACACTTTCTTACAAATTGTCTGTCCATGACGATCTTTGTAGACATGCAGTTTGTGTTTCCTTTTCCTAACATGACCAGTAATATCAAGGATTAAACTTTGCACAATTACAGGATTTGAACATAGAGAAAAACGCTAGCTGTTTTACTTTGGCTTTAATGTTTTATAAATGCTGTGTTTCCATAGAAACTAACATTTGCATACAAATTTAATCATGCCCAAACACTTCATACTTTTTGTTGATGGATGTATGTGTTTTTATGTGATTTTGTGAAAAATTGTGCAGATTTTGACATGCCACATTTATATATTATGCTCTTATGATGTTTTTTCGATCTTAAATTGACTGTGTTTCTGCCTTACCCAGCCTGACAGGGGACCTCCAAGGCAGCTAGTATCTTGTGCTTCGCTCAGTCCAGTCGGAGCTCCTTCCTCTGGGCTCAAACCTACACACCGCTGGGGCCTCACCCACTCCTATGGATCTCTCAAGTGTCATTATGTCCTTTGAGCTGTCTTTTCTTTCCCTGTGTGTGCACTGCTCACTGCCCCTAACGCAGAGGCACAGAGCTGTACAAACATGGAGGACAGGATGAGTATTTCATTCACCATGTTTTATCATCACATTTCTCTTTAATCTATGTCAATGTGTAATGTCTCCTTATTCACTCTGATATGGTCTATTATTCATGTCAAATGTGTCATCTGTTGACTGTTGTACCTGCTCCTGGCCCCTATTCGTTCCAGTGCCTGTGACAGATGCTGCTCATAACCATCATGATACTGAAAGACAATGTTGTTGTGTGTGGTTGCTTGATGTCAATAATGGTGTCTATGTCTATTACTAGATTTAGTGGCTTGTTGCTAACATGTGTTCTCCTCTGTCCATCTTTAGTGCCCAGTGATTCCGTGCACAACCTGACTGCCACTAACGCCACCGCCCAGGCCATCCTGGTCACCTGGGACCCCCCTTTGGAGCCCAATGGACGTCTGCATTACCTGCTCACCTTACAGGAAGCAGCCCTCCCTCCCAACACATCCAACCAAGGGCCTCCTTACAAGATCATCAGACAGACGACTACAGATACTGTCTTTCTGTTTACCAAGCTCAGGATATATTTCCCTTATGTGTTCAATGTTACCCCGGCAACAGCAGCGGGCATTGCCTACAACCACACAAGGACTCTGCACCTGAGAACGCGTGACGATGGTAATCTAAAGAAGTTTAAAAGTGAAATTTAGAGCAGAAGAGACTTAAAACAGATGATGACCTTATTCACTGCTAAAATAGTATGAAAAAAGGAAATACTATATTTCTTCTTTTTCAAAATGCACACATTCTCTGTTTGTTTTATCAGTTCCCTCGTCGCCTCCAGTGCTGCTGTCGACACGGAACCTGTCATCATCCTCTATCGCTGTGGTGTGGCAGCGCCCTCAAGAGGCAAATGGGGAGATAACAGAGTATACCCTAACACTGTCTGGCCCTGGAGGCACCAACACCACATCCACTACTGAGACTTCATATGAGCTGACCAACTTACTCCCATACACAGCCTATAACTTATCTATCACCGCGGCAACCCGCAAAGGCAATGGACCTGCTCTCACGCTGCACCTGCATACAGATGAAGGAGGTGAGGGAGTGTGGCCAATAGGCATCTCCATAAAACACATGATTATAAATGTATGATCCCTGGGCTTTGATCTTAATGAAGCTTTAAAGGTGCAGTGCAGAGCCTTTGGCAACAGCCCGGCCAGCTGTACCAATTCTTCCTATTTTTCCAAATAATTAGTGTGGTCTCTGTGGATTTGAGCTACATTTCCTGGGAGCAGTTTCAATCAGTGCAAGATATCTGTTTGTGTGAGAATAAATGCATTTGGCAAGTATTTCAGGGATGAAAAAACTAAATAGCTAATAAAACCAAACGGAGCACCAAATGTGGGTGTATCCTCAAACTATTAAGAGATGTCAATTTCCTGGTAGATATACATATCTAGTATGTGAATGTGTTTGTAATGTTTTTTTAATGAAATATAATGTTATCTACATTTTTCTTAAAATACATATTTATTTATACTGACTCTTTTAAGCCATCAGTTGGGGACTAAAATCTGTATATTCACGCAAAACATGGTGATATACCTTTCTTGTCTTAAATGTCCTATATTACACAAAATTGACTCTTAAAATGCTCTGTTCCACCTTGTGATGTCATGAAGTAGTAGTTTGTTTAAGTTAACAGCTACCTTTTACCTTTTGTTCCAAGGCTGAAATGATCCAAATGATTCTAGTAAAGGTGTATAGACTGGAGCACTTCCTGTATTACCACATGACATCACATGGTGAAACAGAGTGTTTTCCTTTGAAGAACTCAGCCTAAATATTAAGGATTTAATTCAGGATACAACTCCATGTATGTTTTGATGATGAAACAGCATTATAGCATAAGTCAGAAAATAGTGTGATGGGCCCTTTAAAAGTGCATTACGAGCTGTGAACATCTTGTATTAGCTCTTGATATTAAACCTTTGGTTGTTCATTGATTTTCCCATCTGAAAAATGTATTAAAATTAAAATGATTAATTCTTCTAAAATCCTTACATTGTTGATATTTTGGATGTAAGTTCCATTACAAGGGATTTTGGATATTGTGCATTTCCCTTGAAAATCTGGCAAATGAATAAAATGCCCAGGGCTCAATTGATAAGAAAAGAATGTATTATATTTGTAATATTGTTAGATACAAATGAAGTACTTGTACAGTTTATGTTTTACTTTAAGCAAACCTCTGTAATCCAGAATGTGAGGAAAAGCTGTATAGAGAGCACAGTCCCTACAGGTTACAGAACCATGTACACATGTGTGCAATAGAAAAACAATATATTGTTTAATATATTATCTGTGCAATCCTGCTGTGCCCCAGGGCCCATGTCCCCTCCACTTAACCTCACCATATACAACCACACGGCGGTGTCGGTGTGGCTGAGCTGGGAGCCTGCTCTGGAGCCCAATGGAGTTGTGACGCACTACGGTTTCAGGATCCGGGAGCTCATCACACAGACGGTCACACTCCAGGTACTGCTAATTTCACAGCCCGAAAGTCCAGAGCCCCCCTTTCCAAAAACACACCCCAGCTAGCTTCTAAGTACCCACACACTGTCATATTTACTCCAATTTCACAGACCGCAAAGCACCACAAACATGATATTTACACACTCAAATGCACAGAGTCAAAGCAGTGTCAAAGCAGTGTTATCCCCTCCACTAGATGATGCAACCTGCTCTATAATATTTACTGTTTGTATGTAGAATTCCTCGGGTCCATCCACTATGGAGTATCTCTCCGGGTTCCGGCCCCACAGCTCCTATGAGATAAGTGTGTGCAGCTACACACGAGTGGGTCACGGCAACCAGTTCAGCAGCCCTGTCACCTTCACTACCAACGAGTCAGGTCTGTGCTGTTACACACAAGCTCTCACAACATACATATTACATTACATACAAGATACAGTTTTGTGTGATCCTAAGATATGTACAAATGTCAGAGAAAGACATTTATGATGAATGTCCAGTTTAAACAAAAAAATATTTATTTATTATTATTTCTAAGATAATTTACTACTGTACTACTAGCTACTAGCATCATATTTTACAGTCTGCATTTAATTTAAATAATGTTAAAGGTCCATAAATCAGATAATAATCAGACTTTGGTGTGCATGTGAACAAAGCCATTGTTTTGTTCATTTAAAAGTATTGTTAAGGGTTTTCGCACTGTTGGATCCTTTTGCAGTTTCTGTAACTTTTTTTTAGTATCAGTCCCCATTTACACAGAGTAGAAATTAGTGAATGGGAGCACACTTTGGGGACTGTCTTAGCTCCTGCTCTGGGGCAGTTACTTTCTAGTCAGACCAGGAACCTTTTGGTAACAGAGGTTCATGTACAACACGGCCTTTGGTGGCCCAGTTGTCATCAAATTCAACCTTGTCTTTCACTTTCCATCTTCTTAAAATGTAAATGTGAGTAACCTTGAGTGCAGAATACAGATGAGCTCAAGCACCATATGCTTTCTGAAAACCCTATAACTGTGTGTGCAGTGTCTGACGCAGTGAATAACCTTTTGTGCACTGGAGTGAGCTGGGACTCAGTGCAGTTATGGTGGGAGCGACCCGACAACCCCAATGGCCAGATCCTGTTCTATGAGCTCACAGTGGAGGTGAATGCGGAAAGGCTCCTCCATCAGGCACACACAGCCAACTACACTGTCTCTGGCTTGTCCCCAGAACAACACTACACTCTAACTGTAGCTGCAGTCAACTCTGCGGGGCCTGGAGATGCTGTCAACTGTACCGCCAGCACGCTGTCTGAGTCAGGTACAGCATGGCATCAGTCAGATGTTATTATAGTTATATAAGTATAGTGTTCTTGTGTCTCATTAGAGCACATAATAATTTCACTGAGGATTGTTGAAAATTAGCTTGTGATTTTGATACTAAGGAATAGACAATACTCACTACAGATTCTACCATGATCATAATAAAAACACGCTTTCTTTAGAAAATAGAATGTGCTTTTCAACATTAAATCATAGTACTTTCTTTTATATTCCCATGTGGCCTTTTAACTGTGTTATCTCTCAGTCGTCCAGGTAGGTTCCATAGTGGTCCATGGGCGTATGCTAGTCTGTGTGGTCTTATACTTGTTCTGATGCAGCTCAAGATCATTCTAAAGTTATTCAGGAAAGGTTCATTTATATCCTGTGAATGTGAATTGTTTTAGTATTGATACCTGCTCAAATGAATATCTAGTTTCAGTGCAAGTTTTAGTATCGATTAGTGTCTGATTTTTGATACTTTCGACAACTATGATTTACTATGTAACTTTCTGTTTGAGGGTCCGACACCTACTTATCTCTATGGAGATGTTATCGCATTGTTATAACAGATGACAGCACCAATCCAAGATACAGGTCAGATCTGTAGAATCTGCTCAAAGTCAGAATGCATGTTTTTACTGTGTTGTTACATTTAAAACACCAATAACTGAATAAATGCAATAAACAAGTTACTGTGCAAAGTAATTACAACTCCATGGAGACAAGTAAGTGCCGGACCCTTCACCAGAAAAGTTACATAGTGTACCTTTTTAATGGTCTATTGAACACATATTAATAGTTAACATGGTTGCAAATGTACCGTACTGTTACCTATAACCTTGGTAGTAGTCCAAGGACTACTAAGGAGGCAGTAGTCCTTGGGTAGATTTTTTGAGCTAGTCTGTGTATCTCCCTCTTAATAGAAATCCTCTCAGACCTTAGTGCCTACTTTGTGTAATCTACTGTTTTCACTGCGATATTGAAGTGTGTTTATTATCATTGTTGCTCCACAGTCCCAGCTGCCCCTCTCAGTCTCATCATCTCGGGGGCCACAGCTAACAACATGACTCTGGAGTGGTCCCCTCCGCCCTCCGTCCCCGGCCTGCTCAGGCAGTACCAAATAATTGCACAGCTGCTGTCCCCTGTTTGTGAATCGTCCCTGGCTATTATAGATGACATTCGGGACTGTGTTGACGACAGTTTCATGTTGTCCCTTAATGTGTCCAATGGCACCACAGACAAGTCCAGCTTCACAGTGCAGGCTCTGTCTAAATACAGATCCTACCGCTTCAGAGTGGCTGCGGTCACTAGCGCCGGAGTCGGGGAATACACTGCTTGGGTTTATGGTCGTACCCTGGCAGGAGGTAAAGTTTGATCTATTACTATTTCACAACATATGACAGATCACCTTTAAGAAGCAATACATTTGTGAAACCTAAAAGGCCTGTACCTAATTTGAATTTATTCTTGTCAAGATAAACGATCTTTGCATGCACTAGTTAAAGCTGCTAAATAACAAAACATTGAGATTGCAAAATATAATTTATTAATTTCACATAGCATTTTCCCTGGTAATAACTAATACAGAAGCTACTGCCAGGGCCACCTTTCTTTGTTCAATCAGGCTGCCAACTGTCTGACACTATCACAGACACTAGATTCTCTGTCAAATGCACATGACAGAGATGGAAGAACTGGAAGCAAACATCTGCATGACACTATCCCAGACACCTCATTCTCTGTCATGTGCATTTTCAACAGTGGCAGAAAGGATTAAGTGAGCAGGGCCAAAAGTTCAAAGTAAAACACACTCTTGACTCATGGTTTGAAATCAGGTAGAGACCCTTTAAGTGCCAAACTCTGGGAAAATAAGTGTTAACAACTGCAGCCATGTGATGAATGTTGACATCTTTGCCTGTGCACCAATTTAGATTTCAGAATTATGTAGTGCCCCACGAGAGCCTCAGGACAAAATTACTATTACTATTACAAACTATTTTTAACACATATTCGGTTCGGTTTCTGTACTGTTGAAAGAGTAACTTACCATCGTTACCATCGAATATGTTAACTTGTTAGTATTATGTTAACTTTAGTATTTAGTTTTCATAATCTATAAATATTAATATTGTTGGAGATATTATTTGTACTGACAGCCCTCTAATACTAATCAAAAGACCATATTACGTAACCTACAGATCCTGACGCTCCTCCTCGTGACCTCCGAGTGATCTCCACTGCCAACAGTCTGCACGTGATGTGGGAGGAGCCAGCTGTTCTCTCTGGCCCCACCAAATATCTCATTCGGGTTGGTTTACTTGTTTTTCTGAAAATACTAATATAAATGTATGCAGATATAACCAGAGGTGGGTAGTATTCAGTTACATTTACTTGTGTAACTTTTTAAGAAATGTAAAGAAATAATTTTTTAGCAACATACTTTTACTCCCACTTGAGTAACATCATTAGTGACATAACAGTAGTCTTACTTGAGTAAAAGTTGTGGGTTCGCTTCCCACTGTGAGTAAGTCTAGAAATGACAAAAGGTTTATGTCGACAGTATAAAATTATTTGAACATTTGTGTTTCTCACTCCACTTCTTCAGATATGATTTAGTTTGGCTCATTTTTGTGTCTATCTTTTGAAAATACCGTGCATGATATAATATTTTAACCTTCCAATAAGTTCACATTAACTTTACATAATAAATGAGATGACACTTACTCTTTCAGTTAGTCTCTTTTGAGTAGTACTTTTCTTCTTTTTTCTTTTCTTTTTTACTCTTTCTTGAGTAATTTCTTGGACCATTACTTTGTACTTCTGTTTGAGTAGTATTATTTTGACGTATTCTTTCTATTACTTGAGTGTAAAGTTTGGCTCTTCTTGTCCATGCTACATTGCACATGCACACATGTTCTGTGCTTGTAGGTGGAGGGTCCTGGAATGAACTTGTCCCAGGTGCTGGGTCCCGGAGAGGAAAATAGGTTGCTTGTGTCCAACCTGACGGCTTTCTCCACTTACTACGTGACTGTCATCGCCTTCACTGGAACAGTCGAGTCTGCAGCCACTGATGGAAAGGCTGTTGGTCCTCTCGTGTTTCAGACCTCGGAGGAGGGTATGCAAACATTCGTATATTTAAACGTGGGATTTGTAGTTTTTGATGGTATCTTGTGTGATTATGTGAATTATTTTTCAGTTTCACACTACTTTAGAAAACTTTAGAAGACATAGGAGACATTTAATATATCGCGCTAATAAGTTCTTTGAAATTGCTTTTTATTTTACATTTAAAGTGATAGTATGTAACTTTCTGTAGGTGGAAAGTCAACTCATGATTCCATGGAAATAGAAACTTAAAACCATACATTTTCCATGGAGATCGATAGTTTTATGCCATATTTAGTTTATAGGAACAACATTTCCGTGGAAACAAGCAGGAAGAGACCCTCCGTGAGGCCAAATAAGAGTCGGGTTTATGGAGATGCAAGCCTGCTCACATTAAGAACGCAGGTTTTTCAATGAAATAAAAACACCCATAATGAAAAAACATACTTTTATTTGAGTCTATTTTATGGCAAAAAAGTGACATACTATGGCTTTAATTATATTTGTTTATATTATTATGTTGTGAAATGCCCCTTTTGCATTACTAGCTCAACCACTATCCATATGATTTGAATAAAATGTATACTTGTAGTTGCTTTTAACAAAATATACTAAATGCTTCTGAAAATGTAGACTTACCATTTTGTAGGCTCTTTAATATAGATGATCATACTATCTTATCTGCCTGCAGAGCCCAAGAGCCCTCCGACCAACGTGACAGTAACAGTCATCCCAGAAGAGGTGAACCAAGTGAGGGTGAGCTTCTCCCCTCCAGTGGAGCCCAATGGAAACATCACAGCCTACTACGTGTACATCTACCAAGGACAGGAGATAGTGAGGAACATCAGCCTCACTGCCATCCACAGTGAGGATAACCAGCTAACAGCAGTGATTGATGGCCTGAAAGGAGGACACAACTACACCATACAGGTGCAGACACTACACTGCTGCTATTGGGTCAACAGTTATTCCGGTCAGGATTATTCAGATCACAATATACTGTATACATGCAGAAGAACTAGGCCTGTCATGATAAATATTATATTGACTTTTCTTTCAGCACATGATAGTTTGAACAAAAGTGTTTCTGTGTCAATATTTATCGTGGGTTCTTTTTCCTTGTATTAGGTTGGGACCTTTTGTTATTTTTCTTTACTATGGTGAGATTTGAACTGTAGAAGGTTGTGTAAGTGACTTTTATGGCAGATAAAAACTGAAGTGTTTCAGTGTGTTTATTTGTTGCAGGTCATGTTAAAGACATTGTACATTAACCCAGTTTCAATATTATCATTTAACAGTTATATATTGCACAAGGGTTGTCAAAAGTATCAAAAATCAGATATTAAGAGATATTAAAACTAGTATCAAAACTAGTATTTGAGCAGGTATCGATACACAAAAGACACATTCATAGCATGGAAATGGACCTTTTTTGTATAGACTAGTATGTGCCCATGGACCACTATGGAACCTATCTGGACGACTGAGAGATTACACAGATGTAAGGCCACATGGGAATATAAAAGACAGTACAACGATTTACAATGTATATACTCCAAAAAAGTAAAACTGTGTGAAGTGCTCTTTTATCTGGGTGTTTATGTCAAATCAACTTGACTTCCTCAAGTTTGGCAAAAACGGCAATCTATATTAGACAATGTGAATGAAAGAATTAAGGATTTCACTATTAATTGGTTGTGGGGTCAGTGATTCTGAATAATCGCACATTTTATATATGATTTGTTATAAACATAATGTGTAAAATTTCTTCTGACTTTGAACAAGCTGCTATGTTCTGTCTAGTTCTGTTTAGTTAAGTACACAAAGTTCCACAAAAAGCTTGACATGTCTTGACAAAAATATGTTTTTTACTAATAGTTCAGCCAGAGGAAAAATGTCACCAAAAACATTAAACTGGCATTTCTGTGATGAATTACACACAAATGGCGTGTCATTTTAGCCCTAAAGTCATTATGGTGTTATGTGAGGGGAGTACGTTTTATACTGCGAAGTTACAGGAAATTTTGATAAAAAAGATGGTGACATTTACGTGCTTATACAGAGGTGCTTTGGTAAATGCCAGAACCACTCATGACAGTTTCAAATCCTGTCCGTCTGATTGTAGATCTCAGCAAGGAACGGAGCAGGCAAGAGCCCCCCCAGCCCCCACGTCAAGATAACTACAGCCATCAAAGGTACAATAGTGCTCCTACTGCTTAGGGCACAAGAGACTGTACCAGAGAAAGGAGATGATTAGCACTGTAAAAATGATGTGTAAGCCTTAAGTGCTGTGTGGGTGTATGCTGCAGACTACATAACCTGTCACTCATCTCCTCTGCTCTTTCACGTGTGGTCATCCCAGCCCCGGCCAAGCCCACCCAGATACCCCAGGCGATGCTGGGCCACCGAGGGGTTGCCATGGTAACCCACAGGAGTATCGCCATCCACATGCCTGCCTGTTTCTATAGTGACGACAACGGACCAATCGCGAGAATCCAGGTCATCGTGGCCGAGTCAGGGGGTATGACTCTTTTGGAATATATCATTAAATGAAAAAAATTGTCAGACAAATACTGCAATTGCAATTTCATTTGTAGTAAAACAATAAATAAAATTCTCATCATCACTCATAGCAATATGATAACAAATATTTGATGTAAGAACTACATTTACTCTAAACAACAAAATATACAAAATTAGACCCCCTTGGAGATGGGGTATTTTGTTAGTTTTCTGACAATGTTAATACCAAAGATTTGCTCATTACAGTTATCATTGCACATTGCACATTATCATTTTGATCAAACTTGGATAATAGGTTGGTTCATCACAACCGTCTAGAATCACTATAGTTTAACATTGAGCTGGAGGACAGAACAGAATTATATGGTGGAATTTGCTGTTTAACTGTCAGATTGCAGATTTATAATTTATTAGTTACTAACAACATGAAACAAAAGCAAAAAGCTTCAACATCTTAATAAATCAACAAAAGTTAAATTAGCTACACAGTAGCTTCAGAAAGTGGTGTCATTACTCAACCCCAAAGACGTTGAAAAGACTGAAAGCCATGAGATTCATGTGGGAAGTTTGTAGACCCAATCAATCCATCACCCTGGCTGAAGTCACTGAGGTGGTTCGCAAGCTCCTCAGTGGCAAGGATCCAAAGATGGATGAGATCCGTCCTGAGTATCTTAAGTCTCTGAATGTTGTTGGGCTATCTTGGCTGATGCATCTCTGCAACATCGCATGGAGGTTGGGGTCAGTACCTCTGGATTGGTCCCTCTGTATAAGAAGGGGGACTGGAGGGTTTGTTCCAACTGCAGAGGAACCACACTCCTCAGCCTCCCCGGTAAGGTCCATTTTAGAGTAGTGGACAGGAGAATACGACCGATCGTCGAACTTCAGATTCAGGAGGAGCAGTACAGTTTTTGTTCCAGTTGCGGAACAATCCAGGGCCCTTTGCTGAGGCCTGTCCAGTACCTGTAGCCAGTTGAGGTGACTCAGGGTTCTCCAGATGCCTCCAGAACGCCTCCCTAGGGAGGTGTTCTAGGCATGTCCCACTGGGAGGAGGCCCAGGGAAGACCCAGGACATGCTGGAGAGACTATGTTTCTTGGCTGGCCTGGGAACACCTTGCGGTCCCACCTGTGGAGCTGGAGGAAGTGTCTGGGGTGAAGGAAGTATGGGAATTCCTTCTTAAATTGCTGCCCCCGTGACAGATGTTGTGTTGTCATCTGAAACGCAGGAATAGACATTATCAAATTCTAGGACATGAATGCAACTTACTCATTTTGGGTTTTTTTTTAGCAGTTTTATGAGTTTAGTTAATCACCTGTAAACCTCAAATTCTTGTTTAATTCTTGTTTCACATTTCCACAGTAAAAGACGTGGAGAATGTGACTAACTGGAGAGCAGCCTTCTCCCGGTCTCCTGCCCCTTACATCACAGACAGGGGCTTTCCCAACCCGCTCTGTGAAGACCCAAACCCGGACCCAGACCCTGACCAGAGGATAAGCCAGCACCTCCTGTGGGGGGACAAGCCTCCTCTGATGCTGCCCAACGTGACAGGGGTATACGTGATTGGACAGAGGGACGACTGCCTGAACGAGTCGGACACCTACTGTAATGGGCCTCTGAAGCCTAATACTGTTTACGTGTGAGTGTTTGAACCATGAGGGACGAACCCTCTTAGTCCTGCCTCTCTCTCTGAAGATGAACCATATGGTTTTAATGTGGTTCTCATTCAACACAGTCTCTGTTTGGATAAAATTGCTTCAGACGGTTGCTTCGTCAGGGTTCTAATTCAATAGAAACACTTTTAAAGTAAATGTATTCTAAAAAAAAGTTGGTTAGTTGCTTAAAATAAAAAGTTACATGCACTGGACCAGATTTTTTCTTAAAAACGTGAAAAACGGAACTAGTTCATTTTACCTGGTTTGCAGTGATCCTAACTTACCATATGCATCCCAAACATCCTAATTATTCTTCATTATGAATTTATTAGCATTTTTCACAACCCTCAGATACCATCCTGGAGTTTTGCCATGATGGTGAAGCTGATAACACTTAGCATGCTAACGCACAGTCCCTGATTATCAGACAATAAGGTGCTTTCAGATTAGATGCAGACAGCACATAACTTGTTTTGACCTCAAGATCTGGTTATACAATATATCTGTACCGGGAAAAGACACATTTTGCTCAAACACGTGGTTTACAGGGCCTTTAAGTAAAAGTCCTGTACAAGCCTTTAGACACAGACAAACGAGGGAGTGCTGTGAGTAGGTATATGGGCAATGAAGAGATAGTTTAATGGATTTGTCAGAAAAATATCTCCCCAATGCTTAGACACTGGTGGTGGTGAAGAGGAGAGGCTGAGGAGGCTAAGAGTTCTACTTCTCGGGTGGACATGAGGTGGAGGAGGAATGAAACATGAGATTTAATTGTGGCTGAAGGAAAGAAGATAGAGTATGCAGTCGTGTGTATGACTGGCTGAAAGATAAAAGTTGCAGGCTGTGATTAGCTGGCAGTGACACGGGTAACAAGACAGTCGGGGAGGAAATGCATACTTCCTGGTTGAAATAATTAGCTTCATTTTATTCACCTAGCTAAAGTAACTGTTTCTGTGTTTTTCCGTGGCAACCAGGTTTAAATTCCGAGCCACCAACATCAACGGCGAGTACACAGACTCGGAATACTCGGAGCACATCAAAACCAATGGTATGATTCTCATTTTGTGCATAATTGCCTCAGCTGTGTATGCGATGTGATTTGTGTTGTGGTGTCTCTTACAGCAAATGGTCTGTTAACCAGAGACGAGCAGATCATCCTGGGAGTGCTCCTATCCTTTTTCTTGGCAGTGTTGTTGATAATCATCATCTGCTGCTCTGTCAAGTAAGATGAACTAAGAATCCAATGGTTCATTATCAGGAATCAGAGGCTGCACATATCAATTACACAAAGAGAGTAACACCTGTGTCATGTGGCTCATCACACTCTGATTACATCCGCTCCTGGATATGCAGCAGTTAGTTGATTATCTCTCTGACAAATGTTTTTATAACCACAAAAATTACATGTACATACAAGTAGAACTTACTTTATATATGTATGTAATAGGCTAACAGTGGCACAGCACCTTTTGGCCAATCAGCACATCACCCGTCACAACATCCTTTTTAAAGCCTGCTCCAATTCCAGAGGTGAAATTCATTCCATTCATTTTTCCTATGGACTTTTCACAAAGATTAAATTGAGACTAAACATCTAAGCACCGCCTACAACCACATTGCAAAGCTGCTAAACTGGGCAGTACCTGGAGGAGTGGGGCCTGTGGGACAGAAGGGGGGACTGAGGGGGAGGAGGGGTGGGTGGTAAAAGAACAGTGTGATTGGTCTAACAAGTATCCACACTTCAAACTTCACCCCAGGTGTTTGTAATCAGAAACACCTGGCTGTAATCAGAGCAATTGTGAGTGTTGTCACATAGTACAGTTTTTTCTGTTTTTGACTAAAAACTTGCAAATGTATTGTCTGGGATCAAGAATACACACTTCTTCAACACTTTATGAAGATCAATCTCCCTGTTTTCAAATGGGCATGACTGACAGGTGGATTAGCCAATCAGGTCCGCCTGTATTGGAAAAAAATAAAGGAAAAAAAATATCATGGGGGGTGAGAAACATCGCAGAGTTTTTCAGAATCAATGAGCAAAGCACTAAACTCAACAGACTAAGAAAAGTAGACAATGCTATTAAAACACTATATTAACAGTTTATTAGTAAAAAGAGTTAATTTAGTGTTTAGTTCCACTTAAAGAGTTTGAAGGCTATTTGTGAGCTTATTATTAATATAGTAATTGATGACCAGGAGACCTGAGTGATATTTATGTTTTTGGGTGGAATATAATTGTCTCATGGCCATTAGTTAACACATAGCTGGTTACCCTCTGTTGTGCTATTAAAGCCTAAATATATATGTATGTATGTGTGTATGTGTATATATATATATATATATATATATATATATATATATATATATATATACACACACACACACACACACACACACACACACACACACACACACACACACACACACACACACACACACACACACACACACACACACATACATGTATTGGAAAAAGGGATGGGAAATTAACTGTGACAACCGAAGTAGGCTTCAAAGTGGTCAGGACTGTTGAGCTCCATTGCGTCACTGAGCAAGACACTTCAACCACAGTGTCTGTGCCTATAAAATGTGAATGTGCAACTGAGTGAATAAATAATGCACCAAAGTGTAGCGCTGATAGACAAGTGCTTTCAATGCATTATTCTGAAAGTGTTGAGTTGTCCTGGTAACTGTGCTGTTCCCATCCAGGCTCCACCAGCACAAGAAAGAAGGAGGCACTTACTCCCCCCGTGAGGCCGAGATCATAGAGACCAAGTGTAAGCTGGACCAGCTGATTGCCATCGCAGACATGGAGCTCAAACAGGAGAAAATCAACCGGTCAGTCTGCCTGTCCTCTGCACAAACACAATGTCTTATCCACGTAACACTCTCAACTTTCATTTAGTAGAGCTGACTAGTTTAGATTAGGCTGTTTGTGCCATCCTTCTGGCTAATTTGATTACTACTTCAAGGTCAAATTATCTGAAACTTTTTAAAATGGGAAATGTTATAAAGGTGCACTGTGTAACTCTTCTGGAACAGTAGATAATGCTATTAAAACATACACACAGTTTAGTAGTGAAAAAGGTGGATTTAGTGTTTAGTTTTACTTTAAGTAAGTCAAAAAACATACACACAGTTTAGTAGTGAAAAAGGTGGATTTAGTGTTTAGTTTTACTTTAAGTAAGTCAAAATCTTGAGGCCGAAAAAGTGATGAAATTTTTTATTAGTCAACTGAACCTCTCAAATGTAGTTTATATTTCTTTCTTTTCTTCTTACTCCTCACCTGCCCATGTATCCAAACAGCAGCAGCAGTAGCAGCATGCACTGGGCGTTCACCATTTGACTCTAATGCTTTATTTAGTGTATTGAGACGAGACTTTAAATCTGAGCCAACCAGACAAAAAGGCCTTTGCTGCAGCAGACTGATGTGAGCTCCTGTCAATAGCAGACTTCCAGCGCACAAGTGTGGAGCTGCACAGAAGCTAAAACAGGAGGTACCAGAGGCTGCCTCACTGTGTATGCGCATCCTCTCGCTTGAGTCCCTCTAACCAGACCTGGCAACCGCTCCACAACCTGCTTTTATCCTCTGCGTGCCCCAAAGTGCAAAAGAGCTGCCGGCAAAGCGCAGCCATTACATAAACTTCTGCATCACTTTGTTAATAAGAAAATATTACTTTTAAAGACTCCCATTTAAGAAAAGATGAGATACCCACAGTGGCAAAATTCTAGGATTGTAACACAAATGTACTTAAGTTAAGCATTAGTAAAATTATTTAAAGGTGCACTATGTGACTTATCTGATGTTGGATTTGCCACCTGTTTGTCTCCATGAAAATGTTATTCTACACATGCAGTATGGCATTAAACTAATGTATCTACTGTATCTCTCATCTCCAATCTTGCAGTTCAAAGGTGGATTAGCCACACCTGCACCTTTCAGAGTATTAAGGATTCCAGTAAGCCTAAAAGACTGAAATATGCTAACTCAAGTAATGCAGAATTTAATGCATGTATTTTGTGTGGATGACTATGGTATTGTTGCTTAGTGCTTACCTTCCAACCGGAAGTTCACGGGATAACATTTTGTGAGCATAGTGATTGCAATTGGAAGGGCATTTGGCATAAAAGTCAAATCACATTATATATTTTAGTAGATCCTCCATATCCTTGCTTAAGTACCTCTCTAATTTATTTCGAACAAATCTACCCCTCAGGAGACATATATATTAAAATCTTGAGTGTTCAGGCTAAGTTTAGCATCTGTGTTTTAAAGCGCTAAAATAGTATGCCGTGTCAGGCTTGTTGTCTCGTCTCGGCTCCAAATGGATCCCTTTATGACGCCTGTGCTGCTCTGCTCCTGCTATGGCCCAGATAAAAGCCAGTTAAGGGAATGCTTAAATAACATGACTGCTCTCTGCTCCCTGTCTCACATAAGCCAGAACACTTTGGCTTGTTCACAATCAGCCCTCTTCTCCCTCCAGGTACTCCTCATTCTTTTTCAGGCGGAAAGAGATCTATGTCATTCAGTAAGTCCAGCGGTGTGTGGGGTCACTTGTTTGTGTTTTTTGTATCGATAAAACGAAAACTCGATAAAACTTGGCTTTTAGAAAATACTCTGCCTATGTCTTAAATTAAATTGTGAAATTGTGATGTATTTGTGATATTTGATTTTTTTTTTTTTTTTTTTTTTTTTTTTTTTTTTTATGTATTACCTAGACAGTTTTGACCAGGGAAAAACTCAGCATGGTTCTAACACAGTTGCATAATCTCCTTCCTATTCTTCCTGCATGGTAGTGATGTGGTGTTTGCCTGCTCTCCTCCTGCTCCCCTTCACTTCAAGTTTGTTTACCTACTCAGCCCTTTTCAAATTGCTTTACCGGTCCAGTGCTGTTCAGGGGCACAAATAGCAGGCTTTATCAGCAGCTGGGGATCTATGCCGCTCAAAATCCCACAAGCCAATCCCAAAGGCTTCTCAAGATCCTCACATAGTCCTTTAGAATTCCACATCAGTCGCTCTAATCAAGAGAGGTTTGATTCTGCGAGCTATGATCTCCTCTGTCTGATTATCCAATTAATGGCTGCACTGTGATCACGCTGCTAATTTTCGCATTACCTGTTTTTGTCCAGGCTTCTGAGCTACAGGAAATCCCTCAAGTAAGTCCAAAATCAAGATATTCAAATGCATATTGAGAGAATGTTGTTCAAATGGTGCTTTGTATCCCAGAGTAAATGTGCGTCTTGTCTTGCTGTTGATCGCACTTGTAAACTGTTTGCTTGTCCAGGCCTGTCAATAAGAAGTCCTTTCTGCAGCATGTGGAGGATCTGTGCAGCAATGACAATGCAAAGTTCCAAGAGGAGTTCTCGGTAAGAAGAATAAACCAGGCACAAGACAAGTACTCAAATTTCAATTCCAAGGAATACACTCAAGAATCAATAGCAAATTCCTATCCCATGATGAGATTTAAAAAAAAAAAAAAAAAAAAACACTCAATACACAATAATAGTACTAGAGATCAAGTGATAGGTACTTTTCTCATGGCCAATGCCAATATTGCTTGTTTAGAATCCAGAACAACCGATGGCCGCATTGCTTCATTGATATTTTTGGGACGATATGTAGGGCTGATTTTGATTTTTTTCCCCCCCAAATTATGTAATTTTAATTTCTACTCCCCCAAGCCCCTTTTGCCACGAGCCTTTATGAGAGCTGTGTAGTCATTTTTTTGTTATTTAAGGCCGATAGGTGATACGCAAAAAAAATAAAAAAAAAATATCAGCCCCATAGGTTTCATAGTAGGTTCCATAGTTGTCCATGGGCGTATAATAATCTTTGTGATCTTATGCTTGTTCTGATACAGCTCCAGATCATGCTAAAGCTATTTAGGATAGTTTCATTTCTGTCATGTAAATATGACTTTTCTGCTCAAATTTGTATCTAATGTAACTACTATTTTGGTATAGATTAGTATCTGATTTTCAATACTTTTGATAGCCCCGGTGTAATAACAAGTGGTGGTCTTTTCACAGGCACTACCAAAGCTGCTGCAGGACCTGGCCACCACAGACGCAGACATGCCCTGCAACAGAACCAAGAACCGTTTTCCTAACATCAAGCCCTGTGAGTAACAGGGCAGGGAGCAAACAGGAACAGACAGGGGCAGGGAGAAGAGGCAGAGTAGAAAGGGTTATGCATATCTGGACTGTGTTCACCTAAAGATTATCCGGGACTTACTGATGTAACCGTATTAAATACAGTGCAGATATTGACAAGATCCATAAATTGTGATTCATTGTGGTTCAGATGACCAGTAGAAAATACACACAACCACAGTGGATGTCTGCACAGCTGTCAAACTGTCTCTTAAAGGTCAGTAGACTTAGAGCTGCACTATGTAACTTTTCTAATGGAGGTCCACCGCCTACTTGTCTCCATGAAGATGTTATTGTTCTATACTGTTCCACAGTATAGAACCAGGTTACAGGTCAGATCTGTGAGGAGGCAAGCTCACAATATTAGCAATAAAACAATTTTATACATGCTAAATAGATATGTTTATTGTCTTACTGTTGAACATTTCAGGCAAATAAATTTCTATGGAGAGAACAATGTGGCGGACCCTTCACCAGAGAAGTTACACAGGGCACCTTTAAATAATTGCCTTGATGTAATTTATATATGACAAACTGAAAACTGTAACCATAGAAAAAACATTTTAAATAAAGTCGTACCTTTCAGAGACAACAGAACTAACACAGCATTCGGAGTGCTTCCTGATTTGATTTGTGCCTCCATAGTGTCAGTAGGGCACACAGCGAGTATTACAAAAGGCACTTATGTTAGAGCAGCATCTTTTCTACATTGTGATTCCTGCTCTGTGCCTAGATAATAACAACCGAGTGAAGCTGCTCTCCCAGCCAGGCTCAGACGGCTCTGACTACATCAATGCCAGTTTTGTCTCTGTGAGTGCCATCACATCAGTGCTTTTTAACAAGTCTTCAGCAGCACATAGTTACTAAACTCTGGAGCTTTTCAGGGCTATCTGTGTCCCAACGAGTTCATCGCCACCCAAGGGCCCCTCCCCGGCACCGTGGCCGCTTTCTGGAGGATGATCTGGGAGACTGGCACCCGCACGATCGTCATGCTCACCCAGTGCTTCGAGAAGGGCCGCGTGCGTACTAATGATGACACTCCCATAAATCATGTGTTAATGTGTAACGCTGAGTAGACAGGCCTGCACACGTGCTGTGGGCTCATTAGAACGTCCCAGCGGCTTCTTCTCATCAGCTGTCTGACTGCGGTGTGTGTGTGTTGTGTTTGTGTGCACTGGGACATTGCAGATCCGCTGTCATAAGTACTGGCCTGAGGATGATAAGCCCATGTCCGTGTTCAGTGACATTCTGGTGTCCAAAGTGTCTGAAGAGGTCTACCCTGACTGGACTGTCCGGACCCTGCGAGTGGAGCGGGTGAGGAACACACAGGAACACACACACAGGCTGCAGCTGACACATGCATGCTTTAATCACTGGCATCATAGTAGTGCTCTCCAAGTCTTAAGTTCTAATGTTTTTTTAAAGAGGAAGAAGTTATGCTAACAAAGTTTACCATTCATGTTGTGATGGCCTGTGGTTGTGAGACCACTAGGTATTTAAGCATTTGTTGAAAAATATTAACATAAATTGGGGAGAAAGTCATTTATACAATTTTAATGATGGAAAAATATGACTATTCATAAATTTGCACTATATAATCTGTATCAAAGAGTACCATCTTTGATCAGGCCACAAGAGTATTAGACTTGTTTAATGTAAAATGTGTTTGATGCAGTTTCTCACAGATACACACACCCTCTACTCACAAGAAACACAAGTGAAAGCTTTATGAACAAAATGTTTTAACATAGAAGTTGTAGTTGTGGAAAAATGTACTTCTGCAAACTGCACAAAGGAATCTTTGTCAGCTTCTTGGGGATTCAGCTCCCTTTAAAGAGCCATACCCCCATATGTATTGTAACCCTGTATATACAGCTGAAACCAGAAGTTTACATACACTATATAAAAAGGCACAGATGATTTTTTTTTTCTCTCTGTCTGATATGAAATCAGACTAAACTTTTCCTGTTTTAGGTCAATTAGGATCACCAAAATTATTTCTACTTGCTAAATTCCAGAAGTTCTTCAAAGTCAGAAGTTTACATACATTTCATTAGCATTTGGTACCATTTCCTTTAAACTGTTTGACTTTGGTCAAATGTTTTGGATTTCCTTCCACATGCTTCTTACAATAGTTGGCAGGAATTTTGGCCCATTCCTCCTGACAGAACTGGTGTAACTGAGCCACATTTGTAGGCCGCCTTACTCACACATGCCTTTTCAGGTCCGCCCATAAATTTGCTGTAGGATTGAGATCAGAGCTTTGTGATGGCCACTACAAAACATTGACTTTGTTATCCTTAAATCACTTAACCAGTTTGGCAGTATCCTTTCGGTCATTGTCCATTTGGAGACCCATTTGCGGCCATAAGCTTTAACTACCCCCTTGGCTGATGTCTTGAGATGTTGCTTCAGTATTTCCACATAATGTTCTTTTCTCATGATGCCATCTATTTTGTGAAGTGCACCAGTCCCATTATGACCAAATGTTTCGTCAGACCACAGGACATGTCTCCAGAAATGAAGGTCTTTGTCCCTGTGTGCATTTGCAAACTGTAATGTCTTTTTTATGTTTCTTTTGGAGTACCGGCTTCTTCCTGGCAGAGTGGTCTTTCAGCCCATGTCAGTACAGTCCTCGTTTCACTGTGGATAATGACACACTCTTACCAGGTTCACCCACCATCTTCACAAGGTCTTTTGCCTTTTGTTCTTGGGTTGATATGCACATTTTGGACCAAAGCACGTTGTTTGCTGGAACACACCTGTCTCCTTCCTGAGCGGTATGATGGCTGGTGTTTATACTTGTGTATAACTGTTGAAACAGATGAACGTGGCACTTTCAGGCATCTGGAAATTGCACCCAAGGATGAACCACACTTGTGCAAGTCCACAATTCTCTTCCTGATATCTTGGCTGATTTATGTTGACTTTCCCATGACATTACACAAAGTGTGTTTCAGGTGTGCCTTCAAATACATCCACAGATGTGCCTCTAATGAACTAAAATGTTGTCGATCTATCTGAAGCTTCCAAAAACAAATGGAAGCAACTGGGTTTTCCCAAATTGTTTAAATGCGTAGTCTTCTTCCTGTATGTAAACTTCTGAGTTTGAAGAATGTAACCCTAATTGAAATAAAACAAGAAAAGTGGTGTGTGGTTTCATGTCAGACAGCGTCTTTTTATACAGTGTATGTAAACTTCTGGCTTCAACTGTAAGATTACCCCTGCTCTCCTGTGCAGCATGGACACTACATCTTGGTGCGTCACTTTAACTACACGTCGTGGCCGGAGCACGGTGTCCCAGAGTCCTGTACCACTCTCATCAAGTTTGTACGAGCTGTGCGCACTCACAGACTGGAGACCAGTACTATAGTGGTCCACTGCAGGTAAGCCATGCTCAGTTCCTGTCTGTCATTATACCACAGGGAGTGGTGTGACTAACAGTGATGTGTGCAGCGCTGGGGTGGGCAGGACAGGTGTGTTCATCGCCCTGGATCACCTGATCCAGCATGTGAGGGACCATGACTTTGTGGACATCTATGGGCTGGTGGCCGAGCTGCGCAGTGAGCGCATGTGCATGGTCCAGAACCTGGTGAGTGGAGCTGAGCTAAGTGCACTTTTAAACAGCCTGGAGCCAACATGAGCCAAACACAGGTAGATTTCAGTTCGTGTTGCCAGTACGTTCACATTCATTAGCCTCTTTACTTTGGCAAGATGGATTTTCAGCATAATTACCTACTAGATTTCCAACCACATAATGCTTGTTAGGTTTGAAATGTAACAGTAAAGTACCTGTGTAGGTAAAATAAGAAAAAAATGTCATTGTAACTTTATTCTTTTTAAATGGGTTTCAATGTTAGAAAGAATTGTTGTCATAGCAATAATCTCCTAAATTGTCAGATGTCCTCAAAACGGATTGCATAACAAGACACTGAAACGTATAGATTTTTTTACTTTTCTGGTGAAGGATCTGCATATTACAATTTCAGTAGTTATTACTGATCATCTGTAATTTTACAGCGTCACCTGATATACATTATGCCATAAACAACTAGTTAGTAAAATGGAGAGCTAAAAACACACAAGAGGCTATGGAGTGTTCTACTTGTTTCTGGTGTCCCACTGTGATCATGCTCTCATGTGGAAGAGTTTGGAAAGTTCTCTTTGTTAAAAGAGAACAGTTTGGCCGTGGATTGGAGGCACGTTCTGAACAGGATTCCCCATTCCGAGTGTGACAGCATTCTGAGCTCACTTTTCTCTGCTCGTTCATACCTGAGAGGTGTTAGCTTTATTTTCCTCTGCAGTGCAAAGCCACAGCTCCCTTTAGTGTCTGCAGATTACGCTGTGTGTCCCTCATGACTTGTTTAATCACTTCTCCATTACAGCACAATAATTAACAACTCCCATGGACGAGCAAAGGAACACAAGAATTATAACATATTTCAACACAGAACAGAGAGAGGATAATATAATAATAGCTAACAATGAGTTTAAAGGGCTAGTCTTTTAGCATACTGTGTTTACAGTTATAGTAACTACACAGGACACAACAATATAATGTGCCGTACTGATTTTTTTTTTTTTTTTTTTTTTTAATGTATTACCTTCCAGTATCTGTCTCAAAATTCTGCATTACCCAGCCTAGATCAGGGAATTACATATAATTTAAACTTTCAGATTGCATCACAACATTCTGTAGGGTTCTAGTATTTATTTGAGATGAAAAAATGCAAAATGTCATTGTTAATATGCAATTTTGTAGTTGGATAAATATAGTAGGGAATTGGGTGATCATCTGTCCCCCTTTGTTTGTCCCCCACATATAGACTTTTTCAGTGATGCTAAATGAATTAAAAGCTATGAGATTTACGTAGAAAACATGTCAAGATATATTTTTTGCAAAGAAACCAAGACTTTTTATGTCTTTCTGGATCGTAAATATTGTCTCTCTTTTTCTACCATATGTGGTGGTCACTGTAGTGGGCATTTGCATCAATATAAATATGATTTAAATATTTTTTTCAAGACATTAGTTGTAAAACTTTATAACTGAAACAGGAATACGATCTCCTTCATTCATCTGAAACTTAATAATAATGCCTTACATTTGTAATGCGCTTTATCAAAGCCTCTCAAAGCGCTATACTGAAGTCATTATTAGTTCACTCCACACTTGGTGATGGTAAGCTACTATTGTAGCCACAGCTGCCCTGGGGTAGACTGACGGAAGCGAGGCTGCCAGTTTGCGCCATCGGCCCCTCCGACCACCACCGATCATTCATGCACACACCACTTTCATACTAGGCAATGTGGGTGAAGTGTCTTGCCTAAGGACACAACGACAGAACTTGGTCCGAGCTGGACTCGATCCTCCGACCTTCGGGTTGGGAGACCAATGCTCTAACCACTGAGCCACTGTCGCCCCGACTTACATCATTAGTAAACTATCATGACTTGTACATTTTTCCTTCCAGGCCCAGTACATCTTCCTGCACCAGAGTACGTTAGAGCTCTTGAACAGCAAAGGGAACAGCCAGTCCATCTGGTTTGTGAGCTACTCTGCCCTGGAAAAGACCGACTCTCTGGAGGGCATGGAAGGTAAAGCAGCCTCTCAAACCCAAAAAGGTAGACTTACAAACCACTCTCTACTCACTGTACTCTCTCTGCTTTAAGGTGACGTGGAGCTGGAGTGGGAGGAGACCACCATGTGAAGAGTGATGCCTCGGTACACCAGAGAGCTTTGACCTGTGGGCTTTAGCTGACCCAGGATCAGTGATGAGCACAGGAGGAAATGAACAGTAGAAATGAACATGAGAATTTTTACAGTCCTCCAGAAAAGCCAGTGTGCTTTTTACTCATATCATATCACTACATTTTACAGTGGCTGATGTAAAAACACAGTATGTTTGGGAACTTTGGACCATCATATTTGCACTATTCCCTAGTGTATAGTATTTTAGTGTGAGCCTGGCCGGTCTGGACTTTATCACTTTTGTAACAGTGTGAAGTAGGGCTGGAACCTGTCCCCTCCAAGCCTATTTCCATTACTGTATGATACATGCAGTCAAGTTTAATCTACACATTTTTGTCTCTGCTACTAGCATTCATCAACATGGAATGCAGAAAGAATTTAAATTATTATTATGACTGGCCTGGCTGTTTTTTTTTTTTACACCTGTGTATGATTTATTCAGCCAAAGTGTATGGATTTTCACTTGTTTTGGCTATTTGTGATTTGATAAACCTGTAAGGCTGATAATGAAAAATAAAGTGATTCAGTATTTTTTCTAGTTTTGATATCCAGATGTTGAAAATGTAACTTTACGGCAGCTGCCTTGTGTTTGTTTAACCCCGTTCTATTATTACACTTGATCTTGACAAACTCACCAGAGACCCAACGCATGAGAGTAAAAACTACTTTATTCTTTCATTCTCTTCAAACAAAAAGAAAAGTTATAAATATCCATTAATAAACATGTCGATCATTATAAATCTCTTTTTAGAAATCTGGTGATGGTGCAAAGATTACCGACAGTGCTCCACAGTGAGGATGCAGATTGGTGCGTCTCCATGACAACTATGAGGGGGGGCAGGTAGGGGTTGGGCCAAGAAATGAAGCAGGAAGAAGAAACAGAGGAGGAGGAGGCCCAACATGCTGTGACTAATGGTACAAATTAATGATAAAACAAAATCTCATGCTATAGGTATTCTACAAGTCATTCGTAAAAGACTCTTAAGTGACTCTAAAACCAAGCATATCCTAAAGTGAAGTTAAATTGTTGCTTTGGCTGCTATGTGCACGTCGTGTCCACCTCTTTATTGTAAATGCATGTATATAGTCGCCAATACAGCATAGCCCTTTACTAACAAGTGACACATCCCTCCTCCCGTCGTCCCGCAATTATATGACATGGTGTTTTAATGATTAATGCAGATCTGAAATCATATCCGTGTATGTTGCCATGGTAACTGCGGTGTACTCTAGAAAAGCTGCCCGTCTCTCACGCACACACATAGCAGGAGGATTTTAGGAGAACCCCCTGATTTGCAATGTGAAGAATAATCATATTGTAGAACTATATAATAATTACTATATTCTGTCTTTTTAAACTAGATCTTCTCTGTACAAATACACAGGATACACACGGATGGGCGAACCGATCACTTGTTCAGAATAAATCTCATTTCTCTATGTACAATATATTCCATCATGATGCAAAAAGAGTGTCAGATGATTGGTGGTCCGCTGTACAGAAACACCGCCACGCAAAACAAACCACACAGTGACGAAGGAGATCATAATTCCACGGACATCTTGAGTTTCCCCCTGATTTCACATTCAGTAAAGGAATGCATCGTCTGTAAGAGTCGTGTGCAAAGGGGAGCAGAGGAGGGGTGTGACCTCGGTCTACCCTGTCGAAGCTAGTTATCTTCATGTTTTGTGGCAGGAATATTCCAAAACCCATATAAGGAGCAAATATACAAAAGGAAAAAAAATATCAGCCTTGGTTTAGTCGCTGCTACCTGTGAAAGTGCTGGACACAACAGGGCAGAGGACAGAGAGACCGAGCCTTCCTGAGATGTGAGAGCCAAACATAAAATACTGAAAGAACCAAAGCTCCCACATGGTGAGCAAATGAAGCGCATACATATGATTGTCTTGAGGATCCCAGGGGAAGGAGTGACATTCGTACGCAATATTTTACACAACAGAAGCCTGCTACAGTGCTCCCACATTTACACAGCACACATGAAAGCTACAGTTGTGTTTGGCCTCATTATGCACAGATAACAAAACCATAACACCTTGTGTGGAGAAATAGAGATTCCAAAGGTTTGTGAGCAAGTGTGCTATCTCCAAGCAGAACTAACTGCAGCTACAGGAGCGGCCACAAAACCAAAATAGATCATTTGAGATGCATTCTTGTGAGTGTTTTTAGTGTCTCTTTGAAGCTACTGCACTCTGAAGCCTGACTCTAAAGCCTGACTTGGCTTCTTGGTCATGGTGACAAAGCTCAAGTTTGATAGGTGATATTTGAAAATGTAGAGTCAAAGGGTTTAAAGACAGAAGCACATCTGCCCCTGGGCCTGTTCTGATGGAAATGGGCTCAGCGTCAGTGGGGTTCAAAAACAGCTCCTGTAATGAGGAGCTCCTGCCTCCTACAGTGTCTCTGCCCCTGTCATAGACAGGGTAAAGTGCTCTCAGACAATGCTGCGTGAGCCGCTGGAGTTGCGTCGGCGGATCAGAGGCATGGTGTGGTGCAGGGGCATGGGAGAGTCAGGGGGGCAGAACTGGTGCGGGTGGTTGTAGGGAGGAGGAGGGGGAGGCAGCGGGGGCTGGGGGCCGTCGCTGGGCACGCGCACAGGGGTGGATAAAGCAGACTGGATGAGCTGGTGTGTGGCCGGGCCCTGGCTCAGGAAAGCCTCCATACGTCCTCTACCGCTCTGGTCCACCACGATCACCTTGACAATCTGCTGGCACTGGATCAGGGTCTCTGGGCGCAGCTCTCCGGCCTGGACAGGGCTGAGCAGGGCAGGGGGCGCCGTCAGAGCCAGGGGGGCCGACTCAATGGCGGGCTGGCTCAGCTGATAGGTCTGCAGCCTGTTGTGAATTGACACCTAGTTTAGGGACAGTCAGAGAACGCATGAGGAGTTACTAGCCTGAACGCAGCCTGTCTGCAGCCCTCAGGTGACTGACACATGGGCATGCAGCATGCAGTGGGACCGCCATAGACTGTGTGTGTGCATGTGCGTGCATGCATGGAATAAACAACTCACAATGAGACTGAGGCCTGCAGGGCTCCCACACATCTACGCCTGTATACAGTTATCTATACTTCTGTTCTATCATCTACCAGCAGAGGCATGCCCCAAACTTGTGTAAACAACAGTCTACAGGCAATTAACTGTGAAGTTACAAAATGTAATTCACCCTGACACTACTCTACTCGATGTATATTCACAGAAAATATTCCGTTGATAACAGACTACTGAGCTGAGGTGTGGGAACCCTGGGCGAGATGTGAGCTCTAAACCAAGAGACAGAGCAATGAACAGTATGTCAAGTGTGTGCGGACAGGGGAGAGAAGGATAGGGGGAGATGGAAAGAGGTAGAGTGGGGGAGGAGAGTGAGAATGGGATTGAGGTGACACCGAGGGCATGGTGCCTCTAATACAAGAGTTCACATCTAAAGGAGCAGCTGAGGACAAAGAGGAGCAGAGGAACAGTCCGGGAAAAGCAGGTTGTACCATAGATTCATTCTGGAGTAGAGGGTTTTCTAATAAGACCTGATTTTAGAAAAGGGTTGGTGTAGAGTTATGATACAATAATAGAACAACAGAGGTCCCACAACCTGCCCCTGTGGATCACCTCAGTTTAACCTATTTAGTCATGCTATCTATTCTTATCTGATTCATTCTAAAGGGGACAGGAAATTTCAAAGTGCATTTTTGCATCATCAGCATAGCAATATAGTAAATAATAGCAAATTGTATATATAGTAAGAAGGAATGGAATATAAAATGTACATATACAATCTACAGCTGTTGTGATCTGCAATCTTTTCAATAAAATTTTGGGTGTATTCTTTACATTGGTTTTGGCAAAGGTCTTCATTTCTTTTACAGATCCTCAGAGGCCCACTTGAGTCCCTCTGCTCTGCACATGCACTCAGCCTGCTAATGGTGACTAGCTCATGTGTCTGTGTGGCGGGCACTGTGAGCTCCAGCTGGCCCTGTGCTGGCTTAAAGGAGTGGGCCTGGCAGCGCTGAAGAAAGAGCCCGTGATGTCTGCAGAGTGAAGGGTTGGTGGACCCTTGCAGCCCCGCACACACAGCCCTTTGTTTCTGCCTGCAGAGTGCTAATGTGCCCTGGGCGCAGATTTCACTTTGACAGTACGGCCGTGGAGAGCGCTGTTTTGCTCTAGTGCAGGTTTGTCTAAAGCACATACAGACACTTACCACAGCGAGCAGAGAGAGACACTCACCTCCACTGTGTTGTTGTTGCCGGTTTTGTCATAAACTTCCTGTGCACCTGTGGAAGAGGATCAGCGTAAAGAGGGAAGCACAGAGATCAAAGATATATGTCAAAGATATAAGGCTGAATGTATAAGAGGACATATAGTTGAGGAAATAGGATAGGATTTTTTTAAGCCACTGTCACCTAATACACACAGATATTCCATCTGACTAGCAAGCCTACATGCTGGAATTACTATAAAGCAAAAGCATTTTTTGACATGGCAATAATTCCTATTTCTTGGATTATTCAAGGGCCATTTTTGTGTTTTCCAAAACAAATTTGCCAAGCCCTATTAAGATGCAGTACAAGTTGTGAGTGATCTCATTAAAGATCTTATATGTATTATGCAAAATTGAGTCTTGTGAGCTTTAAGACATGTTTGAATGTTGTTACCTCCTCAAAAACATACCCAGAGTTGTGTTTTGTTTCATTCACACGTTTGACCCTTTGAGTCTGTTTTTACATCTCTAAAGCTCAAAATGCTGTGTTCCACCTTGTGATATCACTGAAATGGTAGTTTTAAAGGTAACAACTACCTTTTACCTTTTAGTCAGTAGAGATTTGCAATTCCAGGACTGAAATTATCCAAAGGATTCTTTAGAGTGCCCTTTGTGAATAGAGAGGTAGACAAGAAAGTTTTTTTCCAATAAGGCTACATTTGATTGGAATAACCTTACAGTAGAACTAAGGTCAATAACTTAATTTCAACTATTTAAAGCTACTTTGAATTAAATTCTCTCTGTACCTGTCATTAAGCCTTGGCCACCATGACTGGGTCCATATTTTTCATGCTTAAGTGTTATTGTTATCAAGTCTGTTTTGCTTATGATTTACTTTTGAATCAGGTGTTTCATGGTGGGGATCTTGGGGGGTGTGGGACAGGAGGATGGAAGAGCAGGATGTCTTGTGATTGTATGTAATCTGTTGTCTATTGTCTATTGTCATTCATTCTTGTTACAGAACCCCCTAGAAAAAGAGATGACACATCTCAACATCTTCATCAAAAACATAGCCGCTCAGAAAAGAGCGTAATGTGGAACCTTTAATAACGCTATCATGAAACACATTGCAAAAGAAAAAAAAAAAAATGAATAAATTTCCATAGGCTATATTGATTGGGATGGCAAGTTGGGGGTTAAAGCAAAATAATAATAATAATAATAATAATAATTTGACTGACATTTTAAAATGCAGTTTTACTTAAGTAATAAAAAACATCCATTGAGTTTAACCACACCACTGTGTCCAGTGGCAGACTGAAAAATTTGAATACGGGGCCCTCCCCATCATGAGCAATCATCTATAAGGTATAAGGTATGTTAGCACCACTAGCTTTTTTACATGGGGGAGGCCAGGCAAGTTTTTTGGATCATTCATTTGGTCGTTCAGTTTGAGAACCACTGTTCTAAACTAACTTTATTGTGCACTTAACACATAACAGGATTGAACTGGACATACTAGTATTAGACTGGACAGATCATGCAGCGCCACTGCACAGATCCACAGATCCTCATGACAAATAGACCTAGCCGCTTATCGCACTTTGCGAAAAAAAAAACTACAACAAAGGAAATGTGTCTGTCCTCTGCTGGGACACTCCGAGTTGGTTTGGATCAGAAACTCTTGAGGTTTAGCTGCATGTTGTTCGCTCTTATTGCTGCATAATAGATCAGGAGTCAGGGCACCGAATGCACCTTGTGTTATTGGGATGAGAGGGGGTGAAAGATGTGGAGTGACATGGCAGACAGGTAGGACTATTCTCTATAAACAGAGCAGGACTCGTGGTGGGATGTACATACAGGGCTCTGTGAGGAGTTGTGGCACTGCAGCGGGTTTAGTATCTGCACGGTGCTCACACTTTGTATTTCAGGCATCGTGTTGATTAAAGAGGCATCCAACGAAACAAAGATACGGGACATTAGTGAACTAAAGCAAAAGATAACAGATGCGATTGCAACCATTGATGAGGCTCTGCTACAGTGAACATGGCAAGAATCGAATACCGACTTGATGTGCTTCGTGCAACTATTCTGCCCATATAGAGCTTTATTACATAAGGTAAAAAACTTTCAAAACCACTGTATTGTGTATATATATATATAATATATATATAATATATAAATATATATATATATATATATATATATATATATATATATATATATATATATATATATATATATATATATATATATATATATATATATATATATATATATAAAATAAATCTCCTCCTCACCCTCCGCGGGTGGTCTTTATCCCCTCTTTTTCCACGCTCGGGACCTCTACCAGAGGCCTGGGAGCTTGAGGTTCTGCGCAGTATCTTTGCTGTTCCTAGTACTGCGCTTTTCTGGACTGAGATGTCTGATGTTTTTCCTGGGATCTGCTGTAGCCACTCCTCCAGTTTGGGGGTCACTGCCCCTAGTGCTCCGATGACCACGGGCACCACTGAGGCCTTCACCTTCCAGGCTTTCTCCAGCTCTTCTTTGAGCCCCTGGTATTTCTCTAGTTTCTCATGCTCCTTTTTCCTGATGTTCCCATCGCTTGGTACTGCAATGTCCACCACAACGGCTTTGCTCTGTTGTTTATCCACCACCACTATGTCCGGTTGGTTCGCCATCACCATTCTGTCAGTCTGTATCTGGAAGTCCCACAGGATCTTGGCTCGATCATTCTCCACTACCTTTGGAGGTATTTCCCACCTTGACCTTGGGGTTTCCAGTCCGTACTCTGCACAGATGTTTCTGTACACTATGCCCGCCACTTGGTTATGCCGCTCCATGTATGCTTTCCCTGCCAGCATCTTACACCCTGCAGTTATGTGCTGGATTGTCTCAGGGGCCTCTTTGCACAGCCTACACCGTGGGTCTTGTCTGGTGTGGTAGATCTGGGCCTCTATTGCTCTTGTGCTCAAGGCCTGCTCTTGTGCAGCCAGGATGAGTGCCTCTGTGCTGTCCTTCAGTCCAGCTTTCTCAAGCCATTGATAGGATTTCTTGATATCAGCCACTTCAGTTATGTTCCGGTGGTACATCCCATGCAGGGGCTTGTCCTTCCATGATGGTTCCTCCAGCTCCTCTTCCTCTGCACTCCACTGTCTGAGACATTCGCTGAGCACGTCATCTGTTGGGGCCTTGTCCTGGATGTACTTGTGGATCTTGGATGTTTCATCCTGGACTGTGGCTCTCACACTCACTAGTCCTCGGCCTCCTTCCTTACGGCTCGCGTACAATCTCAGGGTGCTGGATTTGGGGTGGAACCCGCCATGCATGGTCAGGAGCTTTCGTGTCTTAACATCTGTGGTCTGTATCTCCTCCTTTGGCCAGCTTATGATTCCTGCTGGGTATCTGATTACTGGCAGGGCGTAGCTGTTTATTGCCTGGGTCTTATTCTTGCCATTGAGCTGACTCCTTAGGACTTGCCTTACTCGTCTGAGGTATTTGGCCGTGGCTGCTTTCCTTGTTTCCTCTTCAAGGTTGCCATTTGCTTGTGGGATACCAAGGTACTTGTAACTGTCCTCAATGTCTGCTATTGTCCCTTCTGGGAGTGAGACCCCTTCTCTGTGTGGACTACCTTCCCTCTCTTTGTCACCATCCGGCTACACTTCTCTAGCCCGAATGACATTCCAATGTCTGTGCTGTAGATCCTAGTGGTGTGGATCAGTGAGTCGATGTCTCGCTCATTCTTAGCATACAGCTTGATGTCATCCATGTACAGGATATATATATATATATATATATATATATATATATATATATATATATATATATATATATATATATATATATATATATATATATATATATATATATATATATATATATATATATAGCTCTGTGGCCCTGAGAGTCTGGGGCCAGAATGAGAAGGCTGTTCGGTCACCACGGTTACAGTACTCACAGACTGGAGCACGGTCCAGGTTACAATCTGTAATGTCCCAGTACCTGAGAGGCGAGCCGTGGCCCGTGTGCTCCACCTGGCCTCCATTGGTATGAATGCCATGTTGGATGCCCTGCTGCCTCTCCAGCTCCCCTGTACACAGACACAGGGATTAGGCCTCTCTCCCCCCTTTTTCTTCCACTCTCTCTCTCATCCTGCTTCCCACTGTCCTTGTCTCCCAGCTCTCACATCCCTCTTTCTCTTTTTCCCTTTCTCCTTCTATCTTCTCTTTTCTCTCTACCTGCTCACTTTCTCTCCATCGCCCTCTCTACCTCTCCCTCATCCTCTCCCACTCTCTGTCGCTCACCCTCTCACTTCCTTATCCCATCTGTCTTCCCCCCCTTTGATTACTCAGACTTACACGAGATGCAGACCCCCCCTCTGTATACTCAGACTTACATTGGATATGGATCTCCTCTCCCTCCCCCTCCCTCCCCTTTCCTCCTCTCTCTGCATCCTCAGTACTTACACTGGATGTGGATCTGCTCTCTCTTTCTTCCCCCCACCCCATTCTTCCTCTCTCTGTATACTCAGACTTACATTGGATGTGGATCTGTTCCATCTCGTTCACCTCGGCAATGGCCTCTCTTAGCTCCTCTGCAAACTTGCGCAGCTCCTCTCCACTGGGCGAGCAGAAGCTCACCAGCTGCTTCTTCTCTGAGGTGAAAGGGCTCATCATAGTAATGCCATGGGCGTAGTCTGGACAGGGAACAGCACAGGATGACAGTCAGCCAGCAGGATTACAAGGATATTCTCAAATATGATTTAAAACAAAAATGCCTTCAATCTTAAAACATTAATATACCACAAAATCAGGAGAAGAGTACTGCTCTTGGCTGTGGTACGCAAGCGCCTTCAGGTGGTACTTGGACAGTGCTTCAGTTTGTGGGTTTGCCTCATTTAGAGTTAATTTTATCCACTTTTTGTCCTCCTTATATAATAATATTCTATTTTTATTTATTTTTTTTGTTTAGAACTACAGTGGAAATGATGTAGTCCATTTTTAGATCTGGTTTAGCCCTAGATTAGACCTAAATCTTGTGGTACTAGGAAAGCCAAATCTTTTCTTTGGTGGTACTTGGTGTGAAAAGTGTGAGAGCCACCGCTATAAAGGCATACATGAGTCTGTCAAACCTAATTTAGTGTACCATAACCATATGTTAGCCTTAACCAGTCATCTATCACTCCATCTAGCAACAGCCTGCTATCACTGCCTCTTCAATCTTTGGATAAATACCCTCTCTCTTTCTCTCCCTCCCTTCCTGCCATTTTAGTGACAACCCTCAATACCACAGAAGCAGAACCATCAGCCTCCCCAGCCTCGCCATCACCTCCTCTTCACTATAATTCATGTGTGTCTCTGCAAGTTTTCTCATGGGTGACATTCCCTTGGTTCACTGTAGTCGTACAAAAGTTTGCTAAAACACTACATAAAACGACAAATTCCCAACACAGTTTCCAAACAGGACAATAAAAGACACAAGACAATGTACCAAAGTTTTGCCCCATAAATCCTGTCTTGTTTTTGTCCTGTCAAACTGAGCAGAGAAAATGATGAATGTTGTAAAAAATAGGCCATCGCTCCTCCTCAGTAACAGCTGTTTGGGCTTTGTCGATATCACAGCCTCATGTTTTCTGACTAAAACTGTCAAAAATAACAATCTCTCCTCTTCCCCTTTCTCTGCATCCTCTGCTTCATCTGACCCTCTCGTCTGTTCCATCTGACCCTCTTGTCTGCTTCATGTGACCCTCATGTCTGCATCCTCTGCTCCATCTGACCCTCTCGTCTGTTCCATCTGACCCTCTTGTCTGCTTCATGTGACCCTCATGTCTGCATCCTCTGCTCCATCTGACCCTCTCATCTGTTCCATCTGACCCTCTTGTCTGCTTCATGTGACCCTCATGTCTGCATCCTCTGCTCCATCTGACCCTCTCCCCTGCGCCATCTGAACCTCTCCTCTGCTCCATCAGACCCTTTCCTCTGCTCCATCTGACCCTCTCATCTGCTTCTTCTGACCCTCCCCTCTGCATCCTCTGCTCCACCTGACCCTCTCATCTGCTTCATCTGACCCTCCCCTCTGCATCCTCTGCTTCATCTGACCCTCCCTCTGCATGCTCTGCTCCATCTGACCCTCTCCTCTGCTCCATCTGACCCTCTCCTCTGCTCCATCTGATCCTCTCCTCTGCTCCATCTAATTGTCTCCTCTGCATCCTCTGCTCCATCTGACCCTCTCCTCTGCTCCATCTGATCCTCTCCTCTGCATCCTTTGCTCCATCTAATTGTCTCCTCTGCATTTTCTGCTCTATCTGACCCTCTCCTCTGCTCCATCTGATCTTCTCCTCTGCATCCTTTGCTCCATCTAATTGTCTCCTCTGCATCCTCTGCTCCATCTGACCCTCTCCTCTGCATCTTCTGCTCTGTCTGACCCTCTCCTCTGCAGCTTCAGCTCCATCTGACTCTCTCCTCTGCATCCTCTGTTCTATCTGATCCTCTTCTCTGCTCCATCTAACCCTCTGCACTCTGCTCCATCTGACCCTTTCCTCTGAATCCTCTGCTCTGTCCGAATCTCTCCTCTGCATTCTCTGCTCTCACAGCAACCAACTTGGTCTTCCTCTAGCCCTCTTGGTTCACAGTTCTTTTATTTTTTTTTTACTTTTTGGACAATATTTATGTCTCACTTTTTTCTTGATTCCTCAAAACACTGAAGAATGACATATTTATTCTTAAGTAATTTCCCTCTCCATTGGTTCCATTCATCATCATCATTGACAAAAGCTAATCGTTTGTATTAAGAATATAAGTACACATTTTCTGGCACTCCCCCGGCTGGCACGCAGCTTAAGGCAGGAGTGTGGGTGATTAGGAGCCAGAGGGGACGTGTCAAACTTCATTTATCTGCTCATGAATCACGCCTTTCTGCACCAAACACCGAAGGAGCTGCTTTTCAAACACAGGATACCCTTGATTTGAATCCCACTTGACTGAAAAGGATCATTCTGAAGGTAATTGGCTCAAAAGCTAAAAAAGTTGCCAGCATGTTTTGGTGTAATTTAATATTCAGATGTGAACAAAGTGGGCATTTATTTGGAGGAGTGGATATGAAGTTTAATATCAGGGGCATTTGTCTAATGCAGGGGTGTGTGGGTTGTTCATTGTACACTGGTGTGCTTTAGGATCAATAACTGAACATAAATGACTGGTGGATACAGAAAAGAATGTATTTAGTGTGTGTAAAAATAGAGAGTTCAATTTCAAAACAGCTAAAAAATATAATCATCCTTGGCTTGTAATTTAGTGTCTTCACGGCTAAATATGTAATTAGCGCAATAAAAATCAAGGCATGCCCTCTTTATCAAATCACCTCACTCAAGTTGTCACTGATATCTCCTGTAGAGTAAACTTTTAAAACATTTCTTTAAAAAAGTAATTTGTAGAATTTTTTCCAAAATTCAAATAACCAATGTGATGTTTTGTGCCTTCTTATATTAGGCAACATGACCCCAACCCAGGGAGAGCTTGGACGGGGAATGGGCTCTTACACTCGTTACTGAAGAGGTGGAACTGCATGCCCAGCAGACCCATGGCCTTGCAGAAGGTATAGCAGGCAGCACTCTTCTTCTTAGGACACAGCTTGAGGATCTGGAGGAACAGGCACACATATGAGCCTGTTCATACATCACACAGCAGTGACGTGCAGTCAGTTGAGGCAGGTGAGGCACTGCCTCACCTGTCATCCCAGAGAAAAAAATTAATGAAATAGTTATATTTATCCAATGAGTTGCACTATAAAGTTATTTTCTATTTAACTTTGCAATTTTATTCTTTTTTTTTTAACTCAAAATCGCTGAATTTTTACGTTTACCGTTGAAAACCTGAGAAAAGATGCTCTGACTGTGCTGTAGCTAAGCTGCTGCTTTAAAACCCTTTAAGGGCTGAGGACAGCGGCTGTGAAAAGGTGCAGGGTGAAGCGTGCTTCACCAGTTACCCTGCCTCAAGTTAGGAGGCGCTCGTGAGCCCAGAGATTCTTGTAACTCCTGCAGAATAGGGGCCGCAGACTACAATTTAGAGTTAGCAAGTCAGCTTTAGCAATTCACTTTTTTCTTCGTGTCTGGCCCTTAAATGGAGGAAGATTACATATGAAAGCTCAAACAGTTTTCTAAACTGGACTTTTAGTCGAAGCAGGAGGTTATAATTAAAGGAAGACCAAGGCTAAAGGAGCTAATGGTTTGATCCAGACACTGGACGAAAGACTCACTCACACAGAGATGTACAAAATGGTAAGTAATGTAATGACTTCAATCCACTGAAAATTGGGGAACCAGAATAAGGATAAAAAACAATACAAAACCAGCTTGCTTTTTGTTTCATATATTAGATCAGTGGTTCTTAACCTGGGCTCGATTGAACCCTCAGGGTTCGGTGAGTCAGTCTCAGGGGTTCGGTGGAGGTCAAGACACGCACCGACTCATATGATTCGTGATGAGACGCTTGTCCATCACTGGCTGCAGGTTCACGCTGCTTGGCCAGTCTGTGCTGCAGAGAATTTAGTGACTCAGTATCAACTTGTGACTGTCGTGATGGTTTGTCGTGTGATTTCTTTTTTAACTCTATAGCGTCAGATTCTGTCATCGCCAATAGACTCGCGGACTGCGAGCGTCTCCAGACACCATGTCCCAGTTTGACAAATGCACCTTTCGATGTGCCTATCAAAGTACCGCCCAACTTAAATGCGCCGTGCGAACAGCGCATTTAAGTTGGGCGGGTATTTCGACCCGCACTTTGGACAGTACATCGAAGGGCGCATTTGTCGCATTGACGCCGTGTCTCAATTCGCCAAATGCACCGCTCGATGTACTGTTCTCACAGCATGAGACACGGAACAGACTTTGCTATGAAAATGACATGAGAGTGGCACAAAGTGAAGCCGCATTTCTGAACTAGTCTCAAAGGCAACAGCAGAAGTCACACTGACACCTGGTTTATATGTTTGTAAATCTGATTGTGAGAACATCAGTGCCTCACCAGCCATGAACCTCACCGCACGTCACTGTTAGACAGTATATACATAATACTAATGTTCTGACCAGCAGTAGATCGTTGAAGAGGAACACCTCCCTCTGCATCTGCGACAGCTTCTGTTTGTGAGCTTTGTTTGCATCAGGGACCTCAAAGAGCCGACAGCAGCACACCAGACGCCTGTGCGGCACGGCCAGGATCTGACAAGGCACACAACACCCTTATGATTTTTCTATATTACTTTAGAATGGTTTAGTAAGGTCAGTGGAGATTGGGGCTGCACATAATACCACAAAATCTTTACTACAGAAGACGCAGTTATTGAATATGAATTATTCCTTACTGAGTTCATCTACTTACTAAGTTCATCTACATACATTTATCGCTTACAATTGAAAACTGTTCTAGTGCTTTTTTATTTGCTATGAGTATAATCATGTTTACACACAGTAGGTTACATTCTTATGTACAGTAGGATTATACTATAAATGTAATAGTCATGTTCTCACACACAGTAGGGTACACTTAGCCCGTACAGTGTGATTATACTATCAGTATATTACACACAGGAGGTTACACTGAGTACTTACAGTTTTGAGTCCGAGGATGGATTGCTCCACACGGCTCACATAGGTCACATGGTCCTCGTTAGAGCGCAGCTCCCTCTGCTGGATCCTCTCGTAGATACCAGACACCATGTCCCTGGGGATGTCCGCACCGTCATCCACCCCTGAGGAGAACATATGGACCACTCATGTCAGATATAACACTCCTGTATGAGTGCGGTCTACTGTAGGATACTGTGTTACTGTAAGGACCATCAGATCATCATCAGAAGAAATCTAATGAAACATTACCAACTTAAAATTTACTTAAATTATATACATACATAAATAAAATGAAAATTAAAAAATAACAAATAAAGAACACACACATATACACACACATGTTTTACAGCTCCTAACTCCCAGCGTGCAGACCAGTGTAGTGTTGCTGTAGCTGCATGAGATCACTTCACACAGAGCAGTGACAGCCTTGTTTATTAATAGAAGCCGTAAATCAGGCCATTTGCATGTTCAAAGTATGTGGTATCATTCTCCTCACACAGCACAAAGCACCACACACTGGAGTACACAGGTGGGCTGGGTTTAAAGTGGCTATGCTCCCATTGCTACAAGATCCAAAGGAAGGTCACACAGTAAACATTATATGGGGACAGCGTTCCTTATATGGACAGTTGAAGGTGAATTTGCGCAGGCCACATCTGGTGCTTTCAGATGAATCAATTTTTTTTCTGAACAAGCAATATAAGAGTAGGCAAAGGATTTATTGTTGGGTAGGAGGAGGAAAGGTCACATATATCATGGTACATACACAGTACATCCCCTGTGACATGTCTTAAACAAAAAACAGGATTACTGGTAACATGCTTTTTGTAACAATATGCTGATAAATAAAAATATGGAAATACATTCCATAATATATATCCATTAAAGCAACAACGACATATCTAGATATTTTAGTCCAGAGGTAAATGCTTTATCTTGGGCTCAAACAAGTTATAAAAAGGAGCTTTGTAGCTAGCTACATTGTTGAATTCAATAGCTGCAAATCAGAAAGGCTGGGGTTATTTATAAGACGGAATGTTGTTTGAAGATCCTGTCTCCACTGGGACTCAGAAAAAAAACAAACAACAGCTTCTAAACCAATACAGCAATATTCAATTGTAAGTAAGCTGATGTTTTGTAATTACTGGGCCTATTCACATGAAACAAAAACTGCCAGAAAGCTAAATATCCTCACTCTGAGCATACACACTGACACAAGGTGAAATCATCATTAAAGTAGCTTCAAAAAGTGATTCCAGTTATTTGAACGGACTTTGACCCATAAGCTTTCATGGCAATTTGGTGGATCCAGTCTTTAAAAAATAATCAATTTTGTTTGTAAATCGGAAGTTTTGATATTTCTTTTAAAAAACTTACAATTTTCCATAGAGTTATACAGACCCCTGTCCTCTGTCTGAAATGATCACAACCTATTCACAGGTTTCAGAATGATGAAAAACTTGGACGAGAGGTACTTAGATACAATTTTATTTTATTACTTTGGTACTTCATAATAACATAACTCAAGTGGAATAACAAGTTGTTGTCTATGAAATTAGTAAGAGCAAAAGAGTATTTGAGGAAACTACTCAAGGAAGAGTAACTTAAAAGAGTAACTGTCTGGATGTTACATCTGATTTATAATTTGAAGTGAATGTAATTTGAAGGGCAAGACAATAAATAATGCACAAAATCAGGTATTTTTAAAGGCTTGACACAAAAATGAGACAAACTAAATCATATCTGAAGGAGCGGTGTGAGAAACGTTGAACGCATTTCATATGGTCAACATAAAGCCTCGGTCACTTGTAGTCTTCCTCACAGTAGGAAGAGTCACCAAAACTTTTACTCCAGTAAGAGTACTGTTAAGTCAATAAAAATACTATTATTAAATGGTATGGTATGGTATCCTTTTATTTAGACAGGGACAGTGCACAACATTACATTGAGCTTAAAAAACAGGAAACACGTTTGGTGCCAGGTTATAGCATAAATACTAATTTCCACCTGTCGTCCCTGAACAGGCTGATAAGTTAAGTAAGAGTAACGGTTTGGTGTAGGTGGATGAAAAACCTGTAAACATATGGTACATACATCAAAATACAACACAACTCGCCCCTCAAATACAACACTTCTAAAACATTCTGTTGACACACACACACCCACACAACCACACCAATTTATTCACACACACAATCAGTCACTTTCAGATATACAAATACTCTTTCTTTCATACACATTCACTGATGGGTGCAAACTTGCTTTGACATTAGCCATTTCTTTGTCACGTGCAAACTTTTGAAAACTTGTGCCTGTTATAATCTCATTTGGCAAACTGTTCCACTGACTCATGGCAACAATAGGAGGATAGGACAAATGAAAGTAGGAGTAAAAGTATGCTGCTAGAAAAGTCAATTTTCTTTAAAAGATTACTCAAGTAAATGTAACTACACACCTCTGATTAAAACTATTGCCATATCAATTAAATTAATTAATCAAAATATTATATATTTTGATTTGTGAAAAGTCCTTATAATGTACATTTTTCAACAAAAATACCAGTGCCTTTAGTTGACAAAAATATCTACTTTTAAATATAGAAGTGACTGGGCTGAGCGGGTTCTGCTGGTGCACGGGTCATGATGATTGTGGGGAGGCTTGGAGCGCACTCATTTACTCCACTTCAAGGGCCTGTCAGTCAAACCTCCCCTCCCCCCTCTCTCTAAACTCAGTCCTGTTCTTATCACATCCTCTCGAGTGAGTGTGGAAGTTATGATTTATGATAGACCAAAACCAGGGATATCGAAAAGCCCATTATACAGCTCCGGTGGTGTTTCACTTTTACGAGTCAGGCCTTGTGCTCCTGGCGACCGCTCACTCCACTCTGAGGTTATGATATCAAGGCTGCACACTCCAGCCTCATTCAGAGCGTTGAGAGAATAAAGTGTATTTCATGGTCCCATTAGATCATGTTAAGTCTGTTAAATAGACATGGTAAATCCTAATTAATCTTCAGTAGAACTAATTGCAAGTCGGTAAATACTCAGAGACCACATTTACATTTAGATACAGCTATTCTAAATGAAGATCAGTATGCTAATAAAGTCACTACAGTCATTTATAGTCAGGACCGGCTGATCAGTGGTAGAGTTATAACGCATATGCAACGAGGTAATGAGCTTGTATTATGAAATGTTTGGGTTTTTTTTTCTTTGCACAGGAGATGTAACAGTGCAACGGAGATGAGACTCCAGACCAATGAGCTCCTTTGTTTCATATGCGTCACTGAAATAAACAAATCTGATTGCACAGCCGTGTTTGAGCCTGACTCAAGACGTGACGGAGGGACTATAAAAAATACAGAGATATCATTCTGGACTTGCCAGGCAAATATACCCCATGTTATATCCCAATGGCAATAAAATGGATTTCTTTGAAGCCACATAGATTTGCATGGCATTATCCAACCCATGTACCTACTCTACAGGGACAGCATAGTAGTGCCCCAAATTATATTTAATGCAATGCAAAAAGGAAGGGAATGTGCCACACAATCTGCAGGGGATAAAATATAATGATGGACATATGGGGCACAATAGCAATTTTTTAAAATATTATAACATGTACCCTTTCACACAGCATGTTTTCCACTAATAGAGGAGACTATTGTGGCCTATCATAGTCTAAAATTCTCCCCCATAGACTAAAAACAACCTGGGCTATACATTGGCATGACAAAATCACACTTTGTTGTTTTCTACCATGTTACAATGTTGTTCCCTTATCAAAAAGATGCCTAAAGAGGTTTTATATGTCATCTATGCATGTTTGAGTAATTTAGCAATCTCTTCCAGGCCCCATTCAAACCTTCCTTACCTGTAGCTGCCTGTAAGATTCTGTCCAATGCTCAGCCCACAATCCTACACTCCGACACAACAATTCTCCATAAATATACAAAAATGTGATACAAAACTGTACACAACAACATTAGTGCGATGCAAGCTGATTAAGTTGTGATAGCGCTCTGAAGAGGGAGTGACATAACGTGGGGAGCAAAGAGAGGGGGGACTCAGAGCATCAAAAATTAAAGTGAAACTTATTAAACGTGTTAATACATTGTTTTTGGAAAATATAGCATTATCAAAACAAAAGGTAACATGGTGATCTAAATATGCTAGGTTAGTAGTAAATATCCCACAGAAGTAAAATACCCCCTCTTGAAGATTAAATACAGGCAATAAATACCATTTATAGTGTATGTATAAAATACAATGATTAAAATCAAAATTATTCGTGCCACTATATATGGGAAACACTGCACAGGGACATAGTCTGGAACACTGTGCAGTGTGTACATACCCCGTAGGTTGCGTATGAAGTCGTCCAGACCCATCTTGCGCTGGGGCTTGATGTTTGGGGAATACATGTCCGTGTTGAGGAGGACCACAGCGAATGCCAGGATGAAGATGGTGTCCGGGTTATGGAACTGCTGCACCACGTCTGGGTTACACATGCAGTACCGCTGGCTGAGAAGGACAAAAAGAAGAACGCATACATGTCAGAGAGGAATATACTGTACGCAGACTCACTTATATTTTAATGCATACTACTGACAGCATCTCTATCAACATTTTGATCACATACTTGCTATCTGTGCTTTGAATTTCTGTACCTGAATATTTTAGCTAATGTTGGATTCTACTGAGTCTTCCCTCCCTTTGCTCCCCACACTCCCACTTCAGAGTGACCACATAACAGAGTGCATCCCACTAATGAAACTACTGCACATCACACCGGGTTTGTGAAGTTGTAGTGTATTGTTTTGTCTCATGCTTTTGTATATTTCATGAGAACTGTCATGAGGGAGCATGGGTGATGCAGGCTTGTGGGCTGAGCATTGGGCAGAATTTTACAGCTAACATTACTCAAACATGCATGTATATAAAACCTTTTCAGACATGTTTTGATGAGGGAACAATGTTATAACGTGGTAGAAAGTCTATCTTTAAATCTAAAACCTGCAGCAGCCTGTTTTTGTTCCATCCATATAAAGTTCTACTAGACAAACAAAATGCCTAATGCTTATTTTAAACTTCCCTATAGTGCATACATTGATTTGCATTCTGCCTAGTGTGTATTATTGTGTACTAAGTGAATTTCCTTGCCCACACCTAGTTACACATGCAGTACCGGGGTCTACAAGGGACAAAAAGCACATGAGGTACAATAACAGATCCAATGGTGAGATAGAGTAAACACAAACAGGATACAGTGTGTTTGGCAGGACTTGGCTAAGGATGCTAAATGATATAGCTTCAGATAAGCCTGGGGAGAATAACAGTGAATCAGAACTAAGAGTTATCAGTGAATTATAATTGGTTTATAAAGATACAGCACTGCAAAATAAACAGCTGCAGGTCTATAAGGCAGAGATGAGACTACACACTTGATGCTTTGGTACCAGTGCCAAATTTATCTTCAGAATTAGATAAGCAACTTTATATAATTTTAAAGAGTGAAAAAGAGTGAGATTAGATTTCTCACAAGTATTCATTTTAATTAGGAACAGGGACAAATGGGCAGAAACATTAATCTGAACAGTCATAACTTTGGGCCGGGCTGTCACTGACAAATTTGAGTCTGGCAATTACACTGAAAGGAAACGGTGGGATTTTGGTGAAAGGAGACATGCTTGATTTGATTCACTAATAGATTATGATATGTGACCAGTTTAGTAATCTTCACCATAATGAGGTTTAGAGTCACACATTTTCCAAAAGGGCTGAACAATTTTGGCAAAATATATAATTGTGATTTTTCTGGCAAACCTTGTGATTATGATTAGATTTGTGATTTATATTTTAATAGTTTAATTCTGTCCAAAGTGCACATTTTAAAGAGGGGGTATTTTACTTCTATGGGGCACTAACTGCTAACACATAACATAGTCTATTTAGATCACTATGTTACCTTTTAATATTTTGAAAATGCTATATTTGCTAAAAAGAATGCATTAACATGTTTTATAAGTTTCACTTTTATAAGTTTCACCCCCCTTCCTCCCTGTTCTTAGTCACTCCCCCTTCAGAGTGCCATCACAACACAAACAGCATACATCCCACTAAAGAAACTACTGCGCATCGCATCAGTTTTGTGTAGTTTTGTGTCATGCTTTTGTTTATTTATAAAGAGTTGTCGTGTGGCAGTATGGATGACATAAGCTGGAGGGCTGAAAATTGGACAGAATCATGCAGCTAACTGTAAGGAGGGTTTGAATAGGGCCCGGGAGAGATCAGCAAACATGATCAAACATGCATGGATGACATCTAAAGTCATTTTCACGCTGCCACTAGTTAGGTTGACGTAATAGAGCATTTGCTCTGAGAGTGTTGCGCCTGGGCCGATGTGAACTCAGCAGTCGCATTCTGATTCTCATTAAAAGCCTGCTCCAGGAGCGCTTAAAACAGGTCGTCTCAGAGTGGCTCCTCGCTCACTTTGGAGCGGGACAAGTGTGGTATGAACGCAGCCGACCTTGGGCCGACCTACACAGTCCACAGTAAAACAGTAAATGTGCTTGGAAATGGGTAAAAAGTGCTCGAATCAGATATATTTGTAGGAATGGGCGCTGCAGAGCTGCTGTTTGACAAGTTCATCTGACGAGGAAATTTGGAGCAACTTAGTATCACCGACACGTCTCCTCCTGCCCCTGTTTGTGGAGGTGAGCCTGGGTCTGTCACTGTGTGTCATTCAAAAAAGCTTTTTCTTTGCTGTTAACCTGTGCACACAGTCTTCATGATGAGACCACCGCCACACTTATACAGTGGCACTGCATATAGCAGTACAGAAGTAAGTACATGCATGTTCATGCGGCTCTGTCCGCTTGAACTCTGTTGTCATGGAAATACATTTGGCGATCAGTCGATGCCTCTTACGAGTCACACGGTGCACTGTTTGGAGTGAATGATGCGTGGTGCATATGAACAAGACAGACCCAACACTGAAGTAAACAGAACTAAATCTAGTGTGCACTGGGGTTGGCTGGGAGGGAACAACGTTATAGCATGGTAGAAAGTTAAAACAAAACAAAAAATAATAATTCTGCATACTACCCCCTCTTTAAACATGTTGAGAACATAGATTGTATATATAAATGGACACAGTTAACCTGCAAGCCGCTGTGTTCAAAATAGAGAATGATTATTGGCTGCGCTTCCGGCTCCATCGTCTCTGGCTCCAGTTCACTTTACATTAGAAAACTGTTGCCGCTCTCTGTAAAAATGCTGTCGGGCTCATCATTTTGGTCTTAAAATGTTTGTATTGACCTGCTCTACATGATCCTGGCATTATTTTTTTTATTTCTTTATTTCTTTTTTTGTGTCCGTAACTCAAGATATGAACATTAATAACAGATAAATCAGCTGCCTTGTTTCCAAGAGGAGAGTTAGCAGCAGATTTGATTAACAGCGTCGTTAAGCACCCATCTCCAGCTAAACCAGCGGTAAAAGCTGGAAGAGGCATTACCTTCCACAGCTTCGCTCCAGATTGGCCTTTTGGTTGCTATGATGAGCCGAATGCTAAGGGCGACATCACACTCACTTAGTCCACTTTATACAGTCTATAGTTCATAAGGATTCATGTTAGAGAGAAGACTGTACTGTGAACTGCTACACTAATCCAAGAATCCCATGCATTTCAAAAAACAATTGTAGATATCTAATCTACAGTATTAGCAGGTTTTTATAGATAGTAAGACAGGATATTTTGCAATTTGCTAATTTCGACTATTCAAGAGTGATTTCAATTGATTGTGATTAATCCTGCAACCCCATTCCCCAGACACAAAAGCAAGAGTGTTCACAGTGACACAGGTAGAACATGCAAACTCCACACACTCAGGTATCAGAGTCAGTGTCTCCTCTTTGAGCTGGGAGCAAAACTCAGAAAGAAAAGATGAAACATTTTGCTTTAGATTTGAAAAATGTTCACATCCTCACCAGAGCAAAAGAGTTTGCTGTGAATTAACAGCCTGCAGTACAATTAGTAATAATAATAATAATAATGCTTTTGTCTTATATATATTATATATTTTGCAGAAGCTCAAAGTCGCTTTACAATTTCATGCCTTATTCATTCGCTCCACACACAGTGGTGGAGAGCTACTATTGTAGCCACAGCTGACCTGATAGAGGAGAGGCTGCCAATCTCCATCAACACTCACGCATACAGCATTTTCACACTAGGTGAAGTGTGTTACCTAACGACACAACAACAGTTTTTGCCACTGGCACCCCAACATGGCACCTGGAATCCCTAGTGGTCTCCCATCCAAGTACTAACCAGGCCCTGCCCTGCTTAGCTTTGTCCAAGAAGGTTTGACACTACACTACTGCTGCTGCTGATGACACAACCTCCACAGTATCACTGCCACATTCTGACTTGATTCAGATTGATTGTGAGGCAAGAGTAGTAACCACTCTACTTCGGTGTGCTGAGAGAGCCTTCATTTGTCCTGCAATGGGGAAATGTTTTTGAGGATTGCCTTTATTGCATTTGGTACATTGCAGTTTGACATATTTAGACATATCACAACTTTAAATACTTTTATATTTTATTTTTATAAATAATAACAACAGTGAAACCAGAATCAGCATTTTCACTGCACTGAACCTCTCTACAGTCAGTCCCAGGCACACATGGAGATAAAGAGCCACTAGGGAACATCTCAGCCCTGTATATGTGAAGATCTCATATACACTGTACAACTGCAGTTATCGTTTATTTTGTTTATTTGAAAAGGCACAAATGCCATCTTTACCTCTGTTATCTATTTCCCCTCTCAAGCCATTCATATATGAGGGATCATATACAGTATGAATGGTTTGAGAAGGGAAATTGTATTTGTTTTAGATTAATAGATCCTTTTAACAGTAATTCTTGATAGTTTTAGTCCTTTTGGCAGGGCGCTCTAGCTGCTTGTGCCCAGTGATTTATAGACTGAGCTGAGTGGAGATGTGAAGGAGGATGCTGCTAACCTTTATAGGTTCTGGAGAACTGAAAACACAATTACATAATTATTTTGTTAAATTCAGATTTTACTAGAGTTGCAGGTGTTAGTCGATAAATCAGTCAATGGTGTCTTAGTCAATTAAGGCTTTTATTTAAATTTAGAGGGAAAAGAAGCAGAAGATATAGAATGAATGAGCTGCAGAGCTACCTTTTACAGTTAAATACATAATGTCCCAGTACTCCTCTGTATAAATAATTGTTGTGCAGTTGTAGTCTTGTGAATGCAGTTTGGGTTAGATACACAGAGATACGTAATAGTTTTAAAAGCGCTTGCCCTTTTGCCACAACCCCTTTTTAGTCGACTTGGCAGGGCATGTCTTTAAACCGAGAATTTCTTTGGATCGTCCGCAGAGATACAGGTTAATGAGTAAGGCTTCAGTTGACTACAGTAACACGAGGGACTCTTGAGAGACTGTGGTCTAATGTGATTTATGCTTGAAGAGAAACCAACTGATTACCACTGTCATAACTGATACAATGACTTTAAAAAAAGTCTGTAAGCAGGAGAGTAGACAGGAGGACAAAGGATCTGTAGTCTCAAGGCTCCAAATTTGTGTTGATGGACTTGCCTATGAGACATATATGAGCTGCTTTATTGAGACAGGCATTATAATAAATATATAATAAATAAATACATAAATGAATGTGTTGAAGCACAATTGTTAAAATTATTTCTCTGTACTATTATTATTGATTATTTCTCTGCACTATTGATTTTTTCTTTAAAGATAAAATTAAAATCAACATCTAAAATGGTTGTGTAACAAATATTTAATTGGAAATGGCTATAAAATAGATTAATCAAGATTTACTTTTTTCTTAACTAATATGAAATACTGTCTGGGGGTGGGCACAATAAAAATAATGCATTTTTAACAATCACGGTAGCTGAGTGGCTAGCACTTGTGCTTCACATGAAAAAGGTTTTGGGTTTGATTCCTAGGTTGCCAGATGGGTTTCCTCTGGGCACTCCAGGTTCCCCCATCAGCGCCACAGATACAGTCCTCTAGCGAAGGTAATCCTGACCAAGCCCACAAGCAAGCTCATGAAGATGGGTCCCCCTTCGGCACTGAAGGATGGGACAAATGCAAAGGACAAATACAGAACATTATCTGTGGAGATCGATACATTTTATGCCTTACTGTGGAAAATTATAGCTCAAAAAACAACATTTCCACAGAAATAAGCAGGCCAAATGAGTCAGGTTTGTGGAGATGCAAGCCTGTTCACAGTAAGGATCCATGTTTTTCTGTTCTTGAAGTGCAATCAAAACAGGCAAAATTAAAACAAACATGCTTTTGTTTTAGTCTAGTCTATATAATTTATATTCCATATTGCCCACCCCTAGCCCCAATAATCGGTAGGCCAGTCCTCCAGCTAGATACTCTTGACATTTCCCATCAAAACTAAAGAATGGGTCAAATACAGAGGACATATTCCTTTATGGAGTCAAAAGGTCTACCTTAACCCTGCATCCTTCTAAATCATTTTAAGCATCTCTAGTGTGTGCCACTCTGCTTCTTCCATTCATAAGTCTCCAGTCTGTGTTACATAAGGAGTTCTATTTAAACACCCGCTCGCCCTCCCTCATCTCCACATGTGAGCCAGCTGGCACAGAGGCCACTCGTACAAAGCACTACTTAAACAGGAGTACGACCATGCTACAGCGTGATGACATAACCACTGTTACGTAACACTTTGGAGGAGACGCAGCGGTCCGGTAACATGCACTCACCGAAATCACAGCTGAAAGAAGAGAATGAGGAGAGAGAGAGAAGGGGGGAGGGCTCCTGGTGCATCTGAAATTGGCTGCACCCTAGGGAGCTGTGATGGAGTGTGATTAGCTGACGACCACAGTGGGAGACTCTGATTGGCTCACGGATCACACCCACAGAGAGGAAGCACTACAGGGCAAGTTCTACAATTCAGATTTTTTTTTTTTATGTGTGTTAAAAGCGTGTGGAGGGAAAATTAACTAACCAGATTTGATAAGTGATATACTGTATACTGATAGAAATGAAGTTGCCAATTTGCACCATTGGTCGTTCCGATCATCATCATCACTGACGCACACACTACATTCAAATTAGGCAAAATAGGTCAAGTGTCTTGCCCAAGGACACGGATTGCACTGGTTGGAGCTGGGATCAACATTTTAGTGGGTGAATACTCTAACCACTAAGCCAATGCCGCTAATGTGGAATTATTCTAGATTTAAATGATAGGATTGTATAAGCAGCTCTTGAGGTCACAATAAGTCCACTGTGTACTGTCTGCATATAATTGCGAAGCTTTTTATTGCTTGATAATCAGGAAGTGTGTGTTACCATGCCAGTTGTTGTTAGTTTTACCATCACGACAAAGTCCGCTATGGTCTCTGAGAGCTGTGAAAAGGACTTATAAACTCATCATGGTGATTAATTAGGATGCTCAAAGCTTGGTTTGCAGTGGCTCTCGACCACTGCAAACCATTTAAAATTATTAGTTTTTCATGTTTATAAGATGGTAAAAACCAGATACAGCACCTTTAATATCTATTTACTCCAATTAGCAAAAAAAATGCATCATTTTCCAGACTTGCTGGGAATTTTTTTAAGTGACACAAGCAGAAATTTTCTTCTATTTGATCCAAAGCAACCCTCCACTTTCTAATATCCACCAAACTGTACCTGCCAATCACTTCACAGAATACAATGACTGTATGACATTTTATATTTCATTTTTATATTTCAGTATACAAATGTTTATTGTTAAATTAACTTTTTGCCACACCCCCTAAAGGGCAAATTTTTATGATTATTTTAGCAGGATTGTCGACCTTGCCATCATTTCAAGTGATCAGTGATCTTTTGGATTTCTCATTAAAATTTCTTATAATTGAAAGAAGAATGGCTGTTGTCTCCAAATAATATAATATAAATGAGAAAAGAATTAACTATAACACGGCTAAAAGCTCCGAAAAGTAAATTTTGCTTTATGGATCCACTTTATTTGTACAAAAATGCATTGACAAACATGTATTAATACTGTGAGCTGCAGAAGCTGACATGCCTCTCCATAGATCTGACCTATAGCTTGACCTGGTGGTATCACTTGCTGGTCTTCATGGATATAAAATATGTTTAATGTCATACTGTGCAAAATTCAGCCAAAACAGCAATCTCCATGGTAACAGAGAGATAGACGACTTTCCATCAGAAAAGTTCCATAGTGCACCATTACATTTTTAATTAAGCCAATTTAAAAAAAAAAACAACAACTAGTAATTATAGGATATTTATTTAAATCATGTACAGTCCTGGCGGTCAAAAGCCTTATTCATTACCTTTGATGAGTGCTTGCTTTTCTTTCCCCCAGTATTATTTTTGCTAAAATTTTGTTCCGCTCCAATTAGAAAAACATACATTTGCGTAACTCTCACTAATCCCATTATAAGAGCAGCTATTAATTAACCTCTGTTCACAGTGGGCTGCTGCCGGCTATCACCTGGGCTGTACCTTCATTATCCTGCCCGCATTATGGAACCGAATGCAGAAATCAGGACTTAGATTGCACCGAATGGAAAACGACAAAAAGACAATAGCTATAGATTAGAATGGTGCGTGTAATATAGGATGAAAGTAATTGGTTTGTGGCCTGAATGTAAAAACTGTCGTGCTTAATGAGTGGATGGTTGTATGCCTTTGTGCTGACATTGTGAGACGTGCCCAGGGGGAGGAACGGTGGACATCAGGATGAAAAAGGTGTCCGATGGAATGTGGTCGTTTACCGGGAGAAGGAAAAACAATAATGAACGTTTTATCGGCTTCAGGTCCACGGGGAAGTGGGCACATATTTGAGGAGCGTTTCAAGGACGGGAGATGCTGGGAGATTACTGCACTGTGAACTCCAAAAAGACAGGAAATGCCACTTATTGCGAATCATAAAAATTTATCTGGGGCTATTTCAAGTTTATGTAGTGGGATTAATGGAGAAAGAATCTGAAATGATGACTTACTTAACCACACTCCCTGGACACTTTATTAGATATATTCTGTTTACAGCATGTTTATCTGTTAGCATCAGGATGATACTAGCCATGCTGATATGCTGGTAACCATGCTCCTCTCTGTCGTCAGAGGGGCCAGATACCCAACTAATTTAAGTGTTCAAAAGGAAAGTGAAGGCTATTTATGCTACAGTAATGACATAATAATACCTTTGATTTATATAGCACTTTTTTGCACACTCAAAGTGCTTTACAGTGCATTATTCATTCACACTACACTCAGTGGTGGTAAGATACTATTTGCCCCAAGGCAGACTGATGGAAGCAAGGCTGCCAATCTGCACCATCTGCACCTCCCACCGCCAAGGTGAAGTATTAGTCACTAATAAATCCAGTGCATAACTTTTTTCTTTTGCAAATGACAAAATTTGGTGTTTTCCTCCAAAGAGTTTTATAGAAAAGCAGCACTTTGTGAACCCGCTGCATGCTGTCTACAGCTTATAATAAAGTATTTTAGTTCCCATCAACCCGGAAGTAAGTGCCGAAAGCAGCATTCTGATTGGCTGCGTTTGGGCACTCTTTGCCCCAGTTTCACTCTGCCTCTGAAACCGTGCACACTCCTGGCAATTAATGCATGTGGATTAATTATGTGCCAAAGGGTTTGTGAGAGATACGAGTTAAACAGATTTATATACTTACCTCCTCCTTGAAAATCAGGTACCCCAGCTATAAGTATGACAAATATCCAAGTGACATTAATCATAAGACTCCTTTCACATTCCATTTTTTTATAATAATTATTAAAATGTTTTAACATCAGGGTTTCATTCAGAAGGCACATTTTAAACAAATCCAGGGGCCTTAAAAACTGCTGAGAATCCCAGGTGTCATTATAGAGCCAGGTTTTAATATGTAGGATATTAGAGGACATTACATCAACTAAATACCTTGACTATTCAAATTGTGATCTTGATTGCAGTTAATCTTGCAGCCCTAGTTAGAACTGTTTTCGAATAAACATAAATTAGTTTCTGTTGCAGAACACTGTACCAGTAGTGGCAATAAATCCAACTATTGACAGAAAAATAGGGCAGAGCAAAGTACGTGACTCAGCCAGACAAAATATAGCAACACAACCGGAACACATAGATTTATCCTGCTTGGTATCATTGCTTCTTGTTGCTTGTGATCTGAAGATATTGCCTTGTTTAAGTGCTCTAAGCTAACTTACTTAGCAATGATCGTTACCTCCGTCTGTATAATGAAAAGTGTCATAAAAGTCACATCAGACTAAAGCTTTTTACTTTGGGCTTCGAGTTTGAGACACAGTAAATCAGCTCATATCCTCAGCTCCTCCTCCTCTTCTTCCTCCTCTTCCTCTCCTCCTCTCTCTCTCCTCTTCTTCCTCCTCTCTCTCTCTGCTAACACATGCGCTCTTTAAACATTTATTCCGTCTTTTCTCTGTCCAACACCTGTCCTGTCTGACGTCTTTTGTCTCTGAGCACTTTTTTGCACTAGTCACTTCACGTTGCATTATTCACTTACTCATCTCACACGCTGGTGGTAAGTGCCATTCTCAGTCTATGGACTTTTTAAATATAAGGTTGCATGATTATGGAAAACTTCAGAATCACAAAAATATATATAGATATGAAAATAAAATATTCAGAAATAATTATTCATATGTACCACAGTATGTCATTAAACATCTCCATGGAGACGGTGAAGGTGAAGCTACCTTCAAAAAGCTTTGAAAAACATCAATTCTCCACAGATCTGACCTGTAACATGGCTTATGTTACAGGTCAGATCTGTGGAGAATTGATGTTTTTCAAAGCTTTTTTTTTTTTTCCAATATATTTTTGAGCACCCCTCCCTGAACCCCTCCACCTTAACGTGGTGGAGGGCTTTGAGTACCCGAATGATCCTGGGTGCTATGCTGTCGGGGGCTTCAAGCCCCTGGTAGGGTCACCCATGGCAAACAGGTACAGGGGGACGGGTCAGACCAAGAGCGGTTCAGAAGCCTTCCATTGACAGCAAAAGATCGAGGCACGTTACGTTGCCCAACCAGTCCACATGTGTTTTGTGGATCTGAAGAATGCATTCGACTGTGTCCCTCGTAGTGTCCTTTGGGGGGTGCTCCGGGAGTATGGAGTCCGAGGCCCTTTGCTAAGGGCTGTCTGGTCCCTGTATGACCGGAGCAGGAGAGGTGTTCGCATTGCCGGCAGTAAGTCAGACTTGTTCCCGGTGCATGCTGGACTCCACCAGGGCTGCCCTTTGTCACCGGTTCTGTTCATTATATTTATGGACAGAATTTCTAGGTGCAGTCAGGGGCTGGAGGGGGTCTGGTTCGAGAACCACAGGATCTCATCTCGACCGGAAAAAGGTGGTTTGCCCTCTCCGGGTGGGTGGTGAGCCCTTGCCTCAAGTGGAGGAGTTCAAGTATCTCGGGGTCTTGTTCACGAGTGAGGGGCGGATGGAGCATGAGATTGACACCGAGTGGATCGGTGCAGCGTCTACAGTGATGTGGTCGCTGTATCGGTCCTTTGTGGTGAAGAAGGAGCTGAGTCGTAAGGCAAAGCTGTCGATTTACTGGTCAGTCTACGTTCCTACCCTCACCTATGGTCATGAGCTCTGGGTAATGACCGAAAGTACAAGATCGAGGATACAAGTGGCCGAAATGGGTTTCCTCCGCAGGGTGGCTGAGCGCACCCTTAGAGATAGGGTGAGGAGCTCGGTCACACGGGAGGAGCTCAGAGTAGAGCTGCTGCTCCTTCACGTTGAGAGGAGCCAGCTGAGGTGGCTCGGGCATCTGTTCAGGATGCCTCCAGGACGCCTCCCTCGGGAGGTGTTCCGAGCATGTCCCACCGGGAGGGGGCTCCGGGGAAGACCCAGGACATGCTGAGGGGACTATGTCTTTCGGCTGGCCTGGGAACGCCTTGGGGTCCCACCGGAGGAGCTGGAGGATGTGTCTGGGGTGAGGGAAGTCTGGGAGTCCCGCGACCCGGCCCCGGATAAGCGGAAGAAAATGGATGGATGGATATTTTTGCGAAATAAAAACAATAGATAAGTGAAAGACTGCAAGAAAGAATGAAGGATGTTTAATCCCATAATATGCATGACATATCCATGGAGACAAGCTGATGGCCGACCCACCATCAGAAAAGTGACATTTTGCACCTTCAAAGCAGACCTATTGTACGAAAGCAAGCTTTTTGAGGTATAGTTGTTTCTCTTGTTTATAGGTGTGTTTGAGTATTCTTTATTCTCCTGTATTCAAGATGTCATTGCTTCATTGAACCACAGTTTTCACTGCCACCAGTACACGTGTACTCCTCTCCTCTGTACTTATTTCATGCTGCAATTTTATTTTCTTAATCTGTGGTACACAGAGGATTTGGCAGCGTCACATAGTCATTTTGGTACACATTTAAAAAATATCCTCTACTTGCTAGCATGATGTGCTGCTATCCATCAGTGGTGCCGACAACTACATCCAGGCAATTGTCTTTACATTTTATGGGTAGCAATGCCCATTTCTTCAAATATTGTACTATGTATGTATCCATAGCACAAAATATGCTGTCATCATTTTACCAAAATGCCTTCAACACTATAAATCTATGTCACATTAACTGAAACAGAAAGTGAATGCCGTATGGTGTAAAAATCTTTTCTAATTCACCATAAACCATATTGCACGCCTCTACCTTGCTTCATCTATACCGTGAAGAATCATCACAACTAAGGGTCCATTCTGAGTAAGCCCTAGCAGCACTAAAGTATTCAGTGAGCACCATCAGTCTTTTCTGCTCCAAATAGACCCATCATGCTGTGACTGTAGGGCAGGAGTCGGCTCGGACAAAAGCAGCGCCTCCACCCATAACCATGACTAACAACATGCTCATCTCCGTATTAAAGACCCAGGAGGCATGGGGTTTGTGGAGAACATTGCCGAGCGTGCACAAGAGCGGAGGGTCTATTTTTATCCTGCTGGAGGCGCTCTTGATTACGCCATCTTCAGGACAATCACACACGGCTGGGTTTTGTCTCCAATCAGGAATAATTAGTCGGTGGTGTGCCATGGAAACCCAGTTCAGTACAGCTCAAATGTTGTTTAAACCAGGAAGGTGAAATTTCCCACTCGGTCCTACTTCCTGTCACCTGTGTCCCTGTCAGCCAATCACAAAATGATATCTTTCTGTTCTAACCAATCACGCAATACTACTTTATTCAACGTCTAGTGCAACAACAGAAATATCAGCCTTCTCAGCCTCTCCACCTTTCTGTCCAATCCTAACACCATTAACACTAATTTAATTTAATGCCATGGTTTCAAATAGAGGGCATGGATCTATTTAATTCTATGGCAGATTTGCTGCTTTAAAATATTCAAACTTATGTACCTTATAACTTTTTGTCAAGGATTCGCTTCACAAACTTGACAATCTTAAGTCCTTTCAACTAACAAAAATGTCAACACGTTTTTAAGTTATTTTTGGAGATAAAATCACCTTACATGAGTGCTGACAGAGAATACTGAATTTTATGCCATTGTTTGATGTGGTTATGCACAGTAACTACAGGGATATGAACCATTAACTAGGTCCAAATATAGCCATTTTTAAACAACATATTCTACCATGTAATTCTGACTTGTCATCCAGATCAGTTTAAAACTGCAGGTGATTTAGAACGGAGTAAGGTCATGTGAATTCAACTTACAAAGCATTCATTGAAACCTGACTCATTTCTCAGTGTCCTTCGTGGATGGAAACTATATCATCTTTCCTTTTCAACATACAAGTTAGTATTAGACAAGGCAGTGTCACCAATATCCATGAGTTTCAAAATGATGAGAATGAGAATCTAGGACAGTTGCCATAATGAAAATTTAAAACAAAATAGCATATCTTTTGAATAAGATAATGTCCTCAAAATGTTCCATATAACAGTATAACATGTACACTATCATAAGATTTATCTTGATATACCTTGTTTGAATAAAGCGTTTGGACATTATTTGTATAAAGGACCAGACTGAGTCCTGCTGTGGGATAACCAGTGGATGAGGCCGTCTATAACAGGAAATCCTATTAGAGCCTAAAGAAAAGTGTTAATGGAAGTCATGTCAGGCACCATCTCTAACAGATGTTTCCTTCATTTTACACCAAAACAGCCGTGTCTGTGGAGACAGGATAAAGCCGTCACTTTGTCTAATTACACCCCACCGACTGCAATCAAGCCTTACATTGTAATTACAGCACAATCATCAATCAACCCGGATCAGACACTTTTATAGTTTACATCTGATGTTTCAAACTCTATATACGGCTTCAGTGCACGGACATGTCAAGCTTTGGGGGGCTTTGCGCCAAATACAGTTTGGGGGCCATTATCTACTAAACTACAATGTATTTTATAAGCCTCAAAAGATCCACGGACATCTATATGATCTGAATCATCACTACCAAAACCCCTGCACCTGCAGCCAATCATGAATCAGTGCTAGTGCAGCCTCTGCAGCTCAGTGAGTGAATTCTGGAGGTTCTGAGCTTTCACATGAAGCATGGAATAAATGAGAAAATACTGTTGGAACCATATTGCCTGTCTGTTCCTCCTGCCGCTGTGTGGCGCTACTTGTAATATGTCACGTAATTGCCTGCCCTATATAAAGGGAGAGATAGGCGCACTCAGGTGTTGCAGTGTGCGATAAACAGTCTTTTGACTACAGTCTATAGATTGCAAGATCTGTGTATTTTGTAGATGGCTATGATGATATGCCAATAAATCTGTGTAGAACACAATATTTTCTTTTATATACTGATTGATCTTCCAACTTATTGAAAACATAGAGAGATGGACTTCACTCATAAAGAGCAGGATCAATACAGTTTTAATTTCATGTTGATAGGAAAAATCCACATTTAATGTTTGGAATGCGTTTGTACAGTACACTAAGCCTAAAAGCGTGCTACCACTGTCGGCAAAAGTACGTGCAATGTCCGTGCACTAAATTAGGTCTGAAGTTTCACTCATAAATGATGCGAAAACAGTAGTTGACTTTCCATAATGTGGATCATAATAAGAAGAAGCACCAGAGGAGAGAAAGAGGACAAAATGTGAGGAGCTTTCTTTCCCTTTCTCTTCTCTCTCACTCTCCCTTTCCTCTACCTATCCCTCTGACTTCTCACTCCCTTTATCCCCATCTACTATGACCCTCTATCTCTCTTCTCACTCCATCTCTCTCACTCCTCTATGCCCCTCTTTCTCTCTTCTCAATCCCTCTCTTCCACTGCTCTATCCCTCATCTCTTTTCTCATTCCCTGCCGCTGGATCAGAAAGAGGAAGGGGGAGTGGTGGCAGACACACACACAGACAGGGGGAGGGAGGGGGACACTGGACTTTTAGCTTTTTAGTATTCGTACAGATTTAAGCCTAAAGATGTGAAACTCAAGAACACGTGAGGAGACATGAAGAGATGTGCTGTGGCCCTGACTCAGATCTTACACTTATACAAATGTGTGTTTTAATGTATTCCTAATGACAGCAAAATATGTATCACACCAAGGTTGTATCAGGATATATGCTGATTTGACTCCACTCGCTGCTGTTTCATGAGGAGCATTTGTACACATTCTGAAAGAGCCTTACCTCACATGACACTTCATGTCACTGTGTTTTTGATCATTTGTCTCAAAATGCGATGTTCAAAGCACTACGTTCAAAAATGTCTGAGCCATAAAGCTTTAAACTTAACTATGCAGCATTTTCTTATAGTACTAGTCACAAACTAGTGGCACATCTCCAAGCACAATGAGTGTTATTACAATGAAAAAATATATTCCCCAAATAATTCAGTGCTGCATCATATTTGTAAAATCCTTGGCCAATGTCATTGTACCTTTAAACATCTGAAGGGGCACTGAAGGAATAAGTATCTGCAATCACTATTTACTCTACACCCAGGTTTCTTATTGCATCAGTAGCCAGAGGACAGAGTGCCCAGTGTGCCCTCTCTCCCTCCCTCTTAACTCTCCTCTCCCAGTCTCTCTCTCCCACTCGCCTCGTCCTCTGCCTTCTTCTCCCTTGCTCTCCCTTTCCTCTATCCCTCAGTCTTCTCACTGCCTCCCCCTCTACAATGACCCTCTATCTCTCTTCTCACTCCATCTCTCTCCCTCCTCCATACCCCTCCTTCTCTCTTCTTAATTCTTCTCTTTCACTCACTCTACCCCCCCCCACCTCTTTTCTCATTCCCTCTTCATCTCTCTCTCTCTCTGCCCCTCCCTCCTCCATTTTCCTTCCCCCTTTCCTCTGCCCCATCCTCTACCTTTCTACTCCCTCTCTGCATCACTTTTCTCTCCTCTACCACTCCCTTTTTTCCTCTCCCTCTCTTCTACTCCTTGCTCTTTGCCCTTCTCCTCTACCCCTCCCACCCTCTTCTCACTCCCTCTCACCCCCTGTCTCCTCTCTATTTCTCTTTCTCTCCAGGAGTGTCCCCAGTCCCAACTAAAGGCCTCGATAAGCCGCTCCACCTTCTACGCCTCCCCTGCAGCTGTCTCCTCTGAACCTCCTTCTCTCCCCCTCTCCCTCTATCTCTCTATCCTGTCTGCAGCAGTGTCCTCAGTTCTAACTAAAGGCCTCGATAAGCCGCTCCACCGTCTACGCCTCCCCCTGTCTCTTCTGCTCCTCCCTTTTTTCCCCCCTCTCTCTCCATCTCTCTGTCCTGTTTGCAGCAGTGTCCCCAGTCCCACCTGAAGGCCTCGATGAGCCGCTCCACCTTCTGCGCTTCCCCCTGGACTCTCACGTGGGCCTGGAACTTCCTCAGCGCCTCATCCAGCTCCATCCCAGAGAAGTCCATCTCGTCCACCACGCAGCTGTGAGCAGAGCAGAGCACAGAGGACTGGTCAGGAGGAGGCAGGCTTTGGACACATAATTAGGGCTGGACAAAAGAATACAATAGTCTTTCATTGATGTTACCTGAACAGTTTGACTTCAAAGGTGCAATATGTAACTGTTCTGGTGAAGGATACGCCACTTGGAGATGTTATTGCTTTGCCTGGAATGGTCCACAGTATGGAATTCAACTGCTTTAACTAGTATTTATTAAAAGATCTGACCTGTAGCTATGGCCCATGGCACACCTGCTTGTCTCCATGACGATTTTAATGTCATACTATTGAACATTCCAGAAAAAGTGAACATCTCCACAGAGACTAACAAGTGGCGAATCCTACACCAGAGAAGTTACATGTAACCACCTACATATAAAAGGTGCTGGTTCTGGACTGGTTCAGAGTCGGCTCCGGGCTGCTGCAGGTGCTGGTTCTGGACTGTGAAAGCTTGGTTTTCCACCAAATAAGTTTACTAGCTAGCAGTTCATTTTTGGTTGTTTTTTCATTACTGCTTGCCCTCTAGTCCCCTTTTTTCTTGGCTGACTTTGTTTTGTCTTCTACATTACCAACTGTCAGCAAGTGCTAACTATAATATGTATTTTTTATGTTAAGTATAAATAACTGGCTCTCATTTCTGGCCCAGCTCGTAACTGGTCAACACCAGTATTGAGTACCAGTTTTCAACACAATGAGCCGGCATTGTTTGAGTGGAAAAGAAGCAGAAATGACACTGGCACCAGCTTGGTGGAAAAAGGGTACTAGTGTGCCTTTAAAACATGACACCTATAGTATGCATGAGTGTATTTTACTTGCATTGGTAAAACATCTTTAGCAATAGAAAGACTGTTAACATGTGTTTTAGACTTGCATTATTAGTTTCAAGAAGAACATTTGGATTAAGAGTGAAAAAATCTGAAATGACAAACAACAGGGTGGCACTAACAGATAGCAGTGAAGACAGTTTAAGGGTTGGTGAAAGGGTATGTACTTTAAAGACACACAGGAGCACTTGATGGTTTCAATTATTTACATAGTAGAGAGTACTTTAATCTGTCCAGAAGGAGACATCTCATCAAACCGGATTTAAAAAGATACTCTGGAATGTTGCTGAAAAGCATGCAAGCACCGACTGACAGACAAATTCTGCCAAGCAATTAAATTTTGCTTATATGGGACACTATTAGTCACACATAGAGCACACAGATCTAAATGATGATATGCAAATCTGAGCTATAAATTTACATAGAAATCTTTTGATTAAATAAGTCCATCTAGTCCCCAAAAATATTCATTGGTCTTCTTTTCTTCTAAAGAAGTGAAAAGTACAAAAGTAATTTGAAATCCATCTACTCATTGTCACACATGGACACAGAGTTCACTCATTGTCAGTTATGGGAAGAATATTTAGTTACAGAAAGCTGAATACAGTACTTGCATTTAAATGGATTTTGTAATGTACATGGCCCAATCAGATTACTGTATTCTGAACACTTTCATGTTGTGTTGCATTATATTATAATGTTTGTCGCACTGCCTGATATATATATTTATAATTAAACATGGTAAAAAGAGCCACCTGATATACAAAAATATTTTTGAACACACTTGAAGCACATTTTGTCATGTGTATGCGTAAAAGCTGCACATTTTTAGGTGTTTTTAGTCACCAAAGAAAGTTAGTTGGAACACAGCCCACATGAGTGAGGAGAGTAGGACTGAATCCTAGTTTTTAATGCTTGACAAGAGTGTATGCTACGTATCCCATTCATCAATATGTATTTAGCATTAGATTTTTAAAATTATCAGCACAGTGCATCTAATACAATTTTAACCTGTTTAAATGATCACTGACATAGAAAAGCAGTGCATATGTTCTGAAAACCTTGAATTCACAGTGACCAGCCAATAGCCAAGACAGCCAAGACAATAAATACAACTTTGTTCATTTTCATTGTAGATCTGTTAGGTAGCTGTTTGCACACATTCAATTGTGAATAGTTTTCCCATTGAAAAACTGCAACTGTTTTGTAAAATACCATCAAAATAAAACAACAAAATACAGTTACTTGAAAGTAACTAATATCCTCAATACTTCACAGTTGGTTTACGACCATCTGCGCTAACCCTTACTGACGGTGGACTGTTTGGTCTAAAAATAAAAGGCTTGTGCATGAGTCGTCCACATACGCAGCTACAACAAACCATGAGTGTCCAGCGCTTATGGCAACACCCTTCTGCCCCTACCTCCATTTTCAAAAGCACTGACCTGGAAGAGGTTGCACTTATTCTGATGGCAGAGGAGATGAGAGCAACAGAAAAGGGAGCGTGAATAGACTAAATAATGACATACAGCGTGTGTGGTGACAAGAAGCTGGTATGAAAGCTTCAGCCAGTTATGCATGTACACAGGAAACTAGGAAATAGGAAGGAACAATGTTGGGGAGCAGTGTGTAGCAGTGTTGAGAAGTGGTGTGCATTGGTGTTGGAGAGTGATGTGCACTGATGTTGGAGAGTGGTGTGCAGCAGTGTTGGAGAGTGCTGTGCACTGGTGTTGGGGAGCGGTGTGCAGCGGTTTTGAGTAGTGGTGTGCACTGGTGTTGGGGAACGGTGTGCAGTGATGTTGGAGAGTGCTGTGCAGCAATGTTGTGAAGCAGTGTGCAGCAATGTTGGGGAGCGGTGTGCAGCAGTTTTGGGGAGTGGTGTGCAGCAGTCTTGCAGAGTGCTGTGCAGAGCTGTTCTGAAGCAGTGTGCAGCGCTGTTATCAAGTGGTGTGCCACAGTGTTGGAGTGATGTTGTGGAGTGATATGGTGGAGTGGTGTTGTGGAGTGGTGTTGTGGAGTGGTGTGCAATGGTGTTGGGGAGCGATGTTGGGGAGTGATGTTGTGTAGGGGTGTTGTGGTGCAGTGTGCAACGGTGTTGTGGAGTGATGTTGTGGAGTGCTGTTCTGGAGTGGTGCTGTGGAGTGGTGTGCAACGGTGTTGGGAAGCGATGTTGTGGAGAGGTGTTGTGGAGAGGTGTTGTGGAGCGATGTGCAGTGGGTGCAGCGGTGTGCAATGGTGTTCGGGAGCGGTGTGCAGCAGTGTGTTCAGCTCTGACCTACTTCTCCAGGATCTGCACCAGGCTGAGCAGAGAGGGCCTAGATCACAGTGTGGGTTTAAAGGGTTGAGTGTCAGAGCACACAGTTAATGCATGTTTTCAGAGACTGCTTCTTTATTTATCCCAGCGCTGTGTCAACTGTGTGAGTGGATTATAAGATGCTTCATGAAATGTGGGGGAATGTTTTATTATATGTTTGTTTGATTTTGATTGGTGGTTTATGCTTTTAATGTTTAATCATGTCTGTTTTGTAGTTTGTAGACATAAACATTCACACTTGACATTCAGAACGATAAAACATCTACCTGTTCATGTTATATTGACAATAGCCATGCTAACACCAGCTTCATTTCCACTGTTGTTAACAGAGAGTACTGATGAAGTATAAAGAGGGCTTCCTCTTTAAACATATTGAACATTCTTCTATTTATAATGTTTATGATGTGTTGGTCCTTGCTTTAAATGTGCTTAGACGTACAATCTCATCAACAGTGATTGTACAGATTGTACACACTGACGGTGGACGCTTGATGTCAAGTGTTTTGAGTGGAAATGTGCAACACACAGTGAATATAAATATGCTGTGCAAAACACAGCCTTCCCTTATGAAAAGCGTGCCAAAGATGTCTGAACATGTAGCTTCAAGGACATTTTTAGAATGACTTCACTGATCCCAGCTCCACTTAGGTGTAGTGAGCTACACCGTGAACACTGAGTCACAGGAAATACTCTGACAACAGTTCATCCTCGCATTTCTGTAATTTTAGTTCAGACTCTAGACCTATTTAGATTGAAAAGGTAATCTCCACACTCACATGTCTGACCATGAGCACCTGTAGGCTGTTCAAAAACATGAGTAAGAATGTACACTTTTAAAAGTTATCTTAATTTGGTTTTGTAACAAAATTCTTTCTGCTCTTTTTTAAGGGTCATGGAACCAGCTGTATAAATTTCACCCAACCATCTGGACCCTCCATAATGTCCTCTTTCCCCTCTAAACTCTGCTTCTGTCAGGCAGGCTGGTAGAAGATGTGTAATTTCTATTACACTGCCTCCTCTGCATATCTGGTCTTATAGTTATGTTGAAGATTTTAGATAGAATGTTCTTCAGAGTTTGGCCCATATTTTTTCCAGCTCACAAACAGCAGTCACATCAGTGGAAACATCAACACGTGTGGCTAATATCCTTGAGCAAAGTTATGTCTGCTGAAACAGGGGAAGGCGCAGTGTTTGAGTAATCAAGCGAGGCCCTATTTACTTAGCAGTACATCTCTGTCCAATGGCCAGCCCATAAGTCCACGTCATCTATGCTCTCGCAAAGCAATTTTCCATAAAAACACACAAGCAGGATACAAAACAATACACTACAACTTTATAAACCTGATGTGCTGTGCAGCAGGTTCATCAGTGGAATGCACACAGTGACTTAGCGTAAAGAGCAAAGGAAAGGGGGGGATTCAGAGTCTTAAAAACAAAAGCTAAAGTTATTAAACATGTTAATACATTGTTTTCTGTGACTATAGTATTTTCAGAACAATAAAAGGTAACATGGTGGTCTAGATGTTTAATAATTAATACCTCATAGTGTAATATCTCCTGTAATATCTCCTCTTTAAAGAATATTTTTCCTCACTGGACTAGAGGAAACTTCTGAGGAAGGCTAGTAATTAAGCAGACAGGACACTGTCTCCTGTATTAAAGTTAATTGCTTTAGAGCAATAACTGAGGGCTAATGAGTACATCTGGCAGATGTGTTAGATTTACATTTTCTCTCTTTTCAGGTTCTACACAGGGAACTGCATTATGCTGAACAGTCATTAGTATGTGAAAAACACTAGTATATCACATAGTAGTTTTCTAGTGTCTCAGCATAATTAACATTAGTTTGAAAGAACTTACTCAAGTACATCTCTGTTGAACTGCAGCTTAGCATTGCCCAGAAACTCTCCGATCATCTGTCTGCTTAGGCCCTTCCTCTGCAGCAGGAAATGAGCCACTCCGATGGCTGTGTCCGGGACGAAGCCACGCGTGATCAGGAAGTGGATGCCTCTCTCCGGGTTCCTGCACAGAGGTACAGATCCTTTAAGTCAAAGAACAACCTCGACCTATATTGTGCCACATGATTTGTTCCCTCCAACTCTAACATGATTTTTGGGGGGTCTAGATCTAAAATACTTTAAAAATGCACTTGCTTGGAGTGAGTGGAGTAATTTTTAGCAATGGTTTATTTCTAAAATGGGTGAAGATATGAATGGAATACCCATTATGCATTATTTAGAGTACATCACACCACTATATTAAGTGTTAACGGTTTAGAGCTAGAATATGTAGTACTATCTGATGAGTACTGGTGAAGATGAGCACTAGTAGGGTTGCATTAAAATACTGAAATATTGATATACACTACATTTGGTGATACAGTATCAACATTGTGAACTGCTGTATCAATATATTAGTATTTCTGTGGTATTTTACCAAATTTTTTTGTGACAGCCCCATTTTGTTGTTGTTTTTGTTGAGAAAGGAGACATTTGACACATTTACTGGTTTGATTATTAAAATTGTTTCATATTAGCTTTGAGCAGGAAGAGACAGTGAAACATTTGTAATTACAAGATTTTTAATTTCTATGATTTTAAAATGCTTCTTTGAATCATGCACTTACATAGCAGCTAAAACCAATTTGACTATTGTTTACAATTTTTTTTATCACCATAATCATAATGAATACTTGTAAGGATTTGTTTTAATTAAATAGCTGGCTTCATTAATAATTTTATGGGCAATACTATGGACAAAGGATTAATAATGATTTTGCCATTCCAGCCCAGTAGAGTCTCTGCAGGGTAAATATAATATTTGCATAATGTACTTTGTATGTGCGTCACACTTACAATTTCAAATAAAGAATTTAAATATTAAACAAAAATCACCCAAGTAAACATAAAATGCAGTTTTTCTCTGATGATTTTATTTCCAAAAAGAAAAATACTATTCAAACCTACATGATACATAAATGATGAGATAAGGCCTGCTGCCAGACCTTTTCAATCAAGAGATCACTTTAATAGAACCTGTCTGACAAGGTGAAGTCGGCCATATTGAACCCAAGAAATCATGCTATGAGCCAAAGAAATTCATGAGCAGATAAGAAGAAAAGTAACTGACATGTCTCAGTCTGGAAAAGGTTACAAAGCCATTTCAAAATCTTTGGGACTCCAGCAAACCACAGTGAGAACCATTATCCACAAATGGAGAAAGCATGGTACAGTGGTGAACCTTCTCAGGAGTGGCCGGCCTACAGACCTAACATCTAAACAACTGCAGGCCTCAGTAAAGGTCAGTGTTCATGACTCAACCATAAGAAAGAGACAAGGCAAAAATGGCTCTGTATGGTAGAGCTCCAAGGCGAAAGCCACTGCTGACAAAAAGAACATAGGCTCGTCTCACTTTTGCCAAAAAACATCTTGATGATCCCCAAGCTTTTGGGAAAATGTGGACTGTGGATTGATAAAACCTGGAAGACTTTCTGTGACTGAAGGAACCATGAACTCTGCTACCTACCAACAAATCCTGAAGGAGAATGTTTGGCCATCATTTTGTGACCTCAAGCTGAAGTGCACTTGGGTTCTGCAGCAGGACAATGATCCAATGGCTTAAAAACACAAAATGAGGGTTTTGGCGTGGCCTAGTCAAAATCCAGACCTGAACTCAATAGAGATGATGTGGCATGACCTTAAAAAGGTGGTTCATGCTCAGAAACCCTCCAATGTAGCTGATTTAAAACAATTCTGCAAAAAAAAGTGGGCTAAAATTCCTCCACAGCAATGTGAAAGACTCATTGCCAGTTATCGCAAATGCTTTTACTTTTTCACATGGGCCATGTAGGTTCAGAAAGCTTTTTTTCCCTTATTAATAAATAAAATCGGCACTTACTTGTCAATTTGTGTTTACTTGTCTAGCAAAAGACGAAGTTTAAATCTGTCAAATGGACAAATCATTGTAGGAGTGAAGATGTTTTGCTGCTCATCCAAGCCACTTCTTCAGTTATGGTCAGATTGCTGCTGGACACTGCCTTATATATTGTTCTTTTTGTTTGCTTTGGGTCTGGGGATGGAATCATAGATCTGTAAGAGATTATATCTCCCCCATTTTTGTTTATAGAAGGATTGTCTTTCCTCTTCTTTAACTTCCCTCTCAATATTGACAAAGGTGCAGAAAAAGTAAGAAATCGGTAAGGGGGCAACTACTTTTTCACAGCACTGTACATAGTGGATTTTGCTTGTATGTCTAGGATTGGCTGATTCTTTTGCTCCTTTTTCCACGTTGTGATTAGACCAGCCACAGCCCATGCAGAGAAGATGCTGCAGTGCTGCAGCATGAATGGGAGCAGGATGATCTGTTGATGGTAACCAGGGAGACAGCATTTTTTATGCAGTTTAGTTTTTTACGCAGAGACTGGACATCTGAGTTTTGTGTCTGTAAGTTTGAATATATAAGATAACGGTCTATATCACAAGGCAGAAAAATGAATCCCCTATTCAAAGTCATGGTGATTCATTTCACTACAATAGTAAAAGTGACAGCCTAGCCTGGGTGAAGTTTTGGTGGGAGCACTCACACATTGAAGAGATTGAGTCCGATGCGGTAGAGGCGTTTGCGGTGCGTGTCTGTGGACAGGGTGGGTGAGCGACACAAGGCAGGGTCCTGGCAGCGGTCCCTGGGCACTGAAACCACCAGGGCCTGCAGAGACTCAGGAGTGGGGCCCCCGGGAGCCTGCGGGGGGTGGGTGTAGTGGTACTGCTGGTACTGAGTGTAGATCTGAGCGGGCTGCTGTGTAGACTGGGTCCCCGTGGAGACTGCTGTGGAGGTAGAGGTACTCGTGGAGCCCACCTCCCCTTCGAGCCCCCCTGCTCCTCCAGGTAATGGCACTGCGGACCCCCTTCTGGATCCTGGGTCCCCTATTTCCAACTCCTCGCTGGGTGGAGGGGCCGGGAAGTCATCGTCGTCCCCCAGACAGCTAACGGAGGTTTTTCTGCTGCCTGGGGCTGCTCCCCCAGCTGTGCCCAATGAGGTGGTAGTGGTGGTGGTGGTGGCAGAGGAGATGGTATAGGAGCTGTTGGTGTCTATGTGAACAGTGACATCTCTGAAGGCCATGAGCAGAGAGCTGGCACTTCGAGGCAGAGCTGCACTCTCTGCTGCCACCCGCAGGGCTCCGGGGTCCATGAGCAGGCCCTTCCCCTCTCCAGCCTCTCCAGACAGGCTCCACCCACGCAGGGCCTCGTCGATCGACTGGGCCAGAGAGTGGAGCTGCAACAGACAACAACAATCAATACAAGTGATCTACACAGAGCACCTAAACATATCAGAAGGTAATGTTTACTGGACAGTAAATAACAAGACGGGGCTCCAGAGTGTGACCAATCTGGGCGCACATGCAGATAAAATTTTGTTTGGTGCGACATAAAATTTTCCTTGGGCGCATCGTGCATCTGACAGATCCTCCTCACATGCCTTATCCTGCATCCTCCTCTCATTATAAACACGTATTAAAGAATATGGAACACACTCATACTAGGCCTTTTAAACAAGCACGATTGTGGAGTGCTCTATGGCCCGCACTCACACCTGCACAACCAAACCGACCCACGTCATCTCACGCCACTGTTTGTTTATGTGTATCACAGCAGTGCTATCACTTTAGCAAAGAAAATAAGACGAGCAGCACAAATTATCTATTAAATAGTGAGGCAGATCTGAGTTCTTGAACAATAGCATGGACGACTGGACAACCAGTCCTTACTGAAGGTAAGTGTGGATTCGCTATGTGTTTTGGAGCGGAGTTTAGTTACTGAGTAACATCAGCACACCTGACAGGGCTTGTATACTAAAGTCATGCTTGTGCATGTACATGAGCAACCATTCCATGCTTTGGCCCACCTCCTCTAACCGGGCCAAAGTCCCAACAATGCCAAAGTTCCAACTGGGCCAAAGTCCCAACCATGCCATGCCTGGGCACTGTTCGTTTGCAATCATACTGAACAAACATAATGCGCTTTAGGGGATATCTATGCTTGGGAGTCACACTCTGGTGCAGAGCTAAACCTACTAATTAAATGTGTAGACTTCAACTTATTCTGTTTTATTTAAAGAAAATGTACATTTGTAATGTTATTTGATCAAATAAGCAACTTTAAATAAATACAATTAGTAATTATTTAAATTATCCAGTTTACACTACACACTTATTGAAGAAAGCAAGAAGAGTATGAATTGTATGAAAGTAACTAACTGAGTTAGGCTATTTGTTTAGCCCTTGTTACTTGAATAAGGGTCAGGTTCTGGTGCACCCAAATCATGTGGTGGTGCACCCCAATGAAAATCTTAGGTGCACCCAACTCAAATTGTTAGTCTGGAGACCTGCAAGATCTTGTTATTAGTGCAAACTGTCCAGCTTTCTGTGATTGGCTAGGCTCACATCTTTTGTGCATCAAAATGGTTTAAAGTTTAAGGTTTAGTGTGCCTCCTTACACAGCCCTGTCAGTGCTGACAGGGAGTTGCTGGTGCACTTGTTGCTAGGCAATCCCACAATGTTTTCTCACAGCTACACAGACTTCCTGGTGGTGGTAGATTTTAATTACTTTCTTTCTGATGTTTTACGGTCTAAATAAGTGTTGTTAGTATACCCAGTATACAGAGTATAGCTGAGAGTTAAGAATGTTTTTGCATTGTCCTTTTCTCTTGTATCTGAACCATCTTGTTAATGTTTAGAAGTAATATTTAGGATGAAATGTTCTGAAAATTATTGTTGCAAATTTGAAATTATTTATTCAGGGTTTTTTTTATGTGCCAATAAAGCTGCTGAAGCTGAAAGGATATTGTTGTATGAATGGATGGTTCAATTACCAGTTTTGAATGACATCTTTCCTGTTTTATTCTCAACATGAGCTGACACGACAGGGCCAGGAGACTCATTTACAACTGCTTTAACAGCACAGATGGTGCCTGTATATTCAACACAATAGTGCACGCAGATCTGCTGCTGTCAACTGTCATTGACTTTAAATCACTTGAGGACAAATTATCAATAGTTTAGAAAAACTATAAACACTACCAACATTCATGGATTGATTCAAATATATGAATCCATATCACAATATTGGATTCATATATTTGAATCCATATTTATTTTATTTAACCTTTATTTAACCAGAAAAAAAGTCTCATTGAGATTAAAAATCTCTTTTACAAGAGCGTCCTGGCCAAGACAGGCAGCAGTTTAGATGCATGTTAGTTACAGTTTCAAACAGTCCAAGCACACACATACATATAAAACAGTTAAAACAAAATACACAATCAAAATCACAGTTTAAAAATCTAAAAAGTCAGGCTATTTACATAATCAGGAGAAGCAGCGACACACAGATGTTACAGCATCCCTGTCAATTAAAAGCTTTTTAAAGGATTCTAAGGAGACCAGCTCACTCATATTGTGATATGGATTCAAATATATGAATCCAATCACAATTTAGACCTTTTCTCATGTGCCACTGACAACCAATCACAGTCTGCTTCTCAGCCATATAAATAACTCTCACTATTTTTAGAGTTTTTGTAATGATAAACTAATAATTCATGTTAGCATCTTTTTATTGTTAAAAAAGTTAAGGGGTAACTAAAGCCGTCTGCTGCTTCTGAGAGTTCACACCGCGCTGTGATTGGTTAAATCCATCTGTCACTCACTCAGAGCCTGACAAAAACAAGGAGTATATGATGAAAACTTTCTGTGTTTGAGCTTAGAGCTGAAAAGCAGTGAATCCCATGAAGACGATCTCATCAAAATGGCATATTGTTACAAACCTGGCTCATGCCAGATTGACATGTGTAGCACTCTGAATTGAATTTTACACATCAATCTGGTATGGCTTTTGCTGAAAGCAACTGAAAAACACAGAGCATCATATTTATTAATATTTGAATCTGATTTGCGGAAGCGTCACAACAGCGGAACAAGACGAAAAATTAAACTTTGGTTAAATCCAGTTGAGAGAAAAGCACAGACATCTTTCCCTCCACAAATGCAAAAAGTGCTTATCTTTTGCACATTTTTTTAGAAACAAAATAGTCCATGTTTCACTAAAATAGGCTGAAGTACGTCTGTTGGCGTTGCCATGTTTGTTTTGGTTTGTTTGGGAGCTTCACCTTTGGCTTCCGGACAAACCTCAATGCTGCTCTGTGACTTGTCTGCCTGGCGGCTTAACCTTAACCTTGAGTCTCTCAAGATGGATTTTCGTGAGTTTGTGGACTCACAAATATCCATCTAGCTGTGCAATTGTAACAGGAGTAGATCACAATGACATTTCAGGAGGGTCTTTTATATATATATATATATATAATTTTTTTTTTTTTTCTAACAAATGCATCATTGCGTGGATGAACCGCTCTTCCTGCTGGGGCCAAAGTTTATCCAGAAAAATAAACCTATCCTCAGATCTGACCATGCCTTACCTGTTCAGAGAAGCAGTCCTCCAGCTGGGTGAGAGAGGGCCCGGGTGTCTGTGGAGGGGGCTGCTGTGCGGTGGAAGTGGGCGGTGCGTTGGGTGCTGAGGCGGGGGAGGGGGGCAGAGAGGTGGAGCGACAGGGTGGAGGAGGGGGGGTCTTGGAGCGCATGGGCACTGGACCACCCCCAGGGTGCAGGGTGTAGCTGTGCCTCTGGGTGGAGTTGCGGCTGCGGCCTGAGGGACTGGGCTGGCGCAGGGAGATCCGGCGGGGAAGCTTGCTCTCGGACAGGGAGTTACGGATCTTCTGGAAGTTTTTGCTGAGCTGATACTGTCGGAACGCCATCTGAATACGACAGGCTGCACGTCTCGCTATCAGGTGGCCTCCATACTTTAGCTCCAATTCTTCTATCTGAGGAGAAAAAGGAGAGAGAAATGTTAAATGTAGTCATTTTTTAAAGTTCTTTGTAACACTGTTTTAAGTATCCAGAGTCACTACGTTTACAGGCACACCAGGAAACCCGGAGAATTGGCCTAGTCCAATTTAAACCGATTTTTCAAGAGTGGTCTGACAGGTTTTGGAGAAAAGAGAACTTGAATTTGGTTGTTTTGCGCACTTGGATTTCCCTGTGCATGCAAACGAAGTGTTGTAGAACAATGGAAGTAGCCAGCGAGTTGTGCAGAGAGGCAGGACACTGATGTCTAATGCAGGAGAAGCTTATTTACCATCAATATGGGACCCAGAGACGAACACTCAACATTCAAGCCTGGCTGTGCTTTTATTTTAGCAGTATTACCTAGTATAACCTCAGATGGCATTGGGCAGAAAACAAGGACTGAGCTGGAGCTGTCCTTGGCACAGTAGTGCAGTTTCACGCAGCACAAAATCTTTTACATTGCATTATGAACATTGTCTCTACTGAGAGTATGGGAGTGCTCAGCAAGAATGATTGCTATGAAGGACTAACATAAATACGATTTTGGTTTGAGCCAATAACCAATATTTGCTGAACAATGTCAAGATCTATAACAAACCCTAAATAAATTAAAGTACATTTGTAGTACATTTGTAGTAAAGTTCAAAAATGTACTTTGTATTTTTATATGAATAGTAAAATAAATGCAAATACAATAAAAATGTAACTATTCAGTGTCTGTGTCAGGCAATGTTTGTTCCTCTTCCAAGTATGATCCATAGCAAAAGAAATTTTAATTCTGTCAACGTTCTTCTGCTCTTCAATTGCAATATAATCCAATGGATTGTTTTTTATGATGACAGCCATCTCTTCTTTGCTTTTCTAATTGCGATTGAAGTCACTAAAAGACAAACTGAATGAGTCTAGACATGTCTGTTACATTTAAGAGAACATTCAGTACTGAGCCATGAAAAAAAAATGCCCTGATATCTAAAATAGCAATATTAGTGTTTCTGGTGTGCTGAAGAAAATATACAATATATAATATAAATAAATAAAAACCTTAAAGTAGGATTTTTTTTTTTTTTATCTTAATGTACAATATCATTAAAAACACTTTGTTTGTATCTATAATGAGTCACAGTCATTTATCCAACCCTCTACAGCTCAAATTTAGACATAGTACAAAAAATAATGTTACCCATTGTTACTCAATGTTACCAAATACCTACAATAAGTACTGACCTCCAAAAAATATGGTTCCAGCTATCATCTCTATTGAACGATATAGTAATTATTGTGAATGACTAATTAGTACCAATATGTCCATCCCTAGTATACACAAATCAGAATAAACACAATTTAAACAAGTAAAGAAAAAAGAAGCAAGCAGAAACGCAAAAAAATAGCTCTAATGTGGCTACTCTCTTGACTGCTTTGGCAAAAAACATGAAACCAAATTACCCCAGATAAACACTGTATGCCTATGTAATGTAATCTTGTCTTGTGATCTGAAACCCAGCAGTAGGGAAGTATATAAAACCTGCATTAACAATCCCAGTAAATGTGTGTGAAATGCCTCCTCTAGAGTAACACTGATAAACATCATATATATAATACAGAAATACACGGTGAAGCATTCAGCCTCTACCTTACCTCTGTAATAGGCTACTCCAAATTACAATTTAAATTGGCGCTATTATCAAATCACAAAGGCTGCCTATATTTACATAATAGAATGTCCTCCTCTTTTTATTGAAACATCTTTTATCTGTAGTTTAGACCTCTATAAACATGTTTTGAAATACATGGGAGTCTTGTATTAATGTAATAGTTCTTATATCTTCTCTCAAATGTTAAAAAAACATATTGTGAATGTGTCTGCATATAATTGTAATCTGACAGCCATGGATCCATGGAAAGAATTCTACTTTTTAAACAAACAGTTAAAACCAGTTTATATACACTATATAAAACACAGATATCTAAAACAGATGAACGTGGCACTTCAAGCATCTGGCTACCCAAGGATGAACCAGACTCATGCAACCAGACTTGTCCACAATTCTCTTCTCTTTGACTTTCTCATGATGTTACACAAATAAGCAGTGTGGTTCATTTGTGCATTCAAATACATCCACCGCTGTGTCTTTAATGAACTCAAATGTTGTCCATAAACCATCAAAAGATCCAAAGACATTATATCATCATCTGGGTTTCCCCAAATTGTTTAAAGGCACCGTAATCTTACTGTATGTACATTTCTGAGTTTAAGAAAATAATGAAAATTTGTCTAAAAAAAAAATCCTTCTCTCGTTATTCTGACATTTAGCAAATCTAAATAATTTTGGTAATCCTAATTGACGTAAATCAAGAAAAGTTTAGTCTGATTTCATGTTAGACAGTGAGAAAAAAAGCATATCTGTCTTTGTATATTGTGTATGTAAACTTCTACTTTCAACTGTATATTGCAATCTCATGCCTAATCTATTTAATCACAATTAAATTTTTTTCCAAAATCATGCAGCTCTACTCAAATATTTATCCTGTCACCTCTACACCAGCATTCTGTTGCACCCTCTCCTGAAAAGCCACAAATGCAATAGTCATGGGTTAATCCTTGTACCTGTGAGAATGCTGTACGCCTCAGTGTTTTTAGCAAGAGGAATCGCAGCCTCAGATCAGGGCTAAGGCTCATCGATCATCATTTAGCAGCTAACGCGCTCTGATGGCCCGGGGAGCAGGATGGATGATTTGTGACATGCGCTCCTCTTCAGGCCCTGATCTCCCCCTGCTCACACCCCTCTCGTGTGGAGCCTTTTACAAACTGCATTACTACATCCCACGCTGGAAATGAGAGGAGACAAAGCTGGGCTCTGCAAACTCAGATCAAGGATGACACCGGGTTTGTGAGGACATTCTAGGCCGGTTATTGTATTTTTATTGCTACATTCACTGTGGTTCCTTTACAAAATTGGGATCTATAGTGGAATGTGACATGATTTATTGTTCCAACTGGCTGTTTACTTTGGCGGGGAACCTTCTGAAGCCTGGATTCAAGGTGATGTTTAGGCTACTGTAATGCACATCAGTCTAACATAATTTTGAGATTATAAACTCACTAATGCTAAATTAGACAGAGCAAACTTACTCTTATTAGTCTGTAATTGGTTTAATATTTGAATGTAAAACTAAGTTTGTATTAAGTTTTCTCATACTGAATGAACAATAGCATTACATAACTAAGTACGGCTTCCCCTCTCCTTTAACCAGCCACTGTAAAAGTAAAACACCTATCCACTCTGACAGAAGGACCAATCAGCACTCCAGGTACACATGTAAGTCCTGGTTAGAACCAGGAAGTACGAGCACATAAGTCCTGTGCTCAGGTCTTTGCACAGATTCCTGTGGCTCAGAGAATAGACTTTACAAGTCTCTCTATGGCCTAGCACCAAAGTACATCACCAAATTAATATTTAAGTTTTCTGAGACTGACAAAGTTTTTAAACTGACTCTCAAGTTAGAACTAGATCTAAACAAAAAACAGGACTAAACTAGAGCATAATCATACTGTTGTGTTGGTTCCTCAAAAACATGTGCAAGTTTTTTTTGTAACTGTACTCACATCCACAACTCTTGATGACATCTTTTGTTTGTAGTAAGAAATGCTCCTCTATGTTTTTAAAGTCCATTCAACTTCACCAGACTCATTCATCAGGCTCAAAATGCCTCCAGTATGCAGTTAAACAACTTTCACCATAGCTAGTTGCTACTATTTGAGCTTGGTTGCTTCACTCCTCTGTGGTCTCTGCTGACCTCTTCTATTTAGGGCTCAACGAGTTGAGGAAAATATCGAATTGTGCTTTTTCGTACAAGCATTGCATTTACAATTAGATTAGCGATTTACGTTTTAATAACAGAAATCTGTTCAAAGTTCACATTTTAAACACAAGGAATCGACAAAAAGACTTAACTGACAAGCTAATACAAGAATCAGATTTCATAACATGTTAGTACAGATCTAAACTGCAGGGTTAGCAGTTTTTTGTGTTTTTTTATGTAGAAAAAGGCAGGAGATTACAGCCTTTATAATTTTCTAATTGCAATTTTTGTTCAATTGTGATTAATCTTGCAGCCTTAATTCCATTTTTTTTTTTTTTTACATATTTGAGAGTTACATACATGAATTAAAAGACCAAGTATACAGTGTCCAAAAGTCACTTAAACCTGTAATAATGCATAATATTATCATACAAAGTTTTTTTTCACATTTTGCCGGTCCTAAGATCAGCAGAACAGAGTAGAGGGGGGGTGGACTAGCAGTGGGTGTGAGAGAGAGGACATCCAACTGCAGCAGCGAGCCCCACGTTCTCCCACCAAGACATCTCTCTCTCCCTGTCTGCAGCGCTTATTACTTGTTACCATGACAACCTTGCATCTTCGGCGTTCCTGTTGCCGTGGATTCACTTGTACTCTTTTTCATGTCAACAGCTTGGACCGAAATAGATCTGAATGGGATTGTGAGGAGGGAGAAATGTCAAATGGACATCTTTCACCTTCCTTTAGTGCATATGGCCCACCTGCTAACCCGATCTCCAGTCAGGATTCTGCCCTCACACACACAGACACACACAGACACATAGACAGACACACACACACAGACACACACAGACACACAGACAGACACACACACAGACACACACAGACACACACATACACACACATACACACACACACAGACACGGACCTGCTTATTCTTGTTTTCATACTCGCTGGGGCCCTCTCTCTTGGTCCCCTCCACTGGCTGTGCACATGATGACGTCCCATCTTCCAGGCTCAGCAAGGGTGCACTGTAAAAAACAAAAGGGAATAAGAGTGAGTTTAGTAGATGGCTGTTAATAAAGCCACAAAAGAAAGCCTGAACGATTTGGAGTGAAGTACCCTGTGCCTCAAACCCAAACTGTTGACAATGTGCCCACAAACAAGTTTTCATCAACATTCAGTGATGATTTTAAAAATGCTAATTTTGTACTTTGATAATATATATTGATATTTTGCAGTGACACCGTACTGGGGGTGTTCTACGTGTATCTCTATAGTGGAATTTTCAGCAGTTACTATGGACACACAATGCAAAAAAGTTTTAATGTCTGAAAACCCCAAAAAACAAAATCAAAATGGATTTAAACAACACGTTTTCAGGAGCCAGTGATCAATACGAGCGTTCATGGTCCTGTTTGATTTACAACGAAAAGGTGAGAGTGACTAACTGAAAAACTGCTAGCGCGCTTGTGACTGTAATCTTGTACGCGAGAGACTTGTTTAACAGCACAAATCCGCTCACCTGTTATAGTTCCGACTAAGTCAGCTCTTTTTGGTCAGATTGTGTTAAAATAAAGCTCAGATTAAAGTCTAATAGAGCTTCTGACAGACTAGTGCCCTCAGTTAACTGCGACTTTTCCGATATTGTTGGATGAGAAAGTCAAGTCCTGTGGGGCCATTTGCAGCTTGGGGGCTTAGTCAATTTGCCTACCCCATAGTGGCGGCTCTGGATTGTAGATGATAATAGATAAACATAAAACAACAGTATTATCATTTATCATATTTTAGCATAATATTCTGAGTGAAGCAATAAAATCTCCATGGAGACAAGTTGGTGGCGGACCTCCCACCACCAGAAAAGTTACCTTTAAATAAACTACTGAAATAAAAGATGTTAACATGCAGTCTCCACTAACCTTAGTTATAAAATGATTGAAATAAATGTAAACATAACTCCATCTGGCACAGTCACTGCACTAACATTAAGCTGATATAAACACAACTCCAGGTCACAGCCAGGGAGGTATGTTATGATTATGATGTATTATGATAGTTTAGTTGATATGACATTTCTCCTGTCATCTCTTTGACATGCTTTACTCGGAAATTATAATGTCCACAAGAAGCTTTTGCAGACAGCTGAGAACTGAGCAGAACAAGACAACCCTAAAATCTACATCAAACATGTCCAAAATTTGAATTCCAAATCCAATGGCTTCCAAACAACAATTGGTGCAACTTGTCAGAGCAGTCAGAACCAACGGAGGGTAAAAAACATTTCAATCTCATCAAATATAACACATGCTGTCTTATGCTAAAACTACAGTCATGTCCGCAGATCGAACACTCAAAGCTACATGACCAATGTACCGTACGACCCCACAGTATCATCCTAGTCTAGTCTAGTCTATGTACCTCCAATAAGTATCAAAAATCAGATATCAATCAATACTAAAACAAGATACTCATTTGAAGTATCAATGCTAAAAAAGTCACATTAACAGGACAAAAATGTACCTCTTCTGAACAGATTTAGAATGATCTTGAGCTGTATCAGGACAAGTATAAGACACATAGACTAGTAAACGCCCATGGACCACTGTGGAACCTACCTGAGGGATTACGCAAATACAAGACCACATAGTAATAAAAAAGAAAGTGTTATGGTTTAATGTTAAATATGACAGTCTATTGTTTAATGAAAGTGTTTTTTTATTATCATTGTGGTTGGTGGTTGGTGGTGGATTGTAGTACTAGAGTTATGTGCGCATTTTGACACTAAGAAAGTGACTCAATACTTTGTACCGATTCAGATACCACAGTAAAGATAAAGCATCCTCCTTTTTTTTTTTGTATAATAGAATGCAATTTTCATAATAGTACTTTCTTTATGTAATGAGATCTTATGCAAGTGCTGATAAATCTCAAAATGACACTAGTAGCGATACTTACCAGACCAATGTACTGTAAAACCCAGCCATATCATGCCAGTCCAGCAGTCTTATTGGAAATATGTAACTCTGATGTATTATTCATGAAAAAAGTTGTTATTCAGCAGATTTGGCGTGGCTAGACTGATGTCAGCAAAGACGTGTAATCAAACCCTAAGAGCCTCTATAATGGTGTGTAATTACAGCGTGCTGCAGTCCGATAATGTTGCATGCTTTTGCTATCTTTCTCTCCAGCTAGATAATGCTTACTCCCCTCGTTTGGATACAATACAAAAGGGATGCGCTCTAAACAGGGCTGTGGAGACGTGCAGGGTCACAGATGCATTGTGTGAAAAGCAATGTATTAAGGGAAGGGGTGGTATGTTTTGGCCTTTTTTCAAGTATTTGAGCAAAATCTGTCTTGCCTCAGCACAGATATATTGTATAGGCAGTTCTTGAGGCCAAAATATGTCAGCTGTGTGTCTGCATTTAATTAGGAAGTGCACATTAGCATGCTAGTTGCTGTTAGCTTTAATGCGGCGGCAAAACTCAGCTCTGGTCTTTGAAAGTTGTGAAAAGCAATTATAAACTTATCGCTGTGAAGAATGCGGATGCTCAGAATGCATAAAATAAGTGAAAAATAACTTTGGACCACTGCAAACAGTTTAAAATGAACTAGTTCTATTCACATTTTTAAGACAGTAAAAATCTGGTACAGCGTCTGTCACTGTTGTTCTGTTCATGTAATCCCTCATTCATCCACAGGTGTTCTACAGCAACCAGGTTTTCGTCATCTGGACGGGGTTTTGAGTTCATTATGTAAAGCAGAGGTGCGAGTCAGTGGATGTGAGGGAATGATTTGAATTGTCTATGTTATGCACTTTGGGTATGTCAAGATTATTACGTTAATTGATAATCAGGATTTTTCAATCCACAGGTGTGTTAGTTTCAGTGTAGTCAGCTGCTCCCTTCAGATAACCAGACCAGAACGGAAGAAGCGGCTTGGATGAGCAGTGAAACGTCTTCACTCAAAGAACTTTTTGTTCAGCTGACAGAATAGAATTTTTCTTTTACTATTTTTCAAGTCACATACAATTGTAAGAAATAAAAAATAATAATCGTGACAGTTTTAGAGGCAAAATTACTTTAATCTCTACTCCAGAAAAGTAAATCTAATTGTAAAGTAGTTTATCTGACATTAACTTGACTTTATCATTCAGAAAGTATCATTTTATAAAGCTGGAATAATAATATAATAAATAATGGGAATGAAAGAAAGTTAAAGAGGGGGTATTTTACTTCTACGGGGTATTAACTGCTAACACAGAACATATTAAGATCACCATGTTATTTTTTATTGTTTTGAAAGTGGTATACTGACTGAAAACAATGTATTAAAAAGCTTAATTTGTTTCAGTTTCATTTTGACACTCCCTGAGTCCCCCCTCCCTTTGCTCTCCATGCTAACTCACTCCCCCGTCAGGGTGCTATCACACAACACACAATCAGCATGCATCCCACTAATGAAATTACTGCATGTCACATCAGGTTTGTGAAATTGCACTGAACAGTTTTGTATTGTGCTTCTGTATATTTATGGAGAATTGTTGTGAGGGAGCATGGGTGGCGTAAACTTGTGGGCGGACCATTGGGCAGAATCATACAACTAACCATAAGGAGGATTTGAATAGTGCCTGAAATATCACAAGATTACACAAATGCACATGTATGACATATAAAACCTCTTCAGCCATGTTTTTGATGAGGTAAAAACATTAACATAGAAGTAGAAAGCTAATACCCCTCTTCAAAGATTTCACTGTTTGGTCTTTGTGTCAGTTATTGTAAATAATTGTTCAATAATGATGTATCTTTTCACAATAGACTTAACAATAAAACTATATATCATGATATCTCTAAAACGCTATGCATGAAAAGCGCTTTATAAACGCGAGTGTCTGATAGGGCACCTTTGAAACTGGAACTTGTGCGGTGTATGTGCATGTCGTGTTAGTGTGTGAGGGACAGCTGGACTATTGCTGAAAGAAACTGTAGCTTAGTTTGACATCTCCAGGCTAAACACAGCTGTGCATCTTTTCTTTCATCATAATTGTGCATTCTTCTCATCAGAACTTCATCAAAACATCTGTTACGTTGTTTAAGTCGCTCATTTCAATATTGCTCCACAAAGAATGAAGAGACAGCAAATATATCATCTAGCTTAATTAAAGTCGGATAGCTTCAAAAGCTTTGTTTTTAAATGAATATAATGATGCCAGCATGACAGCCAATCTGCACCACCAGCCCTTCATACCACTAGGGCTGTATTTGACTAAAGACATTTTTGGTCAACTAAAGTCATGTCCAGCTGATTGATTAAGTGACTGAAAAAGGGGGCGTGGCAAAAGCTCTCAAAACTATTACCTATCTGTATGTATCTGCAGTTTGGGAGTTCATGTAAAAACAAAAAAAGTACTAAGAAACAATGTATTTATATAAGGACAGATTAAACTTGAATCATGAGTTTGATCTGCCTTTTTACATATAAATACCAAAAACTACCAATTTTGGTCAACTAAGGCACCATCGAGCGATTAATCAACTAAACGACTAAAGGTCTACAGCCCTACTGACCACCACCAATCTCTCACTTACACTTTTGGTTAGAGATGATGGGTAAACTGTCTTGCCCAAGGACACATAAACAGGAACAATTTGAGCTGGCACTGAAGGGCTGACTTGACACGTCTGTTGCCCTTGCTTCCTCGGTAAAATATCTTGCATCATAAATTTATTCTGTCACGGGCCAGTTACTGTAATCTCGACCGGCCCGAACTGGGATGTTCCATATCTTTTTGACATGAATAATACTGAATCACTGTTGGATGGAAGTGAATCCACCATCCACAGAGGTGACATGATGCATAGTGGTTAAGGACACTGCACAAAGTAAGAGTTTTCAGCCCTGGTTTTGGACTAGGGTTGTCATAATTCAGATATTAATTGATTCTAAAACTAGTAACGAAACTAGTTACTCATTTGAGCAGGTATTCATACTAAAAGTCACATTCACAGTAGAGGTGGGGGATATGACGATATCACCTTCAATATCGTCTGTTGAAAAAAAAAAAATCCCCTCTTTAAGTTTATATTTAACTCTGCAGCCAATAAATCACTCCATTAAATAATATTTTCAGTCATTTGACAGTTATTCAACCTCTATTTTGTTGTTTAAATAGCTTTCTTTTAATTTCAGTAAGTAACTTGTTCACAAAAGCTGAAAACATATAGCTAAGTGCTGCTGTAGTTAAAAAAGTTACGCAGTGTGATTGAACTCATCATCATGGTAGTGCACGGCTCCTTCTAACAACTGTTATGGCACAAACAGCACAGTCTAAAAAGAAAGAACAATATAACTTTCTAACACGAGGACTTCGAACAATGTGCAGGATGTATGGAGCAAATTAGACCACGTGAACCTGGACTCAGAACATGGATAGATTCAGACTTTATGAACGTGTGCGTCATGAATACACACTCGCTTTGGATGTACTGTTATTTTCTTGGCTTAATTAGTTGGGACAGGTGATAATACAATCTATCACGGAATAATTTGGGGACAGTATGACGATATTAAAAATGGATATTGCCCAACTCTAATTCACAGGACAGAAATGAACCCTTCTTGAATAGTTTCAGAATGATCTTGAGCTGTACCAGAACAACTATAAGACACATAGACTAGTTAGTAAACACCCACTTAGTATGCTACACTTACACAGATGTAAGATCATTTGGGAATATAAAAGAAAGTACTACCATTTAATGTTGAAAGTCACATTCTATTGTCTAAATAAAGAGGGTTTTTAAATGATCATTGTGGTATTGGAGTTGGCATTGAATATCGAGTCTATTCCTTAGTATCAAAATCAAATTGATATTGTAGTAAGCTGACAACACAATATTGCTCAGTATTGATTATTAAGGGATAAACAAAGCATAGTTAGGGCTGAAAATTCTGGATTAGTGTGGTCTTTTCTGTGTGCAGACTTCTTATGGGTCCTTTGGGTGCTTTGGGTTCCCCTGTCACTAATGATATGTCCATTACCTCTGGGGTAAGGCTTCCCTGTACAGGAGACACTGCATGTGTATGGGAATTCTGTTCAAAGTTCACATTTTAAACCCATCCAGAAGAATTGACAAAAAGACGAATAAAAGAATTACATTTCAGACCATGTTTGTACAGATTTAAATAACAGCTTTAGACATTTTTATGCAGAATAAAACAGGAAATTGTGTTATTTGTAGAGGAGATTATAATACTTGAAAATATGCAGCCTTCACAGTTTGTTAATTGCATCCATTCAAATTGCAAATTCAATTTGATTGCAATTAATCTTCAAAATCTGAGCACTGACTATAGTTCTACTGCAAACTGAGAACACACACTCCTACATATACTTTCCACCTTCAATAATGTAGTATTTAAAACTATTGTTTTGAGCTTTTCATGGTGGCTTGGGTCAGATAATATGGATTAACTCTACAGTCCCTGTCTTTAAAGTGATAAAGTGACTGAGGAGAGCACTGAAAATGGCTGTGAAATGAGAAGTAATAGCCAAAGCCGTGATAGAACGAGCCTGGGTGTGTGTGGGGAGAGACAGCGAGAGAGTGTGTGCCTTCTACCGTCCATTAAAACAGAGGCTGCATCCGAATACATTAGTGTACATTAGAATACATTAGGGGATTTGAAGGCTCCTGTGCTATTAATGCATGTGGACAGTGCTAACAGGGCTGACGTCATGCTAGCACTTCTGTCAGATTACATTGTAGCGTATGGGGCTGAGGGTGATACAGGAGTGCATAGGCTGAAGAGGAGGGAGGGCTTGGGGAGGATTTTGCAGAGCTCTCGGAGAATTAGTGCCTGCCGATAGGCCAGATTACACATGTACATAAAGGTATTCGAAAAAAACACAATGTCAATATAATATGGGGCTGTGGGCTATAGCTCTCAGGTATTAGGCAAGCTTTTAATGCGCGCAATGATAGCACAAAGAGTTTACACAAATACCCGATGGTAACATTTAACATTGTTTGAGTGAAGTTAAAAATGTAGTTAAACATTTACTTATGCATTTAACTACATCACCAAATGGGATGTAAAAAAAAAAACTGTACAAAACTGGACTTTTCCGGGGTAGTGTTAGAATGGTCTTCATCTATATTAAAAGAGGAGGTATTTTATATCTGTATTAAATGTAACACATGACATATTTAGATCACCACGTTACGTTTTATTGTTTTGAAAATGCTGCATTTGTCAAAAACAACGTATTAACATGATTTAGTTTCACTTTCTTTTTTAACACTTTGAGTCTTCCCTCCCGTTGCTCTCTGTGTTAAGTCACTCCCCCTTGAGAACGCTCTCACAACACAATCAGCTGCATCCCACTAATGAAACTACTGCACATCACATCAGATTTGTCAAGTTGTAATGTACAGCCTTGTACATAACAAAAAACTAAAAGTGCTTAAATCACCACAGCATAACATCGAGAGTAGGGATGGAACGATATACAAAAATCTCTTAATCGCGATAAAACCGGTCCTCGATTAATCGTTCGTGGCATTTTTCCATAATCGTGATCATCGCGCACGATTATAATCGCCTTTACGGCACCAGACTGCCTCATGTTTCTGGTTTCAATACAACATTTAGATGCTAGTTTTGGTGTTTGCTCACAAGGGGGCGCTCTGTCACAGCTATGACACTTGTCTGTGCCTGTTCTGGTGGCAGAGTCTGCAGAAAAAAAGTTGCGGCTCCCGAGGGCAAAACACGAGCATCTTGCACGAGCATTTATGAGACAAACATCCTGCATTGTTTGACAAACTTGAGCCGAAAATATTCATAAGTGACATAAACTATTGAATGTAGATTGTGTTGTGTGTAGTTAGCTAAACAGCATTTTACAGACACACACACGATATATATTTACCTACAATCATGTCAATAGCAGAATAAACCACGCTCACCGATTGTGAACGGCATCCAATCCATCAAAAATAAACTCCTCTCCTCCTGAGTCCACAGTCATCTTCACTCTGACACGAACCGCTCCGGGTCAGAGATGCCTCTAGTTTAACTTGTACAAACATCCACAGTGTCCTCGATCGCGTACTTCCTTTGTTTTGTCCGTTTTGTCCGTTTCATCGTGTTTTGAAGCAAAACAACAGCGCCCAGAATGCGCCGCATTAACACGCTTCGTTTACTCGGTAACATCCGTCTGTTTATGGAAAATCTTGGCATGTCACACACGTGCTCGCTGCTCATTGGCTGTGAGGAGAAAACGTCACTAAACATGTGTGATGTGATTGGTTGAGTCTACACGGGGGAGAGTGGGGCGTAAACTTTCAGTCACATGTAGCACTGAAAGTGTTTGTGGCTCCAGTGACTCACAACCTCCACCTTATTGGACAACACTGTGTCAATCAGAAGCTAACACGTGTGTTTAGCTCTGAGGAAGAAAGACCGTGTCCCAATTCATCACATGCACCGTTTGATGTACTGTTCGAAGTGCAGGTCGAAGTACCCGCCCGACTTAAATGTGACTTAAGGGCACTTTGGTGAATTTTTGGTGACTTGAGACACGGCCAAATTTGGCACTGTCTTAAGTTTATTATGCCTGAAATCAACCAAAGAAATGCCAAAAAGTGACGGAGCAGATTTCGCGTGTGGAATACTTTCCTGGAGCAGATTGGACATGGAGGACCTAACTTATTTTGTGGATATGATTTCTTCAGTGGGTTATATTCTCTGGACCTGTGCAGAATGAATGAGAACGACTCAAAGGTGAGTGAAGTCCAAATTCGAATTTTTGGCTTTTCTGTAAAAACGTCTTTCCTGTCAGCTCTGTGGTAATTCCAGGTGAAAATTGTTTGCATATATGAAAAGACGAGTGCTGTAACTTTCATTTGATGTGTAGATTGTTTGCGTGGGTGACACAGAAGTACATGTACATTCTGTAGAGTTGTAAAGTAGGCCCGGGCCGTTTACAAATAAATTATTTATGACGATAATATCGTCAATCGCGATTATTTTGGTCACGATAATCATGAGTCTAAATTTTAATATCGTCCCATCCCTAATCGAGAGCACTATATATTTGACAAATAGTCTACTTCTTCACAATAAGTGGTATCGTTATCAGCGAGTACACTAAGGCCAAGCATCAGAACAATTTTGTATCATGCTTTTTGTATATTTATGGAGAAATGTCATGTGGGAGCATGGATGATGTAGGCGTGTGGGGTGAGTATTGGACAAAATCTTATTGCTAACTGTAAGGATAGTTTGAATAGGGCCTCAGAGAGAGATCACCAAGTCACTTAAGCACGCATAGATGACATACAAAATCTCTTCAGGCATGTTTTGATGAAGGTAGATGATTACAAGAAGGTAGAAAGTCCCACATTTTTATATTAAGTATTAAACCTTTCATTGATTTATTTTTAGTATTTTAACACTAATCCTGTTTTAGAAACAAGCACAGTTTATTTTGAAGCGGGATTTTTGGATGAAGCGAAATATAAATGTATACAGAAGTCACATCCCTTATCAGTAGAGGAGGGCAGTATGGCAAAAAAAATTATATAATTTTCTTGGAGCCAGATCTCCATTTCAATTTAACCATGATTCATGTGCAATTCATATTTTTATATTGCCTTTAAGAAGTAAGATAAGTCATTTGCTTAACACTTCACAGTGATTGGTTAAATTAGCTCCCTCTGAGCCTTAAAGAGGCTGACCAATGGGGGAAGTAGAAGAAGTGTATGTTTTATGAGCCGATGGCTGCATTAAATAGGGAAATAGTGAATAACGATATGACAATATGACTAAAATAGCAGATCGTCAAATAGATGAGGTCACAATTTGATTTTTATCTCCATATTTCCCAGCCCTAGTTATCATCTGCCCCAGGACAACCATCCTCAGAACGGGGAGTAGATGAAGGAGCCTCCTAAGTGTGGAGTTACCCTGAGTAGAGGCAGAAGCACACAGAGGCATGTTAGCCAGTGAAAAGCATATTCACATATTACATTCTCTCATGCTAATCCAGGGTAAACTAGAGGGTTTCAGCTGGAAAGTGGGGCTGAGTGTGAACTACAAACATCACATAGATGTGGATTTAGAAACATACACTGAGCAGTGGGCAATGACACAGAAGACCCACTGCAGCTGCTCTGTACATTTTCTTATCAAATGGATGTTCTGCTCCTCTGGCTGGCTGGCTTATGTTGACAACACAAACTTTTCAAGTGGCTCTACTTAATCACTGGATTTGATGACTCCGTCAACATTTCTTTCACTGAAACACAACAAATTATAGTCATGAATTTCAACTCCAAACCAAAATAATCACTAAACATTATATAACTTCTATGTAGGAGCTATAGCAGTACCAGTCTTTATGTCCAAGGATATCCTGTCCAGCTACTGAATAAAAGGTTTATATTCTATTTTCTTTATTCCTAAAATGTAAAGTAAGCAACAAGCGTCCCATGTGGGGAAATGGTCCAGCGCATTCAGATTCAATCGGGTCTCTACAGCCAGATACAAACAGGTGTCTGTTATCAGAAACACCTGGCTTTAATTAGGCAAGTACAGCAGTGGCCACTGGAGGCAGCACACACTCAGTTTTTGACCAGAAAGGTGCACATGTATTGTTAGGGTCCAGAATAGACACTTCTCCAGTACGGTGAGATGTCAGTCTGGTCACTGGTGAATTTACCCAAGATCAGATGAGCATGACTGATACCTTATCAAAACAAACATGGCTTCTTACAAGGAACAAAAATATCACAAGGGATTGAAAATATTGGCAGATTTCTGCAGAATCAGTGAGCAAAGCACTAAACTGTTGGTCTGAGGTGAGAGAAGTTTGACTGATATCCCTCTGTGTAAATAATTCTATTAAAACACCATGTACACAGTTATAGTTGCAAAAACATGTTTTTAGTCTTTAATCCCTCTTTAAGCTTTATCTAAGTATATCTGTAAACCCTCAGTCGTCCAGGTCTGATCTATAGCAAAAGACAGTTTAAATCTGTCAACTGGACAAAACGTTGTAAGAGTGAAGACGTTTGCGAAACATCTTCAGATAGATTTAAACTTCATCTTTTGTTATCTAAGTATATCCTATCTGTGTATTTAAATGTGCATTGTCAACTTCAGCCTTTTTATTCGACTTTTGTCGATATTGTGGCATGTTGGTGAATTCTAAATCACACCTGCCAAACACAACCCCCAAACTTTTCTTCTTTCTTACTGGGCTCATATTTAGTTCTGGCCCTGCTCTGTGCTTTGGCTGTCTTCAAATCCTCAACAAACCTCCTCCACACATGCGTTGTCACAGGAACAGGCCAAACGAGGGGATGCCGAGGAGATTGGAAAGGCGTAATGACTGCAGATCTTGAGCAGACGAGAGCTAAAGACACTTAATTAGTGGATTGGGGGCACAGAGAGGAAGCCTTCACAGTTTGGTCTCGACTCGGAGCTGTAACATGGAATTAATGTTCACAAGGCATGAATGAGAAGATGTTCTTTTTGAATATTTCATTTTGGACGCGATAGGGAGTGACAGAGAGGAGAGAAAGAGAGATAGAGAGGAGCAAACAGGAGTGAAGCTGTAGGAGTCATGCCAGGACACTGGACAAGCAAGTGATCATTTGTAGACACAACTGTGCATCTTGAAATTGTTTAGTTAACTTGAAACTAGAGTTGTCAATAGTAAAATCAGATATTAATCAGTACTAAAACTATATCAAAACTAGATACACTCATTTGAGCAGGTATTGATGCTAAAAAAAAATCACATTCACAGAACAGAAATGAACTTTTCCTGAATAGTTTTACAATGATCTTGAGCTGTATCAGAACAACTATAAGACACCTAGACTAGTATAAACCCATGGACCACCATGGAACATACCGGGGTGTCTAAGGGATTACACAGATATAAGGTCACATGGTAACATAAAAGAAACTTTATTATTTAATTATTTAATGTTTTTTGACCATTGTGGTATTGGAATCATGACCATAGGTCATGAGCTTTGGGTAATGACCAAAACGACAAGATCGCAGATACAAGCAGCCGACATGGGTTTCCTCCTCAGGGTGGTTAGATGAGGTACAATAAGGAGCTCAGTCACATGGGAGGAGCTCAGAGTAGAGCTGCTGCTCCCCCATGTCGAGAGGAGCCAGCTGAGATTAGTCAGGCATCTGTTTCACCAGGAGGAGGCCCCAGGGATGAACCAGGACACACTGGAGGAAATAGGTCTCTCAGCAGGTAATCAGTATCAGCTATTGGAATCAGTATTGAATAGTCTGTTGTTCCTTAGTATTGAAATTGAGTTTGAAATTTAATAATATAAAATATTACAGTTTGCCATAGAGTTTGGAAAAAAACTAAATTACATTTAAAGATCCTTTATTAATACTGATATTTTGCAGTGACATCACGTTGGGGAGGTTCTGCACTTTCAGCAGTTATCATGGTGAGACAATGTACATGTTAGCAAATACTACAAAGAAAGTTTAAGATAGTCTGAAAAAAATACAAAATGGATGTAAACAGGAGCCTGCGATCAATACAAGCGTCCATTGTCCCACCTAGGGGTTTGATTTTCAACTAAAAGATCAGTGTGACAAACTGTTGGCTAATGCTAATTAGCTTGTGACTGTAATATGAGATGACAGCAGCACAAATCAGCTCACCTGATGTAGCTCCAAGTCATGCAATCTGCATTTTAATATTTTAGCTGCCTCCCATCTGTATTAAATATTATTGACCTGTGATATCATCTGACACCTTGCTTTTTTAATCCTTTTTTAGTTTTTGTTTATAATATGCCAGTAGTGAAATTAATGACTTGAATACAGCCCGATTGATTAATTGGCTAAACCCTAATGACCTGTAATGTCATGCTTCCCAAAACAAAAAATCACATTTCTTTCACTGGGTTACTTCTGGATGGTTCTTGAAATATTTTGTATTATGCTAAGAGATAGAGTGAAGCAGAGAGAAGAATTAGCATAAACCAAACGAATCCACCACCTTCACAACAGATTGTCTTCGGTCCTGCTACCACTCAAGCAATCCTCCTCATGGGAAATCCTCTCCTCTTCATCCTTCTGCTCTGTCTTTGTGCCACAATAACTGTCTTAGCCAGACACAAGTGACCTTCTCATTGAATTTCAAACAGAGAAATGCCTAGAAATGGTGCTGCTTTGTTTCAATATAAGGCTTGTAAAAAAATAAATGTAGCTCAAGAGTTGTGCGGAGAGGCAGGGGACCAGGATACTAGGGTTGTCAAAAGTGTTGAAAATCAGATAATCCATGAAACTAGCATTGATACTAAAAAAGTCACATTCACAGGGTAGAAATAAATGGTCGTGAATAGCTTTTAGAATCTTGAAATGTATCACAACAAGTATAAGACCACATAGACTAGTATACACCCATGGACCACTGTGAAACTAACCTGAACGAGGGATTACACAGGTATAAGACTACATACTAATATGTACTATGATTTTATGCTGAAAATCAAAATTTTCTTGTCTAAAGAAAGAGATACCTATATAATAATATATCTATTTTCTGGTGGAGTGTTCGCCACCTTCTTTTCTCCATGGAGATGTTATTGCTTTGCCTGAAATGTTCCACAGTATGGTATAAAGATTGTCTATATTCTCTTTATTTAATTACAGGTGTTTTTATCATTTAATACCTTCAAAAATGCATATTCTTATTATGAGCTGAGTCACTTTTCGCAGGATGTGACCAGTAACAATGGGAATATACACAAGAAAAGCTTGTGTAACTTGACTGCTTAGGCTATTCATTTTGAACACAGTTCAAGGCAGAGTGCAGAGATGGCTTATGGGCCCGTGACGCAACAATCTGGGCAAAATGCTGAGTATTTTTGTGTGATTGGAGAAGACAGCTTTGAATTAATGGATTAATGAAACAAGCCAAGTGTGAATGAAGCAAAATATAACTGCAGGTATGTATTTGAGTAGGGGACAATGATATCACATGGTTAAAAGTAGGGATGCATGATAATATTGGTCACCAATAATTATCATCCAACAATGGCAATTATCACGTAAAACTGATAATTTTGCTTCCTACAATTAGTTTAATACATTAATTAGAAGCCCAAAATACACAGCTTCAGCCACTCTTCTTCGTAGGTTGTCTCCCTCAGAGTGTTCACTCTGAGCCCTGACTCTGCCCCCTTCTCCAGCCCCGAGTCAGAGGCAGAGAGCAGAGGAGTGTTTACATATACGGGCTTCTTTCACATGTGGAGGAAAGATATTTCAGAGAAACCACTTTGTCCTAGCCCCACAACAAGACATTTAAAAGTTTTCACTGCGACAAGTGTAAGTATTCTGAGGCAGCTCCTGGTCTCTACCCCAGTAGCTTGACATAAATGCTATTGGGCTGACGGGCTTGGGCTATGCAAGGATCTAGTTGTATTTTAATTCTAAATGAAATAAGAGGACACGTGTGATACAGGTTACACTAACTGCCCAGTGCAGAGTGTGTACAGCACTGTCTGTGTTCGCCTAACTTTATATTCAGGTTACAGTCTATATTCACAATATACAGTGGCTACTTTGAGCTTGGGTCACTCAGAATCCATCTCATGTTAAAAGAGCAGCCACACTGCTGGGGACCTGGCCCTTTCCCTTTGTGTTGCACAAACCATGAAACCCACAGATAGAATATGGCTTGTCTGAAGCATATTGTTAATAATAAGAAAAATGTAAAATAAAATAAACAGCATTTACAATGTGGCAAGAAGCAGACTACAACCCAATACTGTTACTTCATATTTAAATGTCATATTTTTTGGTCACATTTAGGCCTATAATAAAACAAACAAATAAAAAAAGGTTTACATTTCAAAAATCTGGTTCATTTAAAATGTATTTGGTTATCAGTGACACACACCTCCAAATTATTGGTTTTCAGTTGAAAATGTAAATATCATGCATCACTAGTTAAAAGCTCATAATTTTACATACTGCTTAATGCAACTGACAATCAACCAGAAAAGTTACATAGTGCACCTTTAAAGCTACAGCAATTTCTTCCCTGTCTTCACTCATGTGTCTCTTTAAGTGTCTCCTAAAGAAAATGTACATCAGTACTTCAGACATCCTTGACCTGAGTGAAGCGTCCTGCTCTCACACACCTCCACATCTCCTCAGCACAGCCCACACACACAGCACAGGAGCAGAGGGCAGCTCAGACGTCGAGAGATGATCTGATTGGATTAACCTTGTGTTACCATGGAGGATGCTGAAAGACCCTGGAGACGGGAGGATGCTGAATGTATCTCACAAACAGACGTGGCACTGGTAAACAAACTCGTCATGTGTGAATCAGTGCTGACAAATACAGTATGTGCTCATGTGGGCTTGGACCATCTGCACTGTGGGGGCAGAGTACGTGCATTTAGAAAAAAAACATCCTAGCTGTGAGTGTTAGTGCCGGTTCAATGGGTTGTGTAAGGAATAGCACTGGGTGTAAAATAAATGTGTGTCAAATCACAATATTAGGGGTATGACCACAAATCAAAATTTAAACATGGTAGGTGGTATATAAAAGGAACTGCATGTAGCCTGCACTCTTACCATGAAGTACCCGAGTACCTTTAACAAGGTACTACAATCACTACTGAACCTGGGTTGCCACTAGCTTAACCTGCAGATAGAGGACAAATAGAAGTTTTTCACATTCTCAGTATATAAACAGGTAATGCCTCATGTGAAAGAACCTCAAGGATTCACTCACTGAGAGGCAGCACAAGTACTGATTAAGGATTGGCTGAAGGTGCTGGGGTTTAGGTAGTGACCATTTTGGTCTAAACCAACTGGATTTCAGTCTTGAAACTGGCAATCAAAATGAGAGACTGACGTGAGGCTCATTCTGCTTTCTGATTGGATGTGTTTTGAATTTAAGGATAAACCAGCATTAGTTGTTTTAAGTAAAAGCTATACTTGATTTGAACATGTTTACTTCCTATCTGGAGACACAAATATGTCATGTTTATGTAATTTAAAATCAAAATCTTACATATAGTTCCTTTAAGCAGAATTAGCCTATAGAAATTTTGTCAGCACAGTCCTTTCATTGTCGAAAGAAAACTTGGGTAAATATTACAGTTGAAGTATTCTCTATTTTGATTTATAAAGCAATAATTCATTAGCAGAATTATATGTGCATAATTTACTGGTTAATAAAGTGATATATAGTAGTTTATGTGCAATAATTACCGTATAATTACCACCATATCATTATAATCATTATACTCTCTGTATCAAATAAGTCATGTGTCAAATTCTGAGATCCCTTGAGGTTTCCAGTCCTAGACATTAGAGACACTATCACTACTACAACGGTGAAAATACTTTACAGTGATGAATCCTCCTTTTTGCTACAAATATCCCTATAGCATACATAGTTATAGCGTTATGCTTTTCTAAGGTATAAGGTAAGTGTGCATATATTTTTGCAATGTAAGTAATGTGGCGGAGTGGAATGACCCATGGGGGACATTAAGTCAGCAGAACACGGACAGAAGAGCAGGAGGAGAAAGAGAAGAAGAAAAGAAGAGGTGCAGAATAGGAGAGGAGGAGACAGGGAGGAGAGGAGTAGGGAGAAGAAGGAGAGCACGATTGGAAGAGGAGGTGGAGAGAAAGATTGGAGGAGGGGAAGAGAAGATAAAGAGGAGGTGAAGGAAGAAGGGGACAGAAGAGGATGAGAAGGGGCAGAGAAGGGCACAGAGGGACGGAAAAGGAGGAGGGGTCGGGAGGAGGGGGAGAGAAGAAGATGAGAGCAGGGGAAGAAATACGAAGTAGACAGGGGAGGTGGAGTTGAGAGGAAGGAGAGGTGGAGAGGGGAGGAGGGAGAGAGAAGAGGATAAGAGAAGAAAGGAGGGGAGAATGAGAGAAGAAGGGATGAGAAGAGGACGACAGGGAAGGTAGAGTGGAGAGGGGAAGAAAAGAAGGAGGTAGAAGTAGGAGAAGATGGGGAGAGGAGGATAAGAGGAAATGGAAGAGGGGAGGAGGGGCAGGAGAAGAGATGTATAGAAGGCAAGTGAGCAAGAAAAGTGAGGAGAGGAGCAGGGGAAGAGAAAGTGATGAGAGGAGAGGCGGGGAAGGTGGAAAGGAGAGGGGGGAGGATGAGGTGAGGGAGGAGAGGAGGAAAAGGTAGAGATGACAGAAAAAAGGAGGAGGTGTAGGAGGGAGAGAAGAGGATGAGATGGATCCTTACCCTGCTGATCCAGTGGAGTGAGAGAAGGGGAGGAAAGGATGAGTAGATAGGTGGAAAAGGTGAAGAGGGGATGAGGGGGAGAGAGGAAAGGGAAAAGGAGAGAAGGGCAGGAGAAGAGAGTTACAGAAGGCGAAGAGGGTAGGAAAAGGGAGGAGAGGATGAGAAGAGAGGTGGAGATGTCGGAGAAGGCAGGAAAAGGGAGGAGAGGAGGAGGGGGAGAGAAGAGGATGAGTAGAAAGGGAGGAGGGGAGGAGAGGGTAGAGAATGCGGAAAAAGGGAGGAAGGGTAAGAGGAAGAGAAGAGGGTGAGACGGACTCTTACCCTGCTGATCCAGTGGAGTCAGGGGCCTCGGGGTGCTCCGGGGCAGGACAGCAGAACTGATGCAGCACAGTCTCACTCCTGAGGGACACAACAGCACTGCAGTCAGACACGAGCACTGGCAACACAATATCAAGAGCCTAACCCACAACTGCGGTTAAGAATTTAAAGGCACTGTAGCTGACTTTTACTTCTTTGTCTTCAAACATTAAAAACAAAACTAGTTCATTCTTTGCAGTGGTACAAAATTATTCCTCATTTACCTTATGCATTCTGACCATCCTAATTATTCACCACAATGAGTTTAGACACCCTCACAACTTTTAGAGATCAGAGTGGATTTTTGCCATGACGATAAAGCTTACAACAACTAACACGGTAATACGTACTTCCTGATGATCAAACAATAAAAGGCCAATCAGATGCAGACTAGGGGTGTGAATCTTTAAATCCCTGGCGATTTGATTCGATTCTGATAATAAATAGATCTGCTAAATCATTATCCAGGCCCATTCCATACTGCAGTGATTTAACTTAAATACATAGACCTATTTGTAAAAATTATAATATTTTCTAATACATTATATAACGTATTTATGATGAATGGAGCTCTGGCTATTTAACTTAGACAAGTTGTAGTTGTAGTAAGCAGTGAAGGACAGCTAATGCGCTACCATCAACAAGGCAAAGCAAACCATGGAGCTAAAGAGATTAAAAGTAGCTCTGATATCTCATTCCTCTCTCCTCCTGTGTGCGCTGTGTCTCTCCTCACTCTGGGGCATGGAGCGGTGGAGAGAGCCCAGAGGCAAACGGTGACTTAAACACACTACAGCAACAACTGTTTTTAAAGAAGTTATGACACAACATGTGTTTTTAAATGCATTTAATGCACAGGCTTATTCCCACTTTACTGACAAAGAGAAACAAGTGTAAACGCTGGAGAGGCAATGTCAGATGAATTTTAAGGGGGCATTTTACCGTACCGGAAACACTGTTATTTACATAATTTAAAATTTATTTTTGAGAATTTGGAATCGATCCAAGAATCCAGAATCGCAATCCTTATAAGAATTGATTTTGTCAACACCCTGGTGCAGACCGGACACAGCAGACATATTCTGATCTCAAGAGCTGCTTATAAAATATATCTGTACAGGGGCAAGACAAATTTTGCTCAAATACATGGGGAAAATCTGCAACAAATATAACAATACAAGAGACAAAGTGTCTTGCCCAAGCATATAACCACAGTTTAGTATATTCTGTCTGACTACATGGCATACTCATATCATAATATGGTACAGAAGTGACACATATTTGCTTCTTGGGTAAAACCTAAGCTTAGAATAGACATTAAGAACATTGATAACCAACGGATGATACCTCTACATAAACACATTTATCATCTGACCTATTTCCGCTGTTTATTTTGAGACAACAGCTTGTCCCTCCAGGGCTACCGTAGGTGTTCACAGACTGTATGGGGAGAGGAGGTGCAATCTGAAAAGGTCACCACAAAAAACACAAGTTGGATAGATCTCTATTAGTGCACTGCTTTGCTGCCTTGCCAAGAATGTTCCAGAGTATTGCATTCAATGTATCTGTCTGGTAATTATTTATAGCGCTCAAAAATATATTCCTACTCTGAGAAGTTCACTTTGCTCTATCGTTGTCAAGATACAAAAAATTCAAACTTGATTTCAAAGTAATTGAAGTAATAGACTCAATAATAAATACAGATTCTGATACCATCCATCCATTTTCTTCCACTTATCCAGGGCTGAATTGCGGGGGCAGCAGTCTAAGCAGGAGCTCCCAGACTTCCCTTACCCCAGATATGTCCTCCACCGGGTTCTGGGGGTTGCAGCGACTGCATCACTGCAGACACTGCACTGATTTGTTGCCTGTCTATCTCACGCTCCATCCTTCACACACTCGTGAAAAAGACCCCCGAGATACTTGAACTCCTCCACTTGAGACAAGGACTCACCACCCACCCAGAGAGGGCAAGCCACCTTTTTCCGGTCGAGAACCATGGCCTCGGATTTGGAGGAACTGATTCTCATTCCTGCAAACCACCCCAGTGCCTGTTGCAGGTCTTGGCTTGAAGAAGCGATCAGACCAACATCATCCGCAAACAGCAGAGATGAGATCCTGTGGTTCCCAAATTGGACCCCCTCTACCCGAGAATTGTGCCTAGAATGTGCTTAGAAATTCTGTCTATAAATACAATGATCCTCAAAGTATTCCTTCCACCGTCCGACAACATCCACAGTCGAGTTCAGCAGATTTGCACCCGCACTGTAAACATTGTTGTGAAGCGCTGCTTCCCCCTCCTGAGGGGCCATTTGCCAGAATCTCTTTGAGGCCGTCCAATCCATGGCCTCAGAGGTGTGAGTTGAAAATACCCTTGACAGAGGGCTCCATCAGACGTTCCCAACAGACCCTAACAGTACGCATGGGCCAGCCAGGTCTGTCCAGTTTCCTTCTCCGCCAGCGGATCCAACTCACCACCAAGTGGTGATTGATTGACAGCTCTGTCCCTCTTTTCACCTTACTGTCCAAGATACACGGCCGGAGATCAGATGACACGACAACAAAGTCGATCACTGACTTCCAACCTATGGTGTAATCTAGCTACGTGCACTGATGGACACCCTTGTGCTCGAACATGGTGTTCGTTATTGACAAACTATGACTAGCAGAGCCCAAGCCTATATTCTAGTGAGGAAGTCACTTCTTCAGGCTGAGCCAGCCACCACGTCTGCTGTTGAGCACCCACCTCAGGCCTGGCTCCAAGGTGGGGCCCAGGTAGCTTCAATCTGGGTGACGTAGCTGGCCTTGTTTTATTCCTCGTCACGAAAGGTTTCTAAACCACTCTTAGTCTGGCCCGTCCCCAAGGACCTTTTTGCCATGGGTGACCCTACCAGGGGCATGAAGACCCTGTCAACATAGCTCCCAGGATCATTCGGGGGCTCAAACCCCTCCACCAGGTTAAGGTGGCAGTTCAAGGGGAGATTCTGATGAAAATAGAAACCACTCTTTATTTAGACAATAGAATGGAATTTTCAACATTAAATCATAGTACTTTCTTTTTATATTGCCATGTGGCCATATATCTGTGTAATCGCTCACTTGTCCAGGTCGGTTACATCGTGGTCCATGGGTGTATACTAGGCTATTGTATGTTGTGTTATACTTGTTTTGATATAGCACTAGTCATTGTAAAACTATTCAGGAAAGGTTAATTTCTGCCCTGTGAATGTGACGTTTTTAGTTAGATACCTGCTCAAATAAGTATCTAGTTTTCATACTAGTTTTAGTGTTGATTAGTATCTAATTTTCAATACTATTAATAACCCCACCAGAGACCTGACCTGTAAATTGGCCTAGTGGCACAATGTGACATCATCTGCTTTTTTGATGCAATACTGTTGAACATTTTAGGCAAAGCATTAATATCTCCATGGAGACAAGCAAGTGGCAGACCATCTACAAGAAAAGTTACACAGCACGCCTGTATTGTATATTGTTGTTTTGGTCTCTAATAATTTAAAAATGAAAAGACTCTCCTCTCCTCTGCCTATAAGTTTCGTGTGCAGTTCAGAGGGCATGGTTCCAAAGTGGGGATGCAAACTTTTTGACTTTGTAGTGTTTGTGCTTTCATCTGCAGAAGTCAAAATGTTAACACAACTATTTATACGGGCTTCACAGTGTGGTGTGGTTCAAAGCATTTCACCAGCCGGGTTGAGTCTATTAGCACTGTCCTATTAACAAGACCACAGGAATGCAATCAGACAGATCAGAGTGTCAAATGACAAATTTACAGAGGTATTTTTAGCATGGATTTGCGAGCTGTCATTATCACCAGGCTGGTTATAGTACACGGTTTTACATATTTGAAGGTTTGATTTTATCAGTTACACTTGGGTTAAGTACAGAATTTATGATTGTTTTGTCTAAGGCTGTAGTGGACTGAGGAAATTCTTACCCTGTGCACCTATTAATTGACTAAAAGGGGACATATCACTGGTAAAAGCTCTCAAAACGATTAGGATCTCATGCAAAAACAATAATGTCATAAGTGAAAAGTAAGATTAAACTGTCCAGTCAGTCCCAAAACTCCAGCTAATTCAGTCCATATATTTCTCTTTCTGCTGGGGCCTATAAATCCTTATAACCCTAATAAAATGATTTGTCTCTAATAAAGGAATTCAGTCGACCAGGACTCCATTAACCCTTAACTGCCCTAGTTTTGTCTCAACATGACAATGGTAAAACTATGGAGATTTTAAAGGCCTAGTGCCAGATTTTTTGCATGTACTTTAGCAAAATATGTCTTGCCCCAGTATAGATATTGTATAAGCAGTTCTTGAGGTCAAATTAAGTCTGTTGTGTAAAGTCAACATCTAATTAAAAAGAGTTTTATTGTCCGATAATCAGAAAGGGTGCTTTAGACACCAGACACCAATGCGGACACTTGTCCGCATTGGTGTCTGACACTTGTGAAATACACTTATGGATGGATGCTCAGAATGTATAAGACAAGTGAGGAATAACTTTGGACCACTGCAAACCATTTAAAATAAACTACCTCTGCTTTTCATGTTTTTAAGACAGTAAAAAGCTGGTACAGTACTTTAAGATGCTCCCTATTTGACTTTGCTTTCAATTAAAATTGTAAAATGTATTTTGTACCCCATATCCTGTTCCACAGCAGCAGAACCGTAAACCTTCTCAGCCTCTTCACCCAAAAAATGATTTATGTTTTCTTTATTTACATTCTGCTCCAACTTCATTGTAATATATTATTAGGCTATCTGTTATAATACGCCACTATCAAAATAAGACTATACAATGGAAGCATTCATTAAATCTAACTGAAGCCTTTTCTTATGTGTAGAATGTGTTAGCCTGTGAGTTCTCTCTCAAGTTTGACCCCCCTCACCATCTCATTTTCCTGGGGACTGCATTAGAGTCCTGTGGATTATTTCCTCCTCCTCCTCCTCTGTTTACACACAGGCTCTGATGGGCCTGCAGACTCTATGTAGGTCAGACTAAGGCGCAGAAAGCTTAGAAAGTGTTTGTGTCCTGATTAGAGCGCAGTCGGACTACACTTGTTTACACTGGTCGGCTCCGATCAGCACTGATTTAACCCCACGTTCTAAAGCTAAATCCAGCCACATGCTTAGTCCTGCAAGGGGGTCTTTACTCTCAAGGTTTATAATGTTGCATAGGCCACACTTGACATGCTCACGCGATAGGCTGATCTTGACATATTGTGGAATACTTTTGCATGCCATTACTAGTATGTAATGCTGACTTGTGTTACTAATAGTGCTGTCATGATACTAACATTCCTAATGTGCTAACATTCTCGATTTCAACACTAATAATAACAATAGACTCCATAAAACTCTTTATTACAAAATAAAATGCCATTTTCTGCATTAAATCATACTACTTTCTTTCACGTTGAACATTTTACACAAATCAACCTATATTTATATATATATTTTTGAGCCAAAACCTTTCCCGAATTCATTGAAATGAATGGGATTTAAGAATATATATGTGCATGTGTATATATATATATATATATATATATATATATATATATATATATATATATATATATATATATATATATATATATATATATATATATATATATATATATATATATATATATATATATATATATATATATATATATATATATATATATATATATATATATATATGTATAATTTCTTTCAAGTGGAACTAAACAGTTTTTGCTACTAAACTGTGTGTATGGTATAATACCATTACCTGTTGTTCAGGACAGGGCCCAGCCTCCCCTGGCCACAGACCGGTAGCCTTCCCGTGTCCCTAGTCTCTCTGAGTCTCTCTCCTAGAGCATCTCTCCCCTGGTCTTTAGTCTCCCCAAGCCTCTGAGCTCTGACTATTTACACCAGAATAACAATGCTACAATAATTACAACAATTACATAATTAAGACAATTATTGACATGAACTCTGAGGTGTGTTTTATGCATGTGAGTAAAAAAGTGATCCGTGGGTTGAGCTTTTCTAAAATGTTTATAACAGCCTTCGTGGTAGATATGTTCCACTTTAATTTTATCTGTTAATTCTCTTAATTATAAGCATGCTGATGCGCCACAGTCTCTCTGTGTGGGTAATTGGTTGAATAATTGTGATTTCAATTCAAAATTATAATTAAAAACGTGATATCAAGGAGTGGCGAAGTACACAATCAATGAGCAATGCCAGTGTGGATTATCTTCAAGTTGGTGTACAAATGTATTCACAATTTGTATTTATGATTACATACAATACTAAGCAAACATATGTTTTTATTGCACAATTTCCCCCATTTGTATGAAAAGAGCAGGATTAAAATGAGAGAGGATGAGATCTCGAGACATGGAAGATTTGAAGACACTACATTTTTGCAGCATGTGCTGAATCCTTGTCCTATTAGTGGTTCTCAAATTTTTCATACCACCAATAACTGGCTTTCTGAGTACTACCAGATGAGATTAAAATGAGATTAAAATGAGACTAAAGCATAAATAAGTTATAAATAAAGATTAACCCAAAACGGGACAAAAAACATTAATAGACTGTCTCTGTCTGTCTATCTGTCTCTGACTGTCTATCTCTATGAATAAAGAAATACTCAAACTGTAGAGGGCCCAACCTACCACCAGAGGAAGCCCACATACCACCACTGGTACACGGACCACAGTTTGAGAAACACTCTTGATTACTTTCTGCTGCACCATCACTAGTTGAAAAAAAAATGCACAGGTCTGCCACACTCTTGCAGATAAAACTCTAAATGGAATGGATTGATAGCAAATTCTAGATAAGATAAAATAAGCTGCATGTTTTGTTTGAAATGAAATAATAAGTAACTGGTTATCCGTATTTGCCATTCTAGTTCCAAGTTACTACCAGCCAATTCCCTCTGGCACTGCTGTGTATCCAACAGCTTTCCTCCCATTCTCCTGTTTTAAAAATGCATCATCCTCTTTTATTTATGTCCTGTCAACATCCGGAGCCTTTTGCCCTGCTATTGTCTTTCACAGGAGGGGTGCACTGATTCCCAGCACTTGTTAGGATGATTTTTTCATATAACATGGTCAAAATCATATTCTGAACTTATGTTTGTCTGTGTGTGTTCTACGTGGCATGTGTACTCTGAACTTAAGATTAGCTAATACCTGTTTGTAGCAGTGAACATGTGCAGTTGCAGCAGCTCCTAGCTAACTCAGCAAGTGACCTTTGTATGTGTTTTCCATACACTAAACGCAGATAAGAGGTCTATATAAGAGTCATTGTAGAGATGTAAGACCAGGAGAAGTAGACGGAAACTTGACTTCCATGATGCCTGAATAAACGACAATGATGATGAAACTGCCTGAGCCTTCCAGTTCTTGTTGCCAGTCATTTTCTCGAAGCTCACACACTGCAGCATTAACATGGGTCAGAGAACATAAATGTAAAACACAACACACCTGTCCAACGCCCATATGTACGAGTGAAGAAGGGGAGCCTGAACGCGTCACGCATGTATCCATCCGCAGTATACACGCAGCCAGCTTCCTCCAACACGAGTCCAAGTGAATATTTCAACACAACACATCCCTCTCTCTCACTCCTGCTCCTGTTTGATGTGAACGATTTTCATGGACAAGACTAGGGCTGGAAAATTAACAGCACAAGGTTTTAAAGGTTATCTCAGGTAATGTTGCAGGACACGAATTACTTAGTCATATATTAGCAGTGACCAAAGGCAAGCAACACACTCAGTTTCAATAATAATCTCAATCTCAAACTATAATGCTTCGATATGGAGGTTTTTTTTTCAGCCAGTGTTTGTCTTGCTAGTAAGGCTGATAGCAATGTGATGCAGGAAACTACACGCTGCTATCCTTGTAGTTAATGATACTAAGAATAATGAATTGGATTCAGATTTAGCTTTTTTAGAAATTCAATGACATTTTACATTGCATTATTCATTCACTTGATGGTAGTAAGATACAACTACAGCCACAGCTGCCATCAATCACTCACTTGCATACCACATACTAGGCAAAGCGGGTGTATTGCCTAAGGACACAACAACTGTACTGCAGCATCTGGTATTCCCAGCTGTCTCCCATCACATCACTACCCAGGATCGACCAACCCTGCTTAGCTTCTGAGATCAAACAAGACAGTTTTTATGTCGGTATGGCTACTTTAGATCTCTACAAACATGTTTCTGAAATACTAGTTACAGTTTAGCATTAGATGTGTCTTCTCTCAAATGTGAATGTGCATCAACAAAAATTCTGTTAGAACAATATAATGTGGTAGCACAAATATTTGTCAGAAAAATTGCAATTCAGTATTTTCTCAAACTTCTCAGCTCAACTGTGCGTGAGGAGATGAGCCGGGAAGCTGGTTTTTTCCGATCCTAGAAGCGCTCCGGGAGTCTGCAGTGGCTCTCTGTTCTGCAGAATAAAGGAAGTGAAGACAGAGCTGGCCCAAAGGAGCACCCCATCCCCCTCTCTAGTCCTTTTAAACGTACCTGTCCCTCTCCCCCTGGATCCAATCTTCCTGTTTACATACATACAAGATAAAAACTACCCACACCTATGTAATCTATATTTCAGACACGCCATGCGTATGGAAAATGTTTGCAGAAGATAAGAGGTCATTTTGTTAGGTTTGCGAAAATGGCTATTTTTCTTTACAGTAGATTCTCAGCTACTCTGCCTACAGTGCACATAAGAACAGTATATTGCATGCAGTATTATTATATCACTTTGAAATTGGAAAATACTGATGTGTTGTCATACTACATCAAGAACACATAAAAAGCTGATTTTTAACATAATAACTGAACAAATTATCATACTCACTTAGTAGTCTTATGTTTTGAGTTGACCCAATACAATATGGGAACAGTGCACATCTGTCTCATGTTTATTAGGCCTGCACAATATATTGCAAAAGTATTGATAAAAATAATCAGTATCGCAACATGCTCAATATATTGCAATAACCTCCATGTGAAAAAACTAAAATTTAGCTTTGATTTAGTACTGGGTCTGTCTCTGTTTGTAGTTACACTAGTAAATTAAAGCATGTATTTTTTTGTTTTTCTATAACTGCAATGATTGAATGAAAAAGTATATTAAAATATCACTATAATATCTGAGTCTATACACCTTTTACTCAAAATACTCATCACATGAGCTTTGGAGGTGTAGACAGACTGGTAATAAAGAGTTAATAAAACATGTGTGAATGATAAAACACATTCTGATGAGGTAACAGCAATATAACTCACGAGAGTCAGTTTTGCACAATCTAAGACCTTTAAACTCATGATTCTTTTTTCTGCACAAATAGTAGTTTTTGCATGAACTTCTGTGAAGTTGTATACTCTTGTGGTGTGCAGTTTGGGTCAGATACACAGAGTTACATAATAGTTTTGAGAGCTTTTGCTAAGCCCCCTTTTTAGTTGACTAATTCAACGACAGGACATGTCTTTAGTTGACCAAGAATTGCTTCAGTTCACTACATTCCTACTAGTGGCCATAAACATTTGGGAGAAGACCATGAACGCAAAAGCACAGAGGGAAAAATATAGTGCAGGACATCAGGTCTACAATGGCGTGGTTTGATCTTTATGGGGCTAAGCCGTTTTTGTGTTACAGTGGATTATTGCCCACTCTTTACACTGGACCCAGGCACAACCTGCCATTGGGTCATTTGTCCTGGATCAATATGTATCGATCCTGCCTCCTGCGGTAAGTGGAACAGAGCAGAGTAACAGGAGATACAGGAGTATAAAGCACTGGACTGAAGCTTATGGTTTATGACACATGTCTTTTCCTGACATGGCCAATACTCTGCATCGATACACTCTTTGGACCTGCTGTTTCAGGGTTGAATTCTACATGAGAAAGTCAGACTTTGGCTCCTCCTCCCTGAGAACAGCAGAACACAAAGCATTTTGAAACATAGAAGATAGAAACGATTTGGGGAAAGTGTGTAATTGCAATTTTTTAGACAATTATTGCAATTATGTTTTGATTTGCATTTGATGTTTTGACAGCAAGATTCTTTTCAAAATTTGCTTTTACAGTGAGACTGAACATCTAAACTCCACCCATAGACCTGCTAAACTGAGCAGTACCTGGAGGATGTCTGTGTAATCTCTCAGTTTCCAGGGATGATCCATAGTAAAAAAAAAAAAATTCAAACCTGTCAACTGAACAAAATGTTTTTGAGTGAAAACATTTCACTGCTCATCCAAGCTGCTTCTACAGTTCTGGTCAGATAGGTGTTGGACTATTAGCGTACAGTATGCTAATAGGCATGAGAGCCCGTTTGGGGCCTGAATGATTATGCAAAATATGACTCAGGTACAATTCACACACAAACAGAAACTGTTTACAAACAGATGTATTTGTTTCAGTGCAGTCAGCTCCTCCCTTCAGATAGACATAAGGCAGTGTACAGCATTAATCTGACCAGAACTGTAGAAGTCACTTGGATGAGCAGCAAAACGACTTCACTCAAACAACTTTTTGTCCAGTTGATAGAATTGAATTTTTCTTTTACTATGTAAGTACTTGGAGGACAAAAGAGAAGAGTGAGGGAGGAGGAGGAGGTATGGGGCTTAGAGGAGTTTGTAATCAGAAACACCAGGCTTTAATTGGGTTAGTCTTTCGTGATGCCACCAACTACTGAAAACTGCAGAGTCAGCATTTACCTAGTTTATACTAAAGTTGCCAAAAATGACTAGGAACAGTAGATAATGCTACTAAAATGCCATATACACAGTTAAGTAGTGGGGGAAAAAAATGATTTAATTTCTATTTCCACTTTAACACACACCCAGAAGCACATTTGACAGAAGATGGAAAGAATCCCATACATTTCAGAACAGGTTTCTAGGGGTCTAAAGTACAGGATTAGTAGTATTTTCACAGAAATTGTTATGTGAGGAGGAAATTATGATACTTAAACAATTGCATTCCTTGTGATTTGGTAATTGCAGCCATTCAAATTGTGATTTGATAGTGATACATTTTGCAGTCCTAACCTCACTACTAATTAGAAGACAGAGAAGTGTGACTTAAATAAAATGTAAGCACTGAAATGACCAGTTTAGTGACATTTAGTGAAGGTGTATGAATGTAAATTGCTTATGTATACAGCTGAAATTCTGCTTATATGCTTGTACAGAAAGTGATAATGATTTGAGTGATATCATTACATTAAATAATTAGATTAAGGTTGATTATTACAGTAGAACCTTGTCCATTCACTCCCCATACTCATTGTTTTTGTTTTTTGTTTTTTTCTTTTTTTTATTGTGATATTAGAGCTCATCTGTTCTTCTTATATGGGAGTGTAAGTGTGTGTGTGTGTGTGTGTGTGTGTGTGTGTGTGTGTGTGTGTGCGTGTGTGTGTGTGTCTGTGTGTGTGTGCGTGTGTGTGTGTGTGTGTGTGTGTGTGTGTGTATGTATGGGTAAGTAATAAAACAAAAAAACTAAAGAAATAAGAGGGCGGAAAATTTAGAAAGAAGAGAAAAAATGAATAAGAAAATTTGGTGAGGTTCTAAATGAGCAAGAAGGCCTGTGCTGTGTCTAGTCACCCAGATGAGATTACATTCTGTTCAACTGGCAGTAAGGAATAAAACAATTACCCCAAGCAAGTTTTGGAGGAGCAAATATTATCATGCCTCTGAGCACTCATTTGTCTGGTTTAGTCCTCACCTGGTTACAGTTAAATGATAGATACAAACACATGACATAAGCATTGTGGCTCTGTGCTCGTGCAGTGCCTTTGTCTGGACACCTCTGAGGCTCCATGTAATTCGGCCCTGCTCTGCTCTGAGTATGCCTCTCTTCTCTCGTCTCTCTGGAGAAAGCCTGATTACGCCTCGCTCCACGGGCTAAGTGGGGCATATACGCCGGGCTCAGCTGGGGAGAGGGGGTGGGGACGGCCGGGAAGCTTTCTCCGGCCCCATAGGCCCATCCACATGTGATGGCGAAGCACAAAAGCACACGTCATGGGGAACAGTCATGGAAATGGAAGCTAAGATGGAAATAAGGAACAGGAGAGTCTAAACATGCAGACAGGAGAAGGCAGGAGAAGACAGGAGCGAACAGGAGCAGGCAGGAGAAAACAGGAGCAGGCAGGAGCAGACAGGTGCTGACAGGAGCAGACAGGAGCAGCGCCGCAATAGAGACCGAGGTGTCGTCCAAAAAGGATGATGGATCGATAAGGAGCCGGAGCGTGAGGCTGCGTTCAAGGGCATGTGTGAGCTGGACTTGGCTATTGTACTGCTCTTCAAGCCAGTGCACACCATACAGAAAAGAAGTGCTATTCAAAAAGAGACAATAGGTTCTGGTTTAGAAAACAAAAGTTAAATATGAAAAGATAAGACGAATTGTCATTTTCATTTTACCTAAACATTTTTCAATTACTAAATGTCATCACAGCAGTTTACATATTATATTTTTTATGAATCCAAGCTGGTCTCAAACCTTCATTTCCACTGTCACAAGAACCAAATATGACGAGACAGCTAATTGGGATCAACAATAGAAAATGAGACATAAGGAATGATGCACTATCATACGGAACTTAAATGTAAGGATATCAAAAGTATGGAAAATCAGATACTAATCGATACTAAAACTAGTATCAAGACTTGATACTCATTTGGGCAGTTATCAATACTAAAAAAGTTGCAGAACAGACATGAACCTTTCTTGAATAGCTTTAGAATAAAGGTGGGAATTTATGGATGTCTCATAATTCAATTTGATTATGATTCTGAGGCTCAAGAGCTGATGCAGGATCAATGCTTTGATGCATCGTTATGTTTTACTGTGCATTTTACCATTCATATCAAATTAGCAGCTACTTTTTTAAATGTGGGGAACTGTAGGATTAAGCAATGACTTTTATTTAACACAAATGCTTTATTTAAATGGATAATTGCGCACAGCTACAACGGAGTAGCTGTTAGCAGTGCTTCATGCTATCTGTTTGGGTCCTCTGCAGACTTTTATTAGAGAAATTACAGCCCACACACCTGTGTCCTCTGCAGGGTCACAGCATGGAGTTTGTTTAGGACATTTTATCTGTGCATCTGTGCTCTTAAGCTGCTTTTGAAGTGTGCAACATGAAGCCGTCTCCATCTTGAACTTGGAAAAAGTTTACGATACATGATAATGGAGCGCTGCAACTCATGGTATTGCATGTGAGTGTCTTTTCCTGAAAACTCAAACATGAACAAAATACAGCCTCAGACAAATCCTGAACACACAGACATTGGGTCATTGTGCACAGTGGACAGCTCAGCTCTGACGGCAGGGCAGCAACAGCAGCAGCAGCCTGTTCAATGTTCTGCTGCTGCTCTAAGTGTCAAGAGGGAGGAGGTGGGACATTGAGAGTGAGACACAAGGAAAATAAACTGCCAGAGCAGGCGGCTTCAAACAAACTTAAAATCCTGCGTGTCTGCATCGATTCAGAATCATTTTATTAGAATGGACGTTGCATCTTGAGCTGTATCAGAACAAGTATAAGACCACACAGAGTAGTATACGCTCATGGACCACTATGGAACCTACTACGTACTATGATTTGATCATCACATTCTATTGTCTAAAGAGTGTTTCTCAAAAAAATATGTTATCGTAGTATCAGAATCAGTATTTGTGAGTATCGAGTCTATTCCTTTGTATCGAAATCAAGTTTGAAGCATTGACAACACTATAAGAAATATCAAAAATCCACAAAAGTTAAATATGAAAAGACAAGAATACAATGTATATCCAACCAAAATTAACAACAATAATTTAAGCATCTCACACATTTCAATCAGTCAATGTCATCACAGCAATTTACATATTGTAGCTTTCCAAGCTGGGCTCAAATCTTCTGCTGTCACAAGAATTAAATATGGCTAATTGTGATCAATAGAGAATCTGCCTTAATAATGCACTATTATACAGTACTTAAATGTGTACTTGAAGTTACTTAGCAACTCCAACATTGTGTAACTAATGGGGCAATGAGATGGAAAAGGGAGTGGGCGTATAAGCAGCAGAAGTCAGACTCAAGATCAGGTCAAATCAGTGGATACAAAATTCAATTAGATCATATTAAGTGAAGTTTATCGGCCATTGTAAAGCTCATATTTGTCAATCTCCACACAGATATAATGCCTCAAACAAAGGCCATTGCCTATAACTGCTGTGCCGAAGCTGTACCCTCACTGACATTGAAACCAAATGGTGCAAAAGTGATTATGACACAACAAACATGGTGTAATTGCCACAGGCTTTGATGCGTAAAAGAAGATTTATGACACCAGAATGTTTCAGATAAATATTGTGATTGCCTTAAAGGTGCACTTTGGAACTTTTCTAGTGAATGTGTCTGCCGCTTACCTGTCTCATGAAAATGCTTTGCCTGAAATGCTCCACAGTATGGCATTAAACTTGTTAATCTTCATGGAGACGTGTAACATCATCAGGTCAAGTTGCAAGGCAGGTGTGCCCACGCATAGTATGAATGCATTTTTAATACTGCAGTTGTCTTAGCAATAAAAATGAAATGCATGATAAGTTTAATGGTTTACAGCAGAATGTTCCAGGCAAAGTAATTTTCATGATCCTACAATTTCAAACCTGATTTCGATACTAAGGAATAGACTCAATACTCAATACCAATTCCTATATCACAATAATTAAAAACTAGCGATGCACCAATACAACTTTTTCCAAAATGAGTATGAGTACTTCATATTGAGTACTCGTCGATACCGGGAACCAATACCAGACTTATATTTACTATTTTTACAAGGGTTCAATTATAGTGGTATTTCATTCATTTCATAGGATTTTATAGTATAGCCTACTTTTTCATTCAATTCAATTCAATTCAATTTATTTTTGTAGAGCCCAAAATCACGACAGCAGTCGCCTCTTAGGGCTGAACATGAGAGTTGATTAACCAACAGAATTAGAAAATCAACAGTGAAACAGAAACAGACAAGCAAATTAGAAAAACAAAGCATTTGTGTTAATTTCATCTCAGAATACTTATTTGAGAGGCTGTTTTAATATTTTAATTAAGACATCATTATAGGTAGGTATAGCCCATATACTGTATACAGTATATAAATAAGGCTGCACACTGAAATCAATGTTATTTTAATAGATCCATGAATGCCGCATGTTGCTAGTGTAGCCTTTAGCAGCTAGGTACATCCGGTCCTGCCCTGCCCATCGACCAAGCACAGTTGAGCTTCCCCCGTTGAGCCTTTACAGTACAGTTTGTGATTACATTGCGCTCTATGAGATAAGTCCTTTCTGGGCAGGAGGGATTTTTTTCATTGTAGCACCAATGAGTGGCCACTAATCCAACTTGAGACAGCTCTAAACTAGCAATACCCAATCCATAATATAAATGGATATAGCTAGCCATTGAGTTTCAAATAGGAAGTGATCATGGCCATGCTTCCTTGTCCAGTCACTGGCCCCAGTTCACTTTACATTGAAAAATTGTCACTTCTCTCTCTATCTGCAGTGAGCCTCATCATTTTGGTCTTAAAATGTTTGTATTACTCAGCTCTACATGATCATTGCTTTTATTTTGCTGTTTTGTCCGTGATTCAAAATATGAACATTAAAAACAGACAACTCAGACGCCTTTTTTTCCCGAAGTCACTCCCACTAGCGGTAACAACAGGTTTGATTGGAAGCATTGCTAGGTGCCTGGTCCAAGCCAAACCAGTGGCGCAGGCGGGAAGGGGCGTTACCTTCATCAGCCTCACTCTGGATTGGCTCTTTGGTTGCTATGATACTCGAGATTGCAATTTGAAATGTGGAACTTGGCTACAAATTCGCCACTATAAATGCTAGCTTCAATGAGCTTCATTTGACTGAAGCCGAATGCTACGGGTGAGGTCATACTGACTTAGTCCACTTCCTTATATAGTCTGTGGTATAATCCCAATGTAATTTATTCAAATAATATTTACTACCTCGTCTTCGCTGACTGTGCTCCACACTAACTGCTAAGGAACAACTTTTAGCATAATAGTGAGTGTTGTTTTACCTTATTCAGTCAGCTAAATTTGTTTGTTAATTACAATACAATAAGTCACACTGCATGCACAAGCAAATAATCGCCAGCACCACTTAATAATATTAGCATGCTACTATGTAAACACAACACTGCGCTGATATCCTTTGAGAACTATAAAAAACCTTTAAGAGTCCTAAATACTTCCATAGTTCATGTGACAGTCACATATGATTAAAGCTGAGCTTAATGTGCAGAACAGTTAATGTGCTTTATTATGCTCACCTTCTTATGCACGGCTCAGGGTGCACTGTTTCAGAAACGAACTGTGAGCGCAAATAAGATGCAGCGCTGTTACAGCATTTTCAGCTCTTGGTATCGGCAGCCCATTGATGAGTACAGGTACTGGCATCTGGTATTGGATCAATACCCAATACTGGTATCGGTATTCCCTATCTTTATTTAGACAATATGATATGATTTTCAACATTTTATCATAGTGCTTTCTATGTGTAATATATCTATATGTGTAAAACAAAGTGGTCCATGGGCGTGTACTAGTCTATGTGTCTTATACTTGTTCTGATACAGCTCAAGATCATTCTAAAGCTATCAGGTCAGGTTTATTTCTATCCTGTGAATGTGACTTTTTTTAGTATCCAAACTAAATTCTGCTAAAATGAGTTTTGGTACTAGTTTTAGTATAGATTAGTATCTAACTTTCGATACTTTTGACAACCCTTTACGCAACTACATCAGCATAACGCAGGCAGATGGCAGACCCTTCACCAACATACACCACCATACACCACCAACATTAGCACTTTTAAAATTTCAGTGTTTTAATCAAGGTTGTGTTCACAGTGCACATTTTAAACGCGTCCAGGAGCATTAACATTAACATTTGAGAGAAGGCTGAAATATGAACTGCTAAACTAATCCAACATTTCTGTGCAAACTACAGAGTTAGCAGCTTTTACACAGAAAAAGACACACAGGAACATTTCAAAACATGTTTGTAGAAGTCTAAACTACAGAGTTAGCAGCTTTTACACAGAAAAAGACCCCATGGAGACACACAGGAACATTTCAAAACATGTTTGTAGAAGTCTAAACTACAGGGTTAGCAGCTTTTACACAGAATATGTGTTTTCAAACAATCCTTCCTTCCGCCTTAGCTATTTCTTCACTGAAGGGGTACTTTTATCAGTGATTTTTTTCTGCCCCCTCTTGCTTTTTTCTTGAGTGTTGTCTTGTCATGCTCTGTGGGGGTGGAGCTCCAGAGAGACCAATCACAACCCAGCTGGGACATGCACACACACACACACACACACACACACACACACACACACACACACACACACACACACTTACACACACAAACAAACGAATGTACATACACTACATTGGAGCTTGTGGGCGCATTGATACATTTCTGATCCTTAACTTAACTAAAAAATACTAGCAAATCTTAAAAGGCCCATATTATGCTCTTTGCTGATGTGTTATCATGTTATTTCCTTATCAAAAACATACCTGGAGTTATGTTTTGTTTTAGTTACACATGTTTAACACACAAACCCTGCATGTTTAATTCTTCTCTCAAACTCTATTCCACCTTTTGATGTCGTGTGGTAATACAGGAAGTGCTCCACTGTATTTTTAAACTTCATACACCTTCACTAGAATCATTTGAATTATTTCAGCTCTGGAATTTCCATTCTCTACTAAACAAAAGATAAAAGGTAGCTTAAAAGGTATGTGAAAACTATTGTTTCATGACATCACAAGGTGGAACAGAGCATTTTGAGCTAGACAAACAAATAATAAAGGATTACTCAAATATGTGTGAATGAAATAAAATCCATCTCCATGTTATAGTTTTGCCAAGAATATTCTAAGGCATAGCATTAAACTACCTTCATGGAGACAAGCAGGTACCATCAGGTCATACAAATCAGCTCTGTGCAGAGGCAAGCTCGCTCACAGTAAAAATGCAAGGTTTTCAAGGTATTATTTTAGCACCTACAAACATCTGTAATTGTCAAATGCAAGATAAATATAAGCTTAAAGGCATACGGTGGAACGTTCCAAGCTCATTTTTGGTGCTTGTAAGCAAAGGTCATCATGAAGTGACTATGCAGAGGTTTCAGTCGCCATACTGTGGTGAATGCCCATTGCCTATACACACATGTCCACGCACAGACACGCAGAGACAGGAGGGGTGCTGTTCTCTCATTACGTGATGTACCACTACCACTACTCTGGTGCCATGGAGAGTGGTCTTGGACATTTCTAGATAAAAGCAGATCACAAACTAAATGGGGGGCAGGTTTTAACCATGGTAGGGCTGCAACATTCACTGTAATTGAATTGAAACTCACAAAGGCTGCATTGAGTTAGGTCTAACTAAAATGTACTAACGTCTCCATGGGAATATTAGGTATATTACCTGCTAATCTAATAGTTAAGTGTAGACCTAAGATGTTCTAAAATACATGTGACTCTATTTCAATACAAAGGAAAAGGCTCAACACCACAGACAAAAAGCCCTCAGAACAACATTGGTTACCCGATATATCACGCTGATATTTGCAGTTTTTTGTGTATTGGTTATCGGTCTTAAATCTCCAGCACAGGCCGATATTTTGTTTAGCCCAACTAGCTTTCAGCATATGCATAAATAATGCATGCATTATGCTTTATTGAACACTTAAGTCCAAAGAGGGTACAGCAAAAATGTGACTACACAGCTATCTTATCCAGGTTGTTGTAAAACAAGGTCAGGGGTGAGTTTGTACTAAATTCAAATTACATAATTTGGGAGAAATTACTAAAATTGGTCCTACATATTGGCCCAAAAATATCAGAACTTTTCAGCCATCGGTTTCTCTGAATTCTTAACATGGAATGGGCCATGAAAAAAAAACAAATCAATTGATCTCAGCTGATTAGTGTAGTAAGAATTAAGTATACCTTTTCTGCTTCCATCATCATTATTTGTATCTATTATCTTGTTAATATATGTGGTGGTGAACTGAATTTTAATATAAGGTATAACCATGACTTTTTCCCTCATAGGGCTACGTGGAGGTCAAACTGAGCCTCCCCCAAACAGCCTCTTATCTTCCCTGGGACCCTCACGAGGCTAGAAACGTTCCTGTTTGAGAGAAATGTAAAGCTGCAACATCCCAGGCTGCGCAGGTCCCAGGAGAGCGCTCAGGTTTGTGCGGTATGACAAGCAGCACCATGGACAGCTACTGAGTGTTGCATCTGTGTCCCGCTAACGCCATAACCCCCTGTGCTTAAAGTCACTTACTCTGCACGCAGACGCACATACGGTATGGGCCTACAGCTGTTTATTATGTAATGACCAAGTGATCGTGATCGCCTTTAAATAATCCACATTTTTTGGCTTTTTACAAAAAATTTAATTCCATTGTTTTTTAGGGAATTGCTAAACATGTATTAACTGTCAGGTGGATATTGTATTTAAACCCTTGAGTGAAAAAGCAAAGCCTACTTACTCGGATTTTCTCGCCAAAGCCAAAGAACGGCAGAGGGTGGTAGGGGTCATGGGCACCAAGGAACGACAGCTCGGACAGTTGCTCCCATTTTCTGGGTCACTCTCCACGGGGGACACAGTGGAGGGATCTGCGGGAACAAGCTGCATGTCTCCGGGGTCCAGAGGTGGCTGAGGAGGGGGTGCTGGGACCGCGGGAGCCGCATCTAAGGCTGGAGAGGCTGCATTCTCCGCCGCTGGACTCGCCTTGTCCTGGTTCTGTTGGTGGTGATGGCAGGTCGGGTCTGGATGATGGTGATGCAGGTGGTGGTGGTAGTAGGGGAGCTGCTGTTGGACCCTCACGTCCCGGAGGTGCCTATTCTCGCCGATCAGCTCGTCCACTCGCCGGTCTAGCTCCTCAATCCGAGCGCGCTGGGTTTGGATGAGGCTCTGCTGGTTCTGCACGATGGTCGTAAGCTCCCGCAGGTACAGAATCGCCTGCACAGGGTTTTCCAACAGACTGGAGCTCATCATAGCCTATAACAGAGAGGGGAGAGGGGTAAAGATGGACCGACAGCTTGGTTCTGGAGCGCAGAGGAGACGCGGGGTGAGGTGGTGGGATGTCCTCTGGTGCTTCTCTGCGGTGCTGCTCGGTCGGTTGTGGATGATGAAGGAGCCGATGCCCTCCGTTCCTTCCGCCCCCAGCCTCTCTCTCTCACTGCGCTGAACGATGCTGAGGAGCGGAGCCCGATCCAGATGTGACCGGGGGGAGGAGGGAGGTACGGGGACGGAGAAGGAGGCAAGCCACGGGGAGAGGCATGTTCAAAGCAACAGCGCACCCTACTGACGACTCTGTAGTCAAATTATTTGAACATAATAATAATAATAATAATAATAATAATAATATAATAATAATAATAATAATAATAATAATAATAATGATGATGATGATAAATAAGTGCGCAGAAGAATGTCCAAAAAAGGTTCATATAAAGGTACATATATATATATATATACATATATATATATATATATATATATATATATATATATATATATATATATATATATATATATATATATATATATATATATATATATATATATATATATATATATATACATATACATATACATATACATATACATATACATATACATATATATATGTGGTCAGTGGCGCCACTGGAGGACGTTCACAGTTTAGGATCTGCAAAAACTATCCATAATTAAGAGTCACAAAACATTATACGCAATACATTTTTGTTTATATATCTAATCAAAAATGTGGAAATCAAAACTTCTGACGTTACGCAGGTGTACAATGCCGTTTTACACGATATTCACGGAATGAAGGAATTACAGTCGAAATTACGAGTATTTTGTAAGCACATAAACGCATCCACTGGTCACGTGTCGGGTGAACGCGGAAGTCAGCGCCGATGTTTTCACTGTTTCGTTAAGCAAAGAAACGGGCCCTGGCTTTCTCAAACTAAGCTGTTTAAATTGTCATCATACTTGAGCCCTCTACATGGTTAGGTAAGTTTCTATTTGAGTGGTTTGAACATGACACTTTTGTTTACAGTCTACAAGTGGCGACGATGAACGTTTTGGAGAATTGTGAAATAGACTTGGATAAAACATCAAAGGGACAGCAGTGTTCTCACATTTTGTGTCATAAATAGTTTTTAGCGTAATTACTTACTTACTTACCCGCATTCCAGTATTGTACGTATTAATGTGTACATGACTCGAGTCATGTGACAGTCAGATGCTGATGGGAGATAGAATGTGCAGTGTATGACTCCAGCATCTGCTCCTCTGTGATCACTATAATGTGTCTGTACTGTGCCTGTTTTAAAGTGTGATCACATGTAAAGTGAAATCTACAGTGTTCGCTACGTTTTACAGAATACATATTTAATTTGCATTCTCTGAGTCCGTTTGTGATCCATTTGGTGAAATGGATCAGGAGCCTCTCTAAGCTCTCTACCCGTCTCATGTTATTTCTAAATAAAGACTGCCTGTATCTTGTAGTAAAATGCATGAACTTCTGTTTCAGGATGAGTGAGAAGCGTTCCCTGGAGGGCCAGGTGTACTCTGTGCCACTTATCCAGCCAGACGTGAGAAGAGAGGAGGCCATACTGCAGATAGCAGATGCATTAGTATACCTGGAGACCATATCCACAGACATTTTTCAAAGGTACCATTAGTTATCATAGTATTTACAAAATGCATAACCACACTGAAGTAACAGCACAGACAGAACAGCTGTGTTAGAGGACACAAACAACATGTAGATGCATGGATATATTAGACTAAATTGCATGGTAACATACATGCCACTCCTGCCTCACAGTAAGAAAGTTCAATTCCTGGACCAGACTTGCCTTTTCTGTGTGAAATTTGGACCCCTGTCTCCCTGTGTCTGCGACTCTGTATGTTTTCCCTTCTTTTAAAAATAGCAGGTTCTGCTATGAGCAAAAGACTCCCCTCTAAACAAACAATAGACATTTTTCTTTCACTTTAAACAGTACATTTTTGACATTGTACATTGCATTATTCATTCATTCAACACAGTGGTTGCATACTTCTGTAGCCAAACCTGACGGGGCTACCTGGCTGTCCTGCTCATCAACGTCCTGTTTAAACATGTCTCCTCTCTGCAGAGTGTCTGAAAGTGTAGCAAAGAACAGGCAGCAGCTGCAGAGCGTCACGGACCGCATAAGACTGGCCCAGGCCCGAGTTGACAAGATCAAAGGCAGTAAGAAGGCCACCAAGGTAACAGCGCTACACGCTGCACTATCACGCCTGTGCACTACGCCCGTGCACTACGCCCGTGCACTACGCCCGTGCACTACGCCCGTGCACTACGCCCGTGCACTACGCCCGTGCACTACGCCCGTGCACTACGCCCGTGCAGTGTCTCCTGGCTCTGCACACTGCACTACAGCTGTACAGACTGACAGCTCTGTTAATTTTTACCATTTTAGGTGTTCTCCAGTGCCAAATACCCTGCTCCAGATCGACTGGCTGATTACTCCTCCATCTTCAGTGGAGCAACAGACCCCTCCTCACAGCCTTGCCCACGACATCGGATACAGTCCAAGATCAGACCGTTTGATGAGAAAGCCCTCCAAGTACGTTTTAAATTACAATGTTTGTTAAAGACATTTATAAATCGTAGTAATAGTATTTATAGCAAGCTTTTTTTTAGCATATGATTGCCAGATTTTACATTACAGCACATTACTATGGCAATAGGAGGGACATTACACGATAACTAGGATGACTGAGCTAGTGGTATTTTGCAGCTCTGTTTCCTGGTCATTGTCTGTCTTCATCATATCCTAGAATCAATTAATAATGCCAAGAAATTATGTTCAATGACATGTCCTGCTTCCATGAGTAGTTACCATTTAATTACCATAATTACATTAAGCAATTTTATTTGTTATACTGTGCTGGAAAGTGCTACCATATGATATTTATGTTTAAAATACTGTTATATTAATAATTATAGATATCTGAATGCAGTAAAATGGTTCAGAAAAACCTAGAAGGAAAGGTGTAACCATTCCTTACACAGCTGGTGTCTGAAACGCTTCAGAGAATTTTCAGACAGTATGAAAATTCCCATCTATTTCAAACCTACAAACACTTTAACACAGAAACTGGTTCACCCAAAGGACAAAACCCTGAGCCACAAACAAAGCAATGTGGTCAACTCCATTCAGTGTTGTGAAGAATGCAGTGAGCTTTACATTGGAGAAGCTAAACAGCCACTCCAAAAGAGAATGTACCAACGCCATTGCGAGAGCTCCTCAGGATCCCAGTCCGCTGTCATCTCCTCCTCAAAGCCACTAACTACTCCCTTGAAGATGGTGAGGTACAGATCTTAGCCAAAGAAAATAAATGGTTTGAGAGGGAGAGGGCAGTTTTTGTTAGGAATGACAATCCTTCCTTGAACAGGAATGGAGTCTCAGACATCATCTATCCCCTATCTATAACTCCATCCTTAGATCCAAAACTAAACAAAGAAAACAATAGGGCTAGCCAGAATGCTAATAGGTGTGAAATCACTCATTAGGGGCTTGAATGACTATGCTAAGTTAGGACTCAGGCACAGTGCACACTTAGGGTAGCACAACAGACCTAGCCTACAAACCGAAACTGTAAACAATAGTTGTGTTAGTTTCAGTGTAGTTAGCTCCTCCCTTCATACCGATATAAGGCTGTGTCCACCATTAATCTGACCAGAACTGAAGAAGTGGCTTGGATGAGCAGCAAAACATCTTCAGTCCTGCAACTTTGTCCAGTTGACAGATTTTATTTTTCTTTGCTGTCCCGGTTTATGGTTAATATCTCTGTAATTACTGGTCTTCTCCACATAACTTTCAGATCTACAAACAATTTAAATATTAAATAAAGATAACCCGAGTAAATATAAAATGCAGCTTTTCTGTGATGATTGTATTTGTTAAGATAAAAATACTATCCAAACCTACATGATCCTGTGTGAAAAAGTAATTGCCCCCCTTGTTAAATGATGAGGTAACTGAGATTAATCATATTATTGTGGAAAGCTGAGTTAAATTTCATAGCCACACCCAGGCCTGATTGCTGCCAGACCCTTTAAAATCAAGAGATCACTTGAACAGAACCTGTCTGACAAGGTGAAGTCAGCCATATTGAACCCAAGAAATCATGCTGCGATCCAAAGAAATTCAGGAGCAGATGAGAAGAAAAGTAATTGATGTGTCTCAGTTTGCAAAAGGTTACAAAGCCATTTCTAAATCTTTATGACTCCAGCGAACTACTGTGAGAGCCATTATCCACAAATGGAGAAAGCATGGTACAGTGGTAAACCTTCTCAGGAGTAGCCGGCCTATAAAAATTACCCCAAGAGCACATCAACGACTGATTCAAGACCCAGAACAACATCTAAACAACTCCAGGCCTCAGTAAAGATCAGTGTTCATGTCTCAACCATAAGAAAGAGATAATGCAAAAATGGCATGTATGGCAAAGTTCCAAGACGAAAGCCACTGCTGACAAAAAGAACATAAAGGCTTGTTTCAGTTTTGCCAAAAAAACTCTTGACGTTTGCCAAAGCTTTTGGTAAAATATTCTGTGGACTGATGAAAGAAAAGCTGAACTTTTTGGAAGGAGTGCATCCCATTACATCTGGCGTAAAATGAACAGCATTTGATAAAAAGAACATCGTGCCAACAGTGACATGTGGTGGTCTTAGTGTCATGGTTTGGGGCTGCTTTGCTGCTTCAGGACTTGGACGGCTTGCTGTGACTGAAGGAACCATGAACTGCTCTCTACCAACAAATCCTGAAGGAGAATGACCGGCTATCAATTTGTGACCTCAAGCTGAAGTGCACTTGGTTTTTGCAGCAGGACAATGATCCAAAGCACACCAGGAAGTTCTGAATGGTTTAAAAAAACAAAACAAAGAGTTTTGGTGTGGCCTAGTCAAAGTCCAGACCTGAACCCAATAGAGATGATGTGGAATGACCTTAAAAAGGTTGTTCATGCTCGGAAACGTTCCAATCTGGCTGATTTTAAAACAATTCTCCAAAGAAGAGTGGGCCAAAATTCCTCGACAGCGATGTGAAAGACTCATTGCCAGTTATCGCAAACACTTGACTGCAGTTGTTGCAGCTAAGACTGGTTCAACCAGTTATTAGGTCTAGGGAGCAATTACTTTTTCACATGGGCCATGTAGGTTCAGATGGCTTTTCTCCCCCTTAATACATAAAATCGGCACTTAATCGGCACTTAAAACTGCATTTTATTTTTTTTTCAATCTTTGTCTAATATTTAAGTTTACTTGACTTAAAATGGCTAAGAGTGACAAAGGTGCAGAATAAGTAAGAAATTGGTAAGGGGGAACAACTTCTTCACAGCACAGTACATAGACCCCTGCTCTCCCTCTGAGGAAATCAAATCTTAATAGGTCTTCTGATGACGTTTCTTTACCTTACACTTTTGTTTCTACAACACTTACGATTCGTTTTACCTTCACTTTTTGATCAAACCTGGTAGAAGCTTGTACATTTCCCTGTGTACATATATTCTAAAACACAAGACAAACAAGTCCATTTTCCACAGGCACAGAAATGCATTATTCACCGCTCCCAGACACGCTCTTTCCGACTATCAAATATTGTCTCTGTGTTAGGAGAGCACTTTGGTGGCATTTCGGACGTGTCTTCTTCAACATTTGCTGACATTTTTCTCTTCTCCCTCTCTCTTTTATCTGTTTTCTCCCTGTCTCTTTCCCTCTCTGTCTCTCTCTCTATCTCTCTGTCATCTTTCTGTCTTTCTCATACATACACACATCTTTCTCTCTCTCTGTTCCCTTCTCTCTTTCTATCTTTCTGTCTCTCTCTCTCTCTCATACATACACGTTTCTCTCATCTCCTTTGTCTCACTTTCTCTGTGTCTCTCCCGCTCTCTCGCCCATCTCCACCCCCCACCTCTCTCTCTATCCCTCTCTTCCCCTCTTTCCTCATCTCTCTCTCCCCATCCCTCCCGCTCTCTCCCTCTTTCCCAGGAGAGGCTCATGTATTTTCCTGTGTGTGTGAACAATAAGAAGAGGTCTGAGGATGAGACGGAGGAAGGCCTGGGCAGTCTGCCGCGCAACATCTCTTCTGTCAGCTCGCTCCTGCTCTTCAACACCACTGAGAACCTGTGAGCCAAACAGCACACTAATCGCATCTCTTTTTCTTGTTTCTCTCATGTCTCTCATTCAATTTGTCCCTCTCTATATTGCTCTGTATCTCTCATCTTATCTTTTTTTTTTTCTGTTATATGTTGCTAGGCTCTCGTCTATCTATCTCTCTCTCTCTCTCTCTCTCTCTCTCTCTCTCTCTCTCTCTCTCTCTCTCTCTCTCTCTCTCTGTATGTCTCCCTCCACCTCTCCTTTCATCTCTCCTTTCTTTCTCTATGAGTTTGAGGTATAGAAAGTATACCTCTCTCTCTCTGTCTCCCTCCCTTCCTCCCTCCATCTGGTTCCTCCTTTCTTTCTTTGTGTGTTTAGTTATAAGAAATACGAGTTGCTGTACTCTCTGGCCTATCTCTCAACCTGTCTGTCTATCTGTTAGTCTCTCCCCCTTCCTCCTTTGCTCCCTTTCTACATCTTCCCATTTCTCCTTTCATCTCCCCTTTCTTTCCTTGTGTGTTGTAGGTATAACAAGTACATGTTGATGGACCCTCTGGTCTCTCTCCCTCCATCTCTCATTTCATCTCTCTTTTCTTCCTTTGTGTTGCAGATATAATAAGTAAGTTTTGCTGGATCCTCTAGCCTGTCTCTCACCAGTCTCTCTCTTCTGTCTTCCTCCTTCCATCTCTCTTCATCTCACCTTTCTTCCTCTTATATTGCAGGTATAAGAAGTGCATGTTGCCGGACCCTGGGGTCTATCTCTTACCTCTCTTTTTCTATCTTTTTCTCTTCATCTCTTTTTTATCACTCTTCTTCCTCTGTGTGTTGCAGATATAAGAAGTATGTTCTGCTGGACCCTCTAGCTGGAGCGGTGACAAAGACACACACAGCTCTGGAGACGGAGAAAGAGGAGAAGCCGTTTGACGCTCCTCTGTCCATCACTAAACGAGAGCAGCTGGAGCGGCAGGTACGTGAGACCTCTGCTTCTGCCAGTGGAGTGATAGAAAAGGATGCATTTTGGTCCATTCTTTGTCACAGCCTCTAGGGACCTAAAACAGAGGTGAAATATAGTCACATATCAAATTACCATTGTTACTTCAATGCTATATTATTTTAAATAGAGGGTTTTTTACTTCTATGGGGTATTAACCTTTTGAAATTGCTATATTGGCTGGAAACAACATATTAACATTATTTATAAGTTTAACTTTTTGATGTTCTGAGTCTCCCCTTGCTTTGCTCTGCACACAAAGTCACTCCCCATTCAGAGCACTCGCACTAATGAAACTATCTCACATCGCATCATGTTTGCCAACTTGGTGTGTACAGTTTTGTATCATGCTTTTGCATATTTATGGAGGGAGAGATCGCCAAAATACTCAAACATGCATGTATGACATCTTAAACCTCTTCAGGCATGTTTTTTGATGAGGAAGCTCCAAAAAACGTTTTGCATGATATCCTTTCTATAAAAATATTGTATTAATAGTGTGCTATCATTTTTACATGGTTTTACAATATTTATCACCTAGGTTACTGTTCTCTGTCCCCAGGCTGCAGAGAGCTACTTCTATGTGCCAAACCTGGGCCAGGTGCCGGAGCTGGTGGTGCCTATGTACCTGCCCGACCTGCCTGGCATTGCAGACGACTTGTCCTATAGCGCAGACCTGGGCCCTGGCTTCGCTCCGTCTGGAAACACCCATAACATCCCAGAGCTGCCCTCCTTCTCTGTGGACTCCGATCTGCCTGGTACAGAGCACTCTGACTATTGATACTATTGATACATAGCAGCTGATGTCATTCCCTGGGAGTGTGAAGCTAACTGTAGACACTGTCTGAGGCTCTGTTCCTCAACTTCAGTCTGAGCTTTATTTTAACACAGTCTGACCATAAAGAACTGACTCAGCTTGAACTACAACAGGCAAACTGATTTTTACTGTTTCTCACACATAAAATTACAGTCACAAGCTAGCTATCATTAGCAGCAACAGTTTTTAAGTTCCTCTCAGTTTTTAAGTTAATCACTCTCACCTTTTTGACTCACCTAAACAGGACCATGGACGCTTGTTTTGGACAGAGGCTCCTGAAAATGTGTTGTTTAAATCCATTTTGTATTTGAGTTTTCAGACAATCTTAATCTTTTGGCAGTGTTTGCTAATGTGTGCTTTATGTCTCCATGGTAACTGCGCTATATATATATATATATATATATATATATATATATATATATATATATATATATATATATATATAATATAATATATATATATATATTATATTATATTATATTATATTATATTATATTATATTATATTATATTATATTTATATTATATTAATTATATTTAATTATATTAATTATATTTATATATTAATTATATTTTATATATATAATAAATATATATATATAATATATATATATATATATATATATATATAGTGTGTGTGTGTTGAAAATGAAAATTGTCTATTGTCTATAGAAAGTGTTTTTTATTATCATCATGGTATCAGAATCTGTATTCAGTATCAAGTCTGTTCCTTAGTTTTGAAATCAAGTTTGAAATTTTAGTATTGTGACTCTAGACTTGCTTCAATCCACCAAACACAATCTCAAGTGCATTTACCGGTATATATGATGTCTTGCCCAACGACATAACAACAGTATGTTATGATGGTAGTGAAGATCAGTGCATTTGCTCAGGATAAATTTGCCACTTGTTATAATTGCTCTTGAATACTGAGGTAACCTTAAGACTTTTGTATTTCAGATTTTTCACTGCAGCCGAACGTCCCTCCCCCCCTCCTCCCCCTCCCCCTCCTGAGCCTGCCTCCTCTCCTGCTGTTCCTGCTGGAGCTCCGCCCCCTCCTCCCCCTCCCCCACCACCTCCACCTGCAGACACACCCACAGAAACCTCACGCTCACCCCCCTCAGGTAAAAAAAAAATGCTTGCGGATGTGTGTTTATAGATAACTTTTTTTTAATTAGATGTGAGTTGATCTGATTTAAATTAGCTACTCAAATGTATTAGTTGAAATGATCAGATATGGTTTGTCGCTGATTTTAAAACCACACAGGAGCATTTCTTGATTACAATGGCAGAGAAGAGAGTTGTTTATAGATAGTTAAACTATAGTAACAAGCAAATTTAGCAAATGCTAAACATAAATCCAAACACATTAAAACATAATGTGTACACATTCATAAAGGTTACTTGCTTAGCAAATTATGGTTTCTTGTATATGTATATGGAATCCTCAAGGGTTAGGGTTAGCAGATGTCACTTTATTAAACTATTGTCAATGGTTTTGCAGTTTCATCTTTAAGTAAATGCAGCTGTGGGTACATTTACAATCAGATCACAAGAATAATCAGATTTATTAGATCTGATTTTGTTGTGTATTTATAGCACAAAAATAGATTTTTGTGCATTAGAAAATAACTCTTTAATAATAACATTTTTTTTTTTACATTTTCTTTCATTTTTGTCTTCACCAGATTAGTTTGCCTAGTTTTACATAATATCCTTTGTCACAGTCTGCATAGGTGTGTACAATCTGAAAGAAATCTGATGACTTTTCAATAATCTGATAACTCAAGAAATCAGATGATCAGATTTTTGGTGTACATGGAAACAGCTAGTATTCCCTATCCCATATATTGTATGTGAACTCTTTCCCCTCCCGTCCCTGTGCAGGCCCAGTATCTGGTGCTCCGTCTGAGGTGGTGCAGCCTTCTGACGGCCGGGCCAGTCTGCTAGAGTCCATTCGGAATGCTGGGGGCATTGGGAAGGCCAAACTCCGGAATGTGAAGGAGAGGAAGATGGAGAAGAAGAAGCAGAAGGAACAGGAACAAGGTAGATGTCCGTCTTTGATGTGATTATAAATCTATGGGATTATGTTTAGTGTTTGGAATTAGATAACACAACATATTATTGTTTGTGTTAAACTGACATTCCCAATCCCAATTTATAGCACATTTGGAGAAATGTAGTGTATTGAGCATCATAACTAAAGGTGGGAGGGCTCATAAAAAATGGATATCACAATTGTGGTTTTGGACAATGACAAAATTAGAATATCGAGTACATCATCTATAAATAAAAATATTAAAAAATCTATTAACAAAGAAACCGAAGTGTCTAGTGCAGGGGTCGGCAACCTTTAACACCCAAAGAGCCATTTGGACCCGGTTTCCATGGAAAAAAATAATGTTATAGTATAGTATATATTGCTTTTTTTTTTTTTCACCTTTATGCTTTGTTTAAACAACTACAGTGTGTTGCTTATGAAATCCTTGAAGTTCTACAGAGACTTCTGCTCCTGAACCTCTGCACAGCATCTGCAAATCGGGGCTGTATCTTATCTGCAGGACTGTGAGCTGTGTCTGTGAGGCGTGAGCACTGTTTGTTTTTAACATAGTTCTGCGAATGTGACGCTTATTTTGAGTGACGAAAAATAATAAAATATAATTTTATTTTAATATTTCAAGATCACAATAATCTTCCAATTTAAACTACAATTAAAATAACTAGCACAAAGAAAATACACTTCTGAAAGCTGCATGCGGCTCTGGAGCCACGGGCAGCCAACCCCTGATCTAGCGTAATCTACCAAAGTGATATTTCTGCACTTGGTTTGAACCTCAAATCTTAAAACTTCATCTGAATATTGTTATGGAGATGATGTTAATTGTTTATTTATTTGAGCGGGACAATGCATGTTAATGGACCGATATGATACAACATGAATGTAAACACACCAGGTTATGGCCAAAGGCTAATTTCCATCTGTTGTCCCAAAGGGCTGGGGTCACAAAACGGCCAAATAAAATAAAAAAAAATGCACACTCCACTCATTGCACAGTTCCCATTATTGCACCGTCCAAAATATTGCACAGTCCATTCATTGCAGAGTCCCCATTATTTCAGAGTCAGTTGTGGGTTTTTTCTCCTCTAGATTTGAATTTTGGAATATTGTAATTTATGTCAATGGTTTTGCAGATTTTTGTACACATTAACCTGTTCAGCATTGATGTCCATGTATTGTTCTATTGTTATAAGCATTATAAAAGGATAATATACAAAAGTGACTGATGCCTTCTAGATCAACTTTCCTTGTGTCCCAAAATCAGGGGACTAGTTGACTTGATGTATTCTGTTGAGTTAGTGCACTGTGAATGACTCAGTCTGACAACCCAGCTCCAGAAATAGCTTTTTAAATAATTCTCTCTCTCCCTCTCTCCTCCATCTCCTTTCTTTTTCTCCTGCTCTCCCTTTCTCTCCTTTGCTTCTCTCAGCAGTCGGGTCGGCCATGACCGGTGGAGACTTCATGTCAGATCTCTTCAACAAGCTTGCCATGCGCAGGAAAGGTGCTCAGTCCATTCAGTTGACTATTATGTTTCATCAATTTAGTATTTTAACTGATGAAAACTAAACAACTAAATAAACTAGAATTAATCAGGGTTAAAACTATAACTAAATGTACAAAAATGTTTAAGTGACTTAATATAAAACTAAATGAAAAAGAGAAGAGATGATATCAGACAGTAACATGCATTCTTACTGTGAGAGGGGTCACTTCTCCACAGATCTGACAAATTTAATGTCTTAAGGTGAAATATTCCAGAAAGATTCATCTTATTGGGGAAGTTGCCATAGGCGCCGCCATCCACACCATGGGTTGCATTATTTTGCATGGGGCTGCCAATATTGACAGCAAATAAGTTCTATATGGACTACAAAGTCATTTTAAAGGCTCCCAGAGAATTGGTCCAGTGTTGCCTTGTTGGTGCAATCAAACACTGAGATACGTTTTCTTGCTAAAATATGATATAAAGTTGATTTGTGTAAAATGCTCAAATTCTCCATTGAAATCAATGGGATTCCCGCTTAACCAGACGCGCATCCACAAAGAAAACACGGCTTATTTTCATTTAGAGGCAAAAGATGGTGGGGCGGAATAAGGTCAATAGTATCTCCATGGAAACAAGCAGATGGCAGACCCGCCATCTAAAGTTACATAGTGAACTTTTTAAATATATAGATTATACAGATTTTACAATAGCTTACAAAATAATTATTTTTACTAGATTTAGGCTTCAAACTAAATTCTCAAAAGACCAAATTAAAATGAATTGCCAAAATTACCCCTCAGCCATCATACAAAACACTTATCATTTCTACCGACCTTTACAGACTACAGTAAATTTTTGTTCTGTTCATTTTCAGGCATCTCTGGAAAGGGCCCGGCTGGAGGAGAGGGAGGTGACGCCCCCAGTGGTAGCGGAGGTGCGTTTGCCCGAATGTCAGATGTGATCCCCCCACCCCCTGCCCCTCACACCGCCACAGGTGACGAGGATGACTGGGAGGCATAGCACAACTGTAGACCTATGGACTGTCGTTAACATGGACACTTAACATACAGGATATTAACCTTTTTTTTTTCCACAGAACCGTAATTCTATAAATGAAATCTGTGTAAAATATGTCAAAAAATGAATGAATGCATACGGTATAAATATAACAATATAATTTATTAACATTTAAAACATGTAAAAATAACAATTTAACCTTTTTATTTAATAAAAAATGAAGGTCCTAAATTACACAAAGTTTATTTGTGAGATTTCACCTACGTTATAGCCTGAATAGAAATGCTTTAAGTTTTTGCTTTTATTTTTGTCTTTGTTTTTTTTTCTTTTTTTAACCTTTTGTACAGTTTGGATTGTCGATACAATAGAAAGACTGTCAAATCTGCTTGTTCACCAAGGAGTGAAGCAGATTCAATGCGGGTAAAATAGCTATAACTTCAAAGTTGGGCAAATTCAGGTCCGAAATGATCAAAATGATTCTAGTGAAGGTGTATGGAGTGTAAAACATTTAAAGCATTTCCTGTATTACTACATGACATCACAAGGTGGAACAGAGTATTCAGTTTGAGAAGAACACAGCCTAATATGCGGGACTTGTGTGGTAAATGTGTCTGAATCAAACAAAACACAGGTATAGGTAACTCCAGGTATGTCTGTGATGCGTACACAACATTATAATATAGATAAACAATTGTGCGATATAGGCCCTTTAAAGAAGCTAAGCTTACATTGAGATTTCCACTGTCCACTTGACTTGAATGTAATGTATATAAAATAATTCTCCTTGCCTGACACAGCTTGAACAATAAACATTTATATTTGTCAGATTCATTGTAAATTTTCAAGTCTACACACAAACACATTCTCAAAAGCTCTTAAAGTTATTTTAGTACAGTAATAACATGGACAAAACATGACAAAAACTTTATGCTGACAATATAAAATGACTGGAACATTTGTTTCTTGTGCCACTTTAGATATGAATATTTAGTTTTTTGCAAATACCAGATTTAGTTTTGCCATCTTTTGTCCTTAAAAGTATTAAATCACCAAGCAATAAAAAGATGTTACAACACTTACTCTTTAAGTTACTCTTCGCTGAGTAGTCATTTTCCCAAATACTTTTTAGACTCTTAAGTAAAAAAATGTGTAGACCAAGAAATTACTCTAGTAATATTATTTTGAAATAACGTTAATCTTACTTGAGTAAAATGTAGGGCTACACTACCCACCTCTGGCCCTGATGAACTATAATCACATCTGCTGCTGTTGTCTCTTCTTCTCCACAAAGAACTGTAAAAATGGATGAAATTGTGTATGTTATAGAGTACAGTTTAAAGTGCATGTGACAGGTAAGAGTACTTTTTCACTAAAGCATAGTTAACATATTTAAGATTTTACTACAAATTTGACCTTGTTTTGTCAAGGACTAAAACATAGGATCTATTTGTATTAGGCATTATTTAAATTACACAATAGACTATTTTGTTAAGTGAAGGGTTAAACTCCGTCCTTGTGTGTAAATTATTTCTGCCTATGTCATCAAAATGGAAAATTCCAACCTAAAATGCAGTAAATACGGTACTTCCTGTATTTTTGTACTTGTACTTCTCAACTTTTTTTTTTAAAATAAATTGCCACTCAGCTGATGTAAAACTATCTAGCCCTAACCCACCACTAAGTCAGAATTAGAAAAACATGAAAACCTGTCGTATGAACTTTAAACGAGGCTGGACTCTTACCTTTCTCACTGCAGCAAATGCCGGGCCAAACGATGTGTGTGTGCAGGTGCGCTCCTTTATCCACGAGGGCAGCTTGGACAGGGTGGCAGGGCGGGAGTAGCGCCTGTCACATAACACTATGGTGGAATAATCTCCACGGTGACGGATGGCTCTTCCTATAAGAGATGCAAGGAGGTTTGGTATTCATGATAACATTTGAATAGACAGGAAAGAAAATAAAATTCTCCAATAATTAGCAAAAAAAAGTGGTAAAAAATGTGATTCTTCTTAAGATAAGACATGTTTTTTTAAGACTCTTAATGAAGTGTATTTGCCATTTTAGGTGTCTTATTATGGAACTATTCCAGCCCGTACACTCGTAACAGTAGGTCCATGATGAAGTTTTAAGTAGGAATATCACAATTATTATGAGAGGAAACAAACATGACTGTAATTATTATTGACAATTTTTGAAACCATGACCGATGAACACAAAGATGGATTACGGTACACAACATAACTATATACTACACTGGGCCAAAATTCCTCTAATGTACGCACAAATTATTATTTGACAAATACAATATATGATATATATATATATATGAATATATTATATGACAACACATTTATATTGTTAATATTTAAAGTATCAAAAAATATTTTTTCCTGCGTGTAAATTGTGCCTAACATTTGGATAGAATTCTCCCAAATGTGATGTCATCAATATGGGAAACTACTTTGTGTAATTATCAACAAATTTTTCAGCTTGTTTTTTGATTAGTATAAAACATTATATATATTTACAACAGGTATTATGCCACCAAATGAAGTCAAACTTAAATAATCCTGAAAACCTGTCATGTGCACTTCAATACACTTTCCATATTGTCATCATATGAATCATCTGAATCATCCTTTTCATCTGGACATCCCTGATTTTAAGTGAGCTGAATGTGTTCTGAATCAGGCAGGAACATCTCATCCCTATGTACTGTCTGGAGAATAGTTCCAGTGGCAACAATTTCCAAGAGTAACTGCATGAGAACTGCGTACATAAGAGAGGTTTTATTCAGGCCGGTGTCCTGGTGGAAGGCACTGCATTGCTGTACTCTCAGGATAATATAAAGTCATATTTAGTCTGAGTAGAACTGACACCACCACTGATACTGATGCCAACATTTAGATTTTGATGGCGCCATATACCTCAATGTAATTTCCAAAGAACAACAGCTTTTGTAGATATCGTAGACATAGAGTATAATAACACTTTATACAAATGACTACAAAGCATTTGAGAATCTGCCATATGCATTCACTGCATTCTTACTATTGCTGCCAATTTACAGTAGTACAGGGCAATTAGTTGCAAAATAGATTAGTATTAGATCACAATACTAGAAATTTCAACTAAAGGAATATACTCAATATTCAATACCGATTCTGATACCACAATGATAATTAAAAAACACTATTTAGAGAACAGAATGTCATTTTCAACATTACATCATAGTAGTTTCTTTTATATTACCATGTGGTCTTACGTCTGTGTAATCCCTCAGTTGTCCAGGTAGGTTGCATAGTGGTCCATGGGTGTATATTAGTCTGTGTGGTCTTATACTGGTTCTGCTATAGCTCAAAATCATGCTAAAACTATTTGGGAAATGTTCATTTCTTGTGTCTTTATTGGTATCAATACTTGCTCAAATGAGTATCTAGGTTTGATACTAGATTTAGTGTAGATTAGTATCAGATTTTTTAAATAATTTTGGCAACTCTAACGAGATACAGCATAATAATAACAACACTTTGAGCATATGCAAACACAATTCTAGGCAGTGTAGTAAATATGCATAGGATATTTACCTATGGACTGATTGACAGCCTTCATGCAGAGGTTTTCGATGAGCGTCTGACCAGGACTCCTTCCTCCACTGTGAGGCTGACACATTGAGCGGTGCATTTGTTTAGTTGTTAAAACAATAAATGTATTAACTAAGCAACATTTCAGAAGAATTACCAGATGTTTGTCCAGATAGGCCATCTTCTCCTGTAGCTCTGGGGACTTGATGTTGGGGTAAGGCATTCCCACCATCACTACACACCTGTGAACAAGTACAAGCAGACATGTCTGTTTGCTGTGTCATTTCAGATGGGGAGCAACTAAGCTCTTTACTTTGCATTAAAATATACATTAAAAATTTTTATACAGCTGGGGTAGCCAGTCGGGAGCATAGGGCACCACTGTACAGATGGATACTTTATTGATCCCGAGGGAAATTCAACTTTAGCCACAGCAACGTACTGCGCTTTGCGACTTTGTGTCAAGTGTCAGGGCAGTTTGAAGAGAGGAACAGCCAAAAGTGTCCCTCCCCTGTGTCCTGCAGCCCAGGCTGCTTTTACGGTTTTTTCTTAGAATCTTCTACAATATAGTGTTAAAAGTATCTATCTATCTCTGTGGAAATAAGTAGGCAGCACCACTAGCCCATGTTACAGGTCAGATCTGTGGCGAGTTCTTCTCACAGTAAAAATGCACATTTTTCAATGTATTTTTGACATCTACAAACATGTTCTGAAATGCATGGGATTCTTGTATTAGTTAAAGGCCCTATAGTATACAAAACTGACTGATATGAACTTTAGGTAGGTTTTTGAGAATGTAACATAACATGGCTAGAGTTGTGTTTTGTGTAATTTACGCATGCACATGGAGATGAAGACAGCTGTTTTTAGCCTCAATTGTACTGCTTTACTCTACAATATTCTAGAGTAACGTTTAGTTGTTGCCATTATTTTTGAATATTTTTGTTTTATCTTTTGTACAGTTGAGGCATGAGACATGTGTCAATGAAAATAAATAACTTCAGGTATGTTTTTTGTGTTTTTGATAAGGAAACAACATAACATAGATCAGAAAATAGAACAATATAGGCCCTTTAAACTAGAGGTTAAAATTCCAGTCTTCTTACAAATGCTACAGAACCTGAGCTGGCTTGATCTTGAAACCTTATGGCAAATGAAATAAAGATCAGAAAAAAACAAAATGACTTTCCAAACGTTTGAATTCTTAATTTAAACATATGCTTTGGTTTTGAAGAAGTAACCGCCACTGCCTCTGAACTAATGGGCTATGTGGGAAAACTGATGCGAACCTTCCAAGATTGTCGGAGAAGTTGATGCCTTCGCTCATCTTTCCTCCGACCACAGAAAACAGCAGGGCTCCTGTGAGACTGCCTCCATCGTGAGCACATCTCTGTTCAGAATGAACACCGTTATATATACTAGCCATAGACTAATACATGAATGCACAGAGGTCAGAGGTCAAAGCATCACCTTACCTGGATACAGCGGGAAAACTCACTAAGAACCTGCTCCACCTGGTTGGCTTTCTTTGGCTCCTGGAAAATCTGAGGGGACAATAGATCAGACTTTTTAACATGGCCATCGTCATCATAAATTATACATGACATTTCTACGCATAAAATAGTCGATTCACTATGAAGGGAGGGAAACTTGAATACTGAAATCAGAACAAGTGAAGGTGTATAGAACTTAAAGGGAAAATATTATGTAAAATGTACTTTTGTGAGGTTTTGGCCAAGTCACAACTGTGCTGTTATTGTTAGTTTACTCATTTGAAGCTTGAATGTCCTGAAAATTTTAGTTTTAACCTTACAAACTCCTACCTAACCTACCACCTACCCACTGTTTTGTACTTACTCACAATTCTTAATTCATGCTGGGTTAAAAATGGTCACATAGCCATTTTTTCAACTATAGAGGCGAGGTCTAGCTGCAACAAAATGTAATGATCTATGACGCAATACCCCAAGAAAGCATAGTATGAGACTTAAATATGCAGAATAATTCATACAAAACACAACTCCAAAACAAAAAAAAAAAACAAAAAAATGAGAAATGTAATTACAGATCCAAGGCGTCACTCCCTCACCTTTTTCTTGTTAGCCAAACGACCTAGTGCTCCAGTGGTCTCCCAGTGAGAGATGACCTTCCGTGAATACTCATAGGAAGGAAAGAAACAGACCACTCCACCGGGCACCACGGTACAGATGTTGGACAGCACACGGCCCATCTCATCAATCTGGACACAAACAAAACAGTGTATTAAGTAAAGTAGTGTCTTATGTTGATACTTTGCATTGACATCACGCTGGAGGTTCTGCATATATGTCTATGGTGCAATGATCAGCAGTTATCAGGGTGACACAATGCACACACAATGCACACATCATCTTAAAACTTTTTTGGCAGTGTTTGCTAGTTTGAAAACTCAAGAAAAAATAGTGTGTGATGAATACGAACGTTTATGGGCCTGCTTAGGTGTTTGATTTACAACAAAAAGGTAAGAGTGACAAACTGAAAAACTGTTGGCTAATGCTAGCTAGCTAGCTAGCTTGTGACTGTAATTTTATGTGTGAGAGACTTTTTTAAGAGCACTAATCATCTCACCCGGTGTATGTCAAACTAACTTCATTCTTTCTGGTCAAATTATGTTTAAACAAAGATCAGATTATAGGCTAACTTGAGTAACAAAGATTCAGACAGAGCAGTGCCTCTAGTTAGCTTCACCCCCAGGGAATGTTGATGACATCAGCTACAAAGTATCAATAAGGCATGTTTGATTTGTCAGTAAAGTCTACGTGCCATGCTTGGAGAGTCTCGGTTCTGAAAAGTAAACTCCAGCTCCTGACCTGAGGGACCACTGCAAAGGACTATGGGAAGAATGTTTTCAGGAGGAATCACATGACCTGCACAAAAGTAAACAGAATACGTTTGTTTCTCTTAAGGTATAAATGCATCTCCTGGGATTAAAAATGGCTTACCACATGAAAACTCTGTTATCTGTCCCTCTTCCACTCCAGCAGAGAAGAGAAGTTCTTGTTTGAAGTCTGAAATCTACAAATGTACATAGAATTAAAGGTGACCTATATAACATTTCCAGTGGAAGGTCTGCCATCTGCTTGAATCCAGGGAGATGCTGCAGCAATGTCTTGAATGTGCAGCATTATACTAATTTAACTTCAATGTGACACCAGGACAACTGCTCTACCTGTTTGCATATATGCAGTATGGCATTGCATTTAATGCCATACTGCAGAACATTTGAGGCAAGGCAATAACATCTCCATGGAGACAAGCATTTGGCAGTCCCCCACCAGAATAGTTACATAGTCACCACTTCCATTTAACCATTTACAGGGCTCTAAGTCTTTAGTCATTTGGTCAAGACACCATCAACCCACAATTGACTAAAGTTGACAAAAACTTCTATTAGTCGACCCATTGTTTTATTTAGATTATAAGGGTTTATAAGTTGGGCGGTGAGTTAGATGTAGATTTGGTCTTTTTGTTATTTAAAAGTAAAAAAAAAAACAAAAAAAAACTCATGATTCAAATTTAACCTGTCTTTATGCTGAAAAACTACTAGGAAACAATGTATTTAGATAAATAGTTGTGTTTTTGCTTGAACTCCCATGTAGATGTTGTCTTGGAAGAGCAGTCTGGGTCATATAAACAGAGATATGTAATAGTTTTGAGAGGTTTTGCAACGCCTCCGTTTTAGTCAATCAATTGCTCAGCAGGGCATGTCTTTAGTCGACCAAGAATTTCTTTAGTCGACTACAGTCCAAGTATTTTTATTGAACATTTTGTAAATTGCATGTATGTGATCAATGTTCTTTTCCTTGACCAGATTGCCATTTTCTTCTTATGCTATGGGGGCTGAAAGAAACTGAAGCTGAACAAAAGCTAAAGAAGCTAAGCAGTTGTGGTACCGGCTGCATGGTGCCTCCAGCGATGACTACAGCACGGGCCTCTCTTAGCACCTGAGCAAAGTGCACGGCCGGGTTTAACAGCAGGAACTTCACACTGCTCTCTGATAGAGTGGCTGCACACACACAGACACAAGGATCAGATTGATCCTGTACATACCAGTGATGTACATTATAACAATATTTGAGGACTGAGAACTTTGTCATATGTCGATTGCGTTTATGACTTTAAACACTCCAAACGGTAAAAAGCATACATGTTTAACCAAATAACTGTGAGTGAGTAACTTTGTTTTTCCTCTAATTTGCCACACTATTCAGTTTGACAGGCATTTTTTTTTTTTTTTTACAGTTTCAACATATTTTCTACTTTAAAACTATTGGATATAAATGTGTTGTTCTGGGTACTACCTTGTCTGTGCAGCACCACACGGCCGTCCGTGTTACTGTTGGTCAGGGTCATGAAGAAGCCCTCCACCTGCATCATGGGAGACGTGGACAGAGCTTTGTCAGACTCTGCTGCCCCCTGCTGTTCTGATGAGGGCACTGTACAAAGAGGACATGTGCTGTTAAATACAAATACATAAAATAAATGGTAGACAATCTAGACAATTTAAATTCTAAAGAAATACGTTTACATTGAAAAAAACTGAAAAATTCAAACCAATCACTCACACTACAATCCTACACAATTCAGGCACATGATCAGCTTCTCACTGGCATGCACTGACTTCACGCCAATGTTTAGTGTTTAATGCCAAGTACTGAGTAACAAACAATCAAGTTCTATCTGTGAAACACTTCCAGTTGATAATTAATTAACTATTATTCTTGTGCATTAGCTGGGGCAGGTTTGTTTAGACCCAATTAGTCCTGTTCTGACCTGGTTAAAGTTGTGCTATGAAACCTTTCTGGTAGAGTGTCTGCTACCTGCTTGTTTCGATGGAGAGGTTATTGTTTTTGGAATGTTCCACAATATGGCCTTAAACTTATATATATCCATGAAGACAAGCAAGTGATACATTCAGGTCAATTTGCAGGCCATATCTGTGGAGAGGTGACTCTGTTCACTGTAAGAATGTATATTTTTATTTCCTACACTTGTAATTGAGTGAATCCAAGAGACAAGTTTAAAGCTATTCTGTGGAACATTTCAGGCCAAAAAAGTTACATAGTGTACCTGTTTGCACCTAGTTTTAATATTTTTTGCACTGGTAAAGGGTATCTGTATCCATACTTTCAATTAGGAATCGTTTACTTTAGTTTAATAAGGGGGTACTAAAGTATCTGCCGTCGGTACTTGGTAGGTTAAAGGTGCACAAAATTTTCTTGTGGAGCATCTGCCACTTGCTTGTCTCCATGGAGATGTTATGGTTTACCTGGAATGCTCGAAACTTATGAAATTAACCATAATCTATCTAGCATTCAATTAAATGTTTTTGTTTTTTTTAGATTATCAAAAGCCCCTTGAGAAAAATGTATTTTTACAGTGAGTGAGATCAGTTCTCCACAGATCTGACCTGTAACACCTTCTTATTTCAAAGATAAGATAGACAAGTTTAGTGCCATATTGTGGAACATTCCAGGCAAAGCAACAACATCTACAAAGACACAAAAAGCTTGTGCACCAGAAAAGTTGCCTAGTGCACCTTTGAGTAAGAGTTAGCTTGTATAGACCTGGCTGTGCGTGGTTGCTGTGCAGGCTCTGGAGGTAGCGGTTGAGTCCGTCTGTGCGACGGTTCTCCTTATTGGGGTTCTGGGGGTGCACACTCACTCCTGTGCCTGCATATTTCTCCACAAACCCACCCAGCTGGGTACACAAGGCAGAATTATATGTAAAACAGTGGCATAAGGTTGAGAGATGGGTACACAGGGCAGAAATGAGGCTTACTTTTCTGCTGATCAGGCTCTTCTCAAAGTACGTCTGCAGCTAAAAGACACAAGGGTTTGTAGTGTTCATTTTCACAACTATTTGAATACTGCTTTTGACTTGAACAAAACTATCCAATATTTGGTTAACTGATAATTGTTAATTGTTAAGGTACTAATGATACATATGACCATTAATAATGGTGAATAATGTGAAAATTAAATAATACCAACACAATATAGTCACATTTACTAAGAAGAATGATGGTCTATTAGACAATGTGAATGGAAGAAAATGAAGGATATTACAGGTCATCGTAACAATACTTGTTAAACTGTAACACAAAAATCGGTTATTATGACATCCCTACTATGTGGTTTTGAATATGATTGTGTAAAGTAATTATTGCAGTTTTTATGTCTAAGAAAAATTCAAATCTTTTGATTAAAAACATATCAACAGTAATTTAATGGAACTTAAACTAAATGTAGAATGGACCAAAAAGGACATTCAGTTGGTATAGAATTGTAAGGACATTCAGTTGGTATAGAATTGTATTTTTTGTATGACAAAAAATGAATAAATACACATTAATAATAAAACTGCAAGACTAAACAGAAGGTCCAATTCCGGATTAGAGCGCTTACCTTAAATAAATTGATGTTGTCGATCTGAGCCTTAAAAAGGAAGTTGTTAATAGTCAGCATTTCTGTGCCTGAAATAAAACAACAGGCCAATAATGAGTTAATCCATGTTGTATAAAGTTTTCACAAATTCATGTAGCCATGCTCACCAGCCTGGGTGGTCTGAGTTTGTGGATTCTGTCCCACTTTACCTACAGAAAGAAATGTACATCTTTTAATGGTAGAGGAAACTGGAAAAGTCTGGGAAAACCAACAGATGCAGTGAAACTTAATACAGAATTTTAAAGCTTGGATACATTGTAAAAGTTGCTCTTTGTGACAAAAGCTTACTTCAGAGTTCTGTCTGCGAATAATATTTAAACATTTATCAATGAGAAACCTGGAAGAATGATTCTGATGCCTAGTCTTCGGTGATAAAGCGCACATAAAAACACAAATACATAAATACAAATACAAATAAGGGCATGCACAAAGTTAAAAAATATATGCTTAAAAATAAAATAGAACTCTTAGAGGGTAGAAAATACAGTAAATAAAGTAAATTCCTAGTTTGTGACACTGACAATGGCAATAAAACTTCTTCTGATTCTTCTGATCAGAACAGCAGTGCAACATGGGTTATTTAGGTGACCAGTGTTATAAAGTGTCCAGTTTAGTGCAGGTATTGTGAAGTGTTCATGAGACAAACAGCAGAGGGGAAGAAACTGTTCTTATGACGAGAGGTTCTGGTCCCAATGGACCGTAGCCTCCTGCCAGAGGGAAGTGGCTGAAATAGTCCAGGGTGAGAAGTGTCAGCTGCTATACGGCCTGCTCGACCCTGAGTCCTGGAGGCGTACAGGTCCTGGAGAGATGGAAGGCTGCACCTTCTCAGCAGAGCGCACAATGCGCTGCAGTCTCTGCCTGTCCCTGGCAGTGGCCCCAGCGAACCACACAGTAATGGAGGAGGTGAGGATGGACTCAATGATGGCCGTGTAGAACTGCACCATCATCTGGACCGGCAGCTTGGCTTTCCTCAGCTGCCGCAGGAAGTACATCCTCTGCTGGGCTTTCTTGATGAGGGAGCTGATGGTCGGCTCCCACTTGAGGTCCTGGGAGATGCAGGTGCCAAGGAAGCGGAAAGAGTCCACAGTGGTGATGGGGGAGTCGGTCAATTCAAGGGGAGGCAGGGGGGCTGTGGCTCTCCTGAAGTTCACAATCATCTCCACTGTCTTCTGGGCGTTGAGCTCCAGGTTGTTGTTGCTGCACCAGGACACCAGCCGATCCACCTCCCTCCTGTAGACAGACTCATACCCGTCCGAGATGAGCCCGATGAGGGTGGCGTCATCTGCAAACTTAACCAGTTTGACGGAGTCGTGGCTGGAGGTGCAGCAGTTAGTGTACAGGGAGAAGAGCAGGGGAGAAAGTACACAGCCCTGTGGAGATCCTGTGCTGATAGTCAGAGTGTCTGAGGCATTCTTCCCCAGCCGCACGCACTGCCTCCGGTCCGTCAGGAAGTCAGTGATCGACCTGCAGGTGGAGTCAGGCACGTTGAGCTGAGTGAGCTTGTCCTGGAGCAGAGCAGGGAGGATCCTGGCGTAGGTTCCCAGGGAGTCCAGATGCTGGAGGATGAAGTGAAGAGCCAGGTTAATGGCGTCGTCCACAGACCAATTGGCTCTGTCGGCGAACTGCAGAGGGTCCAGGAGGGGGGAGGTGAGGGACTTGAGGTGGTGCAGGACCAGGCGCTCAAATGACTTAATGACTATAGACCTGTGGCGCTGACGTCTGTAGTCATGAAGTCCAGTGATCCTGGGCTTCTTGGGGACAGGGACAATGGTGGACAGCTTGAAGCAGGTTGGGACGTGACATGACTCCAGGGAGGTGTTAAAGATGTCCGTGAAGACAGGAGCCAGTTCTTCAGCACAGTGTCAAAGGGTGGAAGGACAGACACCGTCCGGTCCGGGGCCTTACAGGGGTTTTGCTGCTTGAAAAACTTCATCACGTCCTGCTCCAAAACTGTGAGGGCAGTGGGGGAGGAGGAGGGGTCTGACGTGGGTTTGGCTGTGATGTCCATGGTGGTGAGGGAGGTGGGGGAGGGGTGTGAGACCTCAAACCTCGCATAAAAGTTATTTAACTTTTCTGCTAGCTGTTTGTTGTCCACAGCAGGAGGGGCTTTGGGCCTGTAGTTGGTAATTTTCCTAAGCCCTCTCCAGACAGAAGCAGAGTCATTGGTGGAGAAATGCTCTTCCAGACGTGTATTGTACTTCACTTTAGCCTTTTTAGCCTAGGTAGTTTCAATTTAACTTTGGATCCCCAGGTAGACCACTCATCACTTTGTGGAATTAATAAAACTAAAATATCTGCAAATGTGCTAAACATTTTTTTATGTCAGACCTCAGACTTATTGATATGTGGAGATCCCATAATATTGGGGTTAAAGAGTAGTTGTATTACTCACCAAATTGTAAGTCTCACTCAAAAATAGACTTTTCCTGGTTAATACCACAATTGCAGCAAAAAAAAATCGATCCAACTATTAATAATGTTATTTCAGGCCATGCTCCAAACAGTATCTCTTTTTAACAGATATTCCTAATTATACACTCAGGATAGACTGGAGGAACTATATCTCTTGGCTGGCCTGGGAACTCCTCGGGATCCCCTAGGAAGAGCAGGAAGAATTGTGTGTGGAGAGGGACGTCTGAGCCTCCCTGCTCAAACTGCTACATTGCAACCTGGCCCTGGATAAAATGTAATAAAAAAAAAAAAAAAAGAGTGTTTTGGCTGTGCATTGGCAGCCCATTCCTCCATCTCAAAACTAAAAGCTGTTCTAAAGCTGTGCCTGCAAAACTCATCCATGTGAATACTAGTGATGTTCCAAAGGTTTTCTGAGAACTATTAACTAGTTAGAGCAGTTGGTAACAGTTTACCTACCTCCTCCTATCACAATTTGAAAATATAGAGCACAAAGATGTCCTACCTCCGAGAGCTTTGACCAGCCCCTCGATCACAAATAGGATTTGTTTGATGTACATGAGATTCTTGGCTTTGAGTCTGCTCCTAGTGTCAAAACCATACACACAACGGGTCAGTTACAATGGCATATTCTTCTACTATTTAAAACATCTGTGAACTTACCTGTAGCGCTCTGAATACTGGGTAAGCTGAGAGTGAGCACGGCAAAGCTATTACAAAAAATACATTTTAGTAATTTAGCTTTATCAATTGCTATGGCAACAGTGTAAATATTTAATCATTCTGTAACTCATGGATAGGTTGGGTTCATGTGACACCAGCAAATTCTTTTAAACTGCTTAAATTAGAGAGATGGCCAGAACTCTATGTTAGCAGTTCCATTTTAACTTAAAATGGAGTATGTCCTGATTTATGGTTAATATTATTGCAATTACTAGGCCTATCCACATTAAATTAAAATATACATCACGTTTAATGTATTCTGTCAGCAAAGATGAACTAAGATGAAATGTAACCTTATTCGATGACAAATGCATGATTGCTCACCTGAAGCCATAAGAATCCAAATTTATGGACCCAGCCCCAAACAATAACAATGCATTTTTCAGTTGTTTTTTTTTTCCTTCAAAGACAACACACCTCCACAATAAATGTCCCTTATATTTGATGTCATATTGTATTATGTCATGAAGGCTCCCCATTTACCTGAGCTCCTGTGAGTTCAGCGCTGTGGATGCACGAGAGTGTGTCACTCAGATTGTGGGCTTCATCTATGATCACCACCTGCACACATGATTATGTGGGTGGAACTAGAGTGATACTGATATCACACTTCTACGAAGGGATATCACACTGCTAAAACATAACATATTTAGATCACCATGTCACCTTTTATTGTTTTGAAAATGCTATATTCACCAAAAACAACATATTTAAATGCTAATTTTTTGGCGCCCTGAGTCTCCTTTGCTCCACATGCTAATTCACTCTCCCGTCATAGTGCTACTATAACACAATCTGTGTGCATTCTGGTAATGAAACTACTACACATCGCATCAGGTTTGTGAAGTTGCAAAGCATTGTTTCGTATCATGCTTTTAAAAAAATGTACGGAAACTTGCTATTGGTGAGCTAGGGTGACTTAGCAGCATGTACTCGATATTCTTTTTTTTCTTTTCTTTTGCATATCTCCAAAACAACACATATCATTTTATCAACTGTTTTGATACATCTATCACCTGTATGTACAACACAGCAGCCTACGCCTATACGAAAGTATGAGAGGGGACCCACCTGGCCCTTCAGCTGGACCCCTGCAGCACAGCGGGTGGCTTCATGAAGGATCATCTGATATGGCAACACCACCAGCTGTGGAGGACAAATAAGTTAGTAAACTAATCTAAGTTGCCGTAATAGAAAGTCCACTGACTTGACTGTTTATGGCTAAAAATTGCAGAATTGATTCTTACCTGGTCTCTAACCCAATGCGTGCATTGGTGAAAAGACTACTCTGACTTAGCAAATAATATGGGATAAAGTTGTAATATTTCTGCACTGGAATTTCTGGTTTTGTAAATCAAAGTAATGTTTATCATGTACAGAAAAATGCCCCATGTCAGAACTTGAGGTTATGTTTTCACTGAGGAATTGATCAGGTGTCTCATGCCCTCATGCCCTCTCCTGGCAACAACAGAGAGTGAAGAATTTGACATGAAAATTTTACTGCATGGCTCTTTTCAGCAAGTCCAGTGAAGGTAGTAGAACCTCTGACAACATACATTTCTTATTAAGAGAACATATGATCCTAAATAAGTAATCTTGCAATATTTCTGTACATGCAGATGGCGTACTCTTCACCCAAAAAGTTATATAGTGCACTTCAAATCATCTTTATAACTTATGACCCTTTCTAACTTGATTTGAAAGACGTGGTCCATACCTGTGCGGGGGGCACAGAGAGGCGTGTGGCATAGTATGGACATGAGTGCAGCTCCCTCCCTAGCCTCAGCAGCTGCTCAATGTCATGGACACTCCCCAGGATGTCGTCCCTCATTTGAAGCTGAGCCGACACTTTGTTAAAGGGACACACAGCCTTAGCTGGGCCCCGCCTTCGCTTGGCCCCGTCCTCAGGGTCAGATTTCTCTACAAGCACAAAGGGACAGCTTAAGACGGTGAATAGTGATTGTTTTGAAGCATAAACAGCATATTAGCCCGCACCATGTTTGTTCTTCTGCATCTCCAGGCAGCGGTCATTGATGCGCTGGATGCTTCCCAGACGCTTCACGTCCTCGTTGATACATAAATTCTGTCAGTAAAAAGTATGGTTAGTTTTCTTATGTGAAAATTAGGCAAAGCCGACTCATTTTAGAACCCTCTAAGGTTAAGGTAGACTTTTATATACTTGCTACGGAAATTCAATGTCTGCATTTGACCCATTCTTCATTATCAGGAGCAGTGCCGTGCAGCACTCTGAGACTCTTGAACAAGTCTTGGTCAGGACTACCTTAGCTGGGAAACTTGACCTATTGTGCATGCTTGGCTGATGGGGGAACCCGAGGTGCCCGTAGGAAATATACAAACTCCACACTAGAGATACCCGATATTTGCATTTATTAGTGCAGGTTATCGGCATTAAAACTCCAGCAGAGGCTAATATTTAGTTTGGTTCGACCAACTAAATTATGTAATGCATGAAGTCTTATATCAACATTTAAGTACAAAGAGGTTACTGCACAAAATGTGGCTACACAGCCCTCTAATCCAGTTTGTAGTAAATGAGGGTTGTAGGTGCGCTTGCATTAAATATTTTGCAGAAACGATCAATTATGAAATCGACCCTACAAATCAGCCCAAAAATATTGGCAGATCTCATCAACCATCGGTTGCTGTGGACTCTAAACCAACTGTATCGGCCACATCGGTTGACCTCTACTCCACACCACACTCCACAGCTAGTTACTCAGCCACTGTGGATATCCAAACATTTTGTTATTGTATATGATAATGAAAAACTATGAAAAACACATTTATTTCGACAATGTGTATATATAACAATTATAATGTAAAAAATTAAAATGAAAAAAAATCAATATCTACCTATCTCTATATCTATATACACTACCGTTCAAAAGTTTGGGGTCACTTAGAAATCTCTTTATTTTTGAAAGAAAAGCACGTTTTAAAAAAAATATATATAACTTTAAACTAATCAGAAATACACTCTATACATTGTTAATGTGGTAAATGACTATTCTAGCTGCAAATATCTGGTTTTTTGGTACAATATCTACATAGGTGTATAGAGGCCCATTTCCAGCAACTATCACTCCAGTGTTCTAATGGTACAGTGTGTTTGCTCATTGTGTCAGAGGCTAATGTGTGATTAGAAAACCCTTGTGCAATCATGTCAGCACAGTTTAGCTGGTTATAGAAGCTATAAAAGTAGCATCAGTAGTACATGGAGCATCACATTTGTGGGATTGATTAAAAGCTTAAAATGGCCAGAAAAAGAGAACTTTCATGTGAAACTTGACAGTCTGTTCTTGTTCTTAGAAATGAAGGCTATTCCAAATGAGAAACTTAAGATTTCCTACAATGGTGTGTACTACTCCCTTCAGAGAACAGCACAAACAGGCTCTAACCAGAGTAGAAAGAGAAGTGGAAGGCCCCCTGCACAACTGAGGAAGAAGATAAGTACATTAGAGTCTCTAGTTTGAGAAATAGACCCAACTTCATTAAATAGTACCTGCAAAACGCCATTGTCAACATCTACAGTGAAGAGGAGACTCCGGGATGCTGACCTTCATCCTACAACAGGACATTGACCCAAAGCACACCTCCAAATTGTGGAAGAACTCCTTAGAGAAGAAGCGGGAGACTGGTATTCTATCTGTAATGGAGTGGCCAGCGCAGTCACCAGATCTAAACCCCATTGAGCTGTCGTGGGAGCAGCTTGACCGTATGGTACGCAAGAAGTGCCCATCCAGCCAATCCAACTTGTGGGACGGGCTTCTAGAAGTGTGGGGTGAAATTTCTCCACATTACCTCAACAAATTAACAGCCAGAATGCCAAAGGTCTGCAATGCTGTAATTGCTGCAAATGGAGGATTCTCTGACTAAAGCAAAGTTTGAAGGAAAAAAATATTATTTCAAATAAATATAATTATTTCTAACCTTGTCAATGTCTTGACTATGTTTTCTATTCATTTCAGAACTCATGTGGTAAATAAAAGTGTGACTTTTCATGGAAAACACAAAACTGTCTGGGTGACTCCAAACTTTTGAACGGTAGTGTATATATATATACTGTGTCCCCATTTGTGGCTACATACACATACCTGCCGAGAGCCCAGAGTGACCACACTGATGTCTTTACTGAAGGGGCTCTTCTGAACCTCGTGCACAAACTGAGCCAGCTGAGAGTGAGTGCGACTGCAGTAGTAAATCTGAAACAGAAACACATCATATAAGCCTGACTTTGATAAAATCCAAGTCATTCCACACATATGAACATAACTGCACCTTTGTAACATGTTCTTCAACCAGCTCTTCATCGTCATCATCACCATCAAACCTTTGGAATCTAAACAGGGAAGCAAAATTTTGGGACCAAATAATAAACTCGTCTTCTCTGTCAGAGTCAGATTTTTTTGGAACAAAAATGTACCTGTTTTTAGATTTTGTTTCATCATCACTTTCATATTCTGCTACGATTAATTCCTCATCTTCTTTGTCTCCATCCCCCTCTGCAAGTTCTTCTTTACTCAACTGCAGCAGCTTCAACGCCTCATCCTCTTCATTCTTAAAGACATAAAGATGCATTGTCAGTACAATTGTGGTACTATCTAACTATCTATCTTAAACATTATAGCAATGCATTTATTACCTTTCTTTTCATGGCAAACTTGAGCTGAACATTGTTTCGGACCATCTCGAGACGTTCTTCTCTCTTCTTCCTTTTAATTTCTTCATCCTGTGGAACAAGTTTACATGGCTATTGTATAAATAAAAAAACAAAACAAAAACAATGTATAAAAGCTGAATATGAAGTTTACTACAGCACCATTTTAGTATTAAAAGTGCAATATGTTACTTTTTTGGCAGGAAAATAACACTAAGACAAGCAGGTGGCAGACCCTCCACCAGAAAAGTGTGGAACTTTTCAAAAGATTTCTGGGTAAAATTCTTTAAATGCTTGTGCTCTCAAAATGTATGTGAATATTTTATTTATACTTTGGTTATAAATGAACACATCACAACCTTCAACTTAATATATAAATCAGTTTTTACCTACATTTTCCTTATTTTTTAATTCTTATATTGCTGGTAGGAGTATGTATAAATCCAAGTATATAGTTATAGTTATACTTTCTTGGCCCTGTAGTGTAAAAGGTTTAGTGACTAGTCTTTCCTTGAGCTTTGACACCAGATCTCTTTGGGCCTTTTTCTGGACAAAGTCAGTGATCCAGTCTGGTTCTGTGGAGCTGCTGTCAGGGGCCTGGGTGGAAGTGGAGGAGAGTGCGGCCTGGCCTTTCTTGAGCAGAGCATCCGCTTCCTGTTTCCTCTTCTCCTCAAAGTCTGTGAGCCAACTGAGCGCGCCACAAATCAGACTCAGAGACTTGCCCTGAAGCAAGATCAAATACAGAGATGGTTAGATGGTTTCAAACACAACTTTTAAACTTGACTTTGCGAAAAGAAATAATAGAGAAACAGAACAAAATACATAATAAGTGTACACAGGAATAAATACGCAATTAAAGATGTACTGCAACGGTAAGTTGCACTGACAAACGTATTTTTCATTTAGCTTCCTGATAACTTCTCATCTGAAAAACTGACTGAAATAACAATCTCAACATACACAGTTGTAATTTAAGATGGCAATTATTTAGGACAGTGTTTCCCAGCCAGGGGCATGGGGACCCCTAAGGACCAGAGGATACTTGGAACTATTTCAAGTATTTAAAAAAAGGCAAAATTGACTAGTATCCACCCATCCATCCATTTTCTTAATATATTTAAAACAAGATAATATAATAGTAGTTGTTAACAATATACTTAGTAAACCTAAGCTTATTTTCATACTCCAAGTACAGTTAGAAGGAACTCAGAGCACGAGAATAAGCTTAACTTGAGACAAAAAAAAGTTTGGAAACCACTGATTTAGGAGATGTTTTGAGCCCTGCAAATAACTAAATACAATGTCTTGCAAAGTGGGTTATATTTTGCCAACATTTCCCATTCAGAGTTGCCTGGCAAATCCAGAATAATAACGTATTGAAAAGTGTGCAACCACTTTTGATGAGTGAATTAGTCAATTACTGTTATCTATAATGTCCTTGGTATCATTGTGTTATTTGTGAATTATTTGTATCTGCCATAATTAATGTCATTAGTTACTAAAGCCCTGTATATCAAAGTTTCTATTGTTTTTGATTCATTTAAAAGCACACGCACCGTTCCAGTAGGGCTCTCAAAGATCCCCACTTTGCCCTGATCCAGCACCTGGTACAAAGCTTGCATGAACTGCTCCTGGATAGAATAAGGCTGGTATGGAAATGGAAAACTGCTCCTGCCCTCCATGCTCTTCAAATGTCCTACAAAACAATTGACAGAATGATTCATGAGCACTTTCTGTTCTGTTATTATTGTAACATTTAATTTATTCATTATTAAGAACATGTTGCTTATGTTTTTAGCATTATTCTACAATAATTATACAGCAAAATGCATTGATTAAACGTAGAACTCCTAAATACGAGATTAAGGCAAGTGTGATAACCAGAAGCAGGTTGAAGCATTCATGTAGCCTACTACATACAAACAGAACAAGTTTATGCAAATTTAAGCCAAATATAGCTTTCCATTTAACAATGTACAATGACACGTTAGCTTAACTACACTTAGGATTGTCGTAAACTTACTTATCGATGTAATAAAAATGGGATCTTCGGGTTTTATTTGACCAAAACAAGCTCCAAAAGCTGTTGAATGCCCGCGCCAAATGACAACTCCGTATACAGAAACCAACCAATCAGGGCTTAGTTAGAAATTGAGCGCTTGTTTTTATGTAACACACAGCCCGATAGCACCAAAAACCTTCCTACTGCGACAACGAATCACATAACCGCCTTTTCTAACTGTGCCTTTAGAGTTAAGAAGCGTCCACTGCGCGTTTCCTCCGCTCGCTGTTTCTTGAATGTCTGGAAAGTTCTCTGCCCTTCTTAACGCAGAGATCTGATGCCCACGGATACAACGTGGATCTGAAGTGACCCGACGCTTCTCTGCACACACGGCTGCCCGCTGTACAACAAACCTCTGCTTTCGGGACCCTAATAGTATTGCACTTGCATTCTAAGCTAGTGGATTGCTACTCGACTGGGTTTGGCTAGCCACAAGGCACCCACAGTTTGAAAGTAAATTGACCAGCTAGCTTTAGCATATTAGCAAGGAAACGTCAGTTAACTGTGTGGAAAACCATACGGAGGGAATCCCACTATCCCAATGACCATGACTGCAGACGAACAGGCGAAAGAAGGACTGGCCACGTTCCCGATGGAAGGAGAGGACATCACTCCGAAGAGGGACGGGGGGGTGCTAAAGGTAATGGGGCAATGTGTGTGTGTGTGTTGATCTGGTTAGCTTTAGCTACGTTACCAAGTGGGTTATTTACAAATCGTGGCTACTAGGCTAAGCTAACGGAGCTACAGAAGCTAATTCATGATTTATTATGTACACTGTAACTATAATCTCTGGTATATATGCGCATTGCTAACATTTTTTTTATTTTTTTAATACTTATAACATGAATTGTCAAATAGCGTTAGGGAAATCCCTCTATCTTATAAAAGGTACAGTCCCCTTATATTTTAATAATGGCTGCTGTAACATGCATTTGACATTCCTACTGTTTATTTATAATTTTTAGTGAATTTAATTGATAGGAGATTGTCTTTATAGTTGGTATATGTGAGGTTGCAGTCATGAAGTGCTATTTATAGGTGTCAACATCAACAAACTTAAACAGTAAGGCTAACCCATATCTCAAACCTTAAAAAAATAAACTGAAATTATTATTTTTCATCACATAGTCCTTTCACAGATTCACAGTGATTACTATATCGACTTGTTTAATATATTACATATGGAACAAGAATTTCTGGGGGTCAGTATTTGTCCAGTATTTCCTTTCATCTTTCAATGGGGAACTTCTTGTTATCTGAGTTACACTGATAGTTGAGTTGTTAAAATAAAGACAGTGAAATCATGAGATCAAAATGTTGAATATTCTCTATTTTGAAGCTTTCAGTCACCATTTTGAACCTTCATTTGCTTGATAGCGTACTGACTTATCAACAAATATCTGTTCAAGTGAATAACATAAATTGTACATTGTAAAAAATTGTAGAACTAAATTAATTTAATTCTTTAAAATTGCAATATTTCACACTTTAACCATAACCCATAAACCACTGTACACTTCAGAATTTGTGGTACCACGTCATAATGACTACATACAAATGCATGTAAAAAGACCTTTAGAATAAAGACAGTTTCATTCAAATTGTCAAAAAAAAATAAAAACTTTCATCCATAATACACTCAGTTACCATATTATAATTTTGTTTGGGTGAATATGTATTTTTAAAAGTCTCAATATATAATCGAAGAATAGCACTAATGGACTAATCATAAAAATTCATCACTGACAAGTGATGACATTGCTAAAATAGTTGTTAGTGGCATCCCTAATTGTGACAGGCCATGATTTTGTTCATTGATTAATCTAGTATGTGTATTTATTGTTATACCTTTTTTCCTCAGTTGGTGAAACGGGAAGGCACAGGTGAAGAGCTGCCCATGACTGGCGATAAAGTCTTTGTACATTATGTGGGCACACTTCTGGATGGGACTCACTTCGACTCGAGCAGAGACAAGGGAGAGAAGTTCTCCTTTGAGTTGGGCAAAGGTTGGTACATGCACAATCACCTGCTGTACCCACAGGTCTTGAACATGCCTTGGCTCTCTAACTTTATCATATGTTTTCAGGCCAAGTGATAAGGGCATGGGATATTGGTGTAGCCACTATGAAAGTGGGTGAACTGTGTCAGCTCATCTGTAAGCCCGAGTATGCATATGGGTCTGCTGGGAGTCCTCCCAAAATTCCCCCTAATGCCACACTTGTGTTTGAGGTATGATGAATAATGTGAAAATGAATACCATCTTATAAAATAAATAAATAAATATATAAGCTGACAGTGAAATGTCTAAAATCCTCTTTAGATAGAGCTTTTTGAATTCCATGGAGAAGACCTAACTGAAGATGAAGATGGGGGAATCATTCGCCGCATAATCACTAAAGGCCAAGGGTACTCAAAACCCAATGAAGGAGCATCTGTGGAAGGTAATCACTTATCATATGTGAATATTTTAGTAATATCTAATTACTAGATTTGAACTGTAGTAGTAGTAGTAGTAGTAAGTAGTAAGTAGTAAGTAGTAAGTAGTAAGTAGTAGGAGCGGTAGTGCCTCAATGGTTCTTGGTGGTGGTCTGATGGAGCAGATTGGCAGCCTTACTTCTGTCAGTCTACCTTTGGGTAGTTGTAGCTAGAAAAAGTAGCTTACCATCATTAGGTATGAATGAACCCACTTTGAGGTTCTGGAAGTACATTTCCCATTAATTTTTCTGGTGGGAACTGATGACCACAGGATCTTTAATTTAACTTCTTCCACATCATTACACAACATACAGTTTATGACATCTGGGATTAAAAAATAAAAACTTTAGATCTCATCGTATTAGATTTTTTTTTTTTTAAGTATGAATAATAGAATTTTCTTCTGTTGTGTCTGTGTGTTTCAGTTACTGTAGAGGGCACCTTGGACGGACGTGTTTTTTATGAACGGGAATTGAAGTTTGAAGTTGGAGATGGAGAAAGTTTTGACTTACCTGTAGGAGTAGAAAAGGGCATCATGGCAATGGAGCAAGGAGAGGAGGCACTCTTCACTATAAAACCCAAGTATGAGCATTTCCTAACATCCTCTATACATAGGACTACTTTATTATTGACCTGTCGACTAGTCGCTTGTCAAGGGAATATAAGAAAGTGTACACTGTAAGAAATATGAGAACCGAATCCACTGAATCCACAAAAAAATCTATTTTACACTTAACCATAGCCCACAAATGGCTGTACATTTCAGAATTTGTGGTACCACTTCATAATAATTACTCCTTACAGTAGTTCTCTAAGGTTATTGGATTTGGTTCTAAAAGCTCAGTCTTACCAGACAAATTAAACTGGCCTAATTGTCATTGAATTTGTCTTGCAGATATGGTTTTGGAACTGCAGGAAATGAGAAGCTCAGTGTTCCCGGTGGAGCGACATTAGAATATAAAATTAAGCTAACAGCCTTTGAGAAGGTAACATAGCCAAATCATTGGTTAGATAGAATCCCTGTAGACTTCCTGTCATGTTACTGATACCGTGTTTATTCTTCTTAAGGCAAAAGAGTCCTGGGAGATGAACACGCCAGAAAAACTGGAACAGAGTGTCATTGTGAAGGAAAAGGGGACACAATATTTTAAGGTTTGACCCCTAATATACATATTGAAGTTGCACTCATTTGTCTCGATGGAGATGCTTTGCTTGAAATGTTTTGCACTGTAGAAATACATTTATCCATCCCGTATTTAGCCAGTTACAGGTGTTTTTATTGCAAGAAACCATGGAAAACATTCGTTCTTACTGACCTCTAGTACATAATGAAAATCAAATGGTAATGATACTAAAACTAGGGTCAAAACTACATAGGCACTTGATATTCACATGACAGAAATGAACCTTACCTGAATATCTTTAGAATGATCTTGAGCTGTATCTGAACAAGTTTAAGACCACTTGGAGTAGTATACGCCCATGGACCACTATGGGCGTATACTATGGACAAAGACTTTATCGCCAGTCATGGGCAGCTCTTCACCTGTGCCTTCCCGTTTCACCAACTGAGAAAAAAAGGTATAACAATAAATATACCTACCAGGAACCTACCTGGACGACTGAGGGATTACACAGATATAAGGCCATGGTAGAATAAAGGAAAGTACTATGATTTAATGGCATTGTATTACCTAAAGCGGAGGTACCCAAACTTTTTTTTTTTTTTTATCAAGGGCCACATCGCAAAACATTTGAAGCGGAGGGCCACAGGCTGGTGATCAGTACAGTGCGGTTCTTCAAAAACAGCTTTTACAGAGCCGCTGTAAATTAATAAGGCTTGAAACGCATTCATTTTAGATCTGTATCTCACTGCAATGTGATGTTTGAGGGCTAAACAGTGTTTTTACATGTCATCGTGGACTCTGTATCAAGTCTATCCCTTAGTATCAGAATCAAGTTTAAAATCTTTATGTATCATTAACACTAGTGACCTCTCCCATTGACCTGGCCCCGTGGTGATAATGGAGAGAGATAAGTTAAATGCCATACTACATAACATGCCAGGCAAAAGCAATACCATCTCCATAGATACAAGACCCTCCATCAGAAAAGTTACATAGTACTGCTTCTAAATAAAACATTACAGAAAAGAATCACTGTCAAAAACTTATTTCTCATTTCCAGGAGGGCAAATACAAGCAGGCGTCAGTGCAGTACAAAAGGATTGTGCTGTGGCTGGAGCACGAGTCAGGTTTACAGGAGGAGGATGAGAAGAAGGCCAAAGCTCTGAGACTTGCAGCTCATCTCAACTTAGCCATGTGCTACCTGAAGATCCAGGAGCCCAGCCATGCTCTAGATAGCTGTGACAAGGTGAGCAGTACACAGTATCACACTCTCAGAAGAGTAATGTCCATGTGAAGCCAGCAGGGGGCAGGAGCATACTCTGCTCTGCCTCTTAAAAGGATCGTTCAAAGTGGTTACATAAATTGAAATTACTGGTTAGTTTATTCCCCAATCCTATAAACTAGTTAAAGGCTCTGTACCTGATTTTTACTTAAAAATGTGGAAAAACACGGTTTGCACCTTTATGCATTCGAGCATCCTAATTTTTTTTTACCGCAATGAGTTTATAAGAGCTTAAAAGCTTAATGCTGATGGTAACTAATATGCAAACATGCACTTTCTGATTATTGGACAAGAAAACACTTTATAATTGGATGCAGACAGGGAGCAGCAGACTTATTTTGACCTCAGGAGCTGGTAAAAACAGTATATTTGTATTGGGGTGAGACATTTTTCTCAAATACATGGGGAAAGAATTGGGTACAGGGCTTTTAAAGCCAAATATGTTCCTTTTTTTAAATATGGTTCATAATGTTTGTGTTTTAAGGCTCTGGAGCTGGATGCCACAAACGAGAAAGCCTTGTTCAGAAGAGGAGAGGCACTCTTCGCCATGAAGGAGTTTGACAGAGCCAAGGATGACTTCCAGAAGGTCATTCAGCTGTACCCCTCCAACAAGGCCGCCAAAAGCCAGGTACAGCCTTATAGTAAAACAAAGAGTGATTCTAGTGCTCAAATCTTCTCCTAATGGTCTTTTCTAAATTATTTCAGGTTTCTTTGTGTCAGAAGCGTCTAAAGGAGCAGCATGAGAAGGACAAACGCATCTATGCTAACATGTTTCAGAAGTTTGCAGAGAGAGACTCTAAGGTAAAGCTGCCCTATACACTAGCAGATATGGGCATAGATAGTGGCTGTGGTCATGTGGACACCAATATCACACCAGTTATTTGATTTCTGGAACTTTCAGTTTACTTGACGTGAATACCACAAAATATGATGTGAGTAGAGGGACCATACAGAAAGAAATCTGCTGATTTTGCTGTTTACATGTCATTGTTATTCATTTTTAAACTCAAAATCTGATAATAATAAGATTTTGAGTATGCATGTAACCACAGCCAGCGACTGACTTCTGAATGAGTCCTAGCATTTGATTGGACTCTTAACACTGAACTCCCTCTTCCCTCCCTTTATCTCCTTTAATTTGCCCCACATGAGCTGATGATCTCGTATAGGAATTTAGTTGTCTAGGCATCTCCATTAAGCTTGTGATATCATTACAGGTTTTTCCTCATTCTTACTTTCTTTTGTAGGATAATGCCAATGGTGAATGTTTATCATTATTTTTCACCATTCAAGTGGCAAATTTATAAAGAAGCTTTTTTTAAGTGAAAAAAAAAAAGTAGTGCTGATCTCTAAAAAGGATTCGTTTATTTGTGTAAATTAGATCAGGTTTGACCCTTGTTTGCATTAAGGCTGCTTGGTAATGGAATTACCTCTGTCAAATCTTATGTTAACTACATTGGTTAAAATGCACAGGAACAGTTAGACTGCACTCTCACCTCAAGGAATGATCATTGAATGTATGAATGAATCTGATATTTTTTTTATAAACTCATACATTTCTAGGGGAACACAAAGGCTATTGTGTGTAAAAATGTTTAAAAAACCTTTTTTTTTTTTTTTTTTTTTTTACATAGTAAATTTACTTGGTCAAATAGTTTTGACTCACCTGAGACAGTAGTTTCCCCCTTGCCCTTCCATGCATGAGTATCTTCTAGTATCACTGCAATGTCCCTGCACCTGCTCGGAGGTTGTTGTCTTGTCAACAGTCTTCTCTTCCTTCATAAAACCTCTCAGTCCTGCTCTGTCCTCTGTAGTTTATCCACCTCCCTGTCTTCTTTGTCTGCTGTGACTCCCAACCCATTTAGGTAAATGGAAATGTCAGCCCATACACTTTTCCACTGACATCAGGCTCCTCGGGAATCACAGGCTGTCTCTTTGGTAGATTGCTCAGTGTTAGTCCTGTCTCTGAGGTGTTGAGTTGCAGGTGCTGCAGGTGTCACTAGGGGGCAGCATTTCAAAATGTCATCCCTTGTTTGTATGGTTCATGTCGCATCAACCTTTTAAAGTTTCACAAAGTAACATTTCTGATGGGTAATCTGCCGCCAGTTTGTCCCCATGGAGCTGTTATTGTGTTGCCTGGCTTGTTCTGCTGGCATTAAATTGGTTCATCTTGCATTTATTGCATTTCGACTACAGATGTTTTTATTGGCCCATAGGGTCTAAAGGGTTAAAAGCAACTGGTTTCCCAAAAATACTCATGTTTTTTTTTTTGTTTTTTTTTGTTTTGTTTTTTTTTTTTACAGAAACAAGCTGTTGCGAAGACCGAAAACAAAGAGAACGGTAGCGAATTAATGGAGGTGGAGAACGGAGGGGGGGAAACGGAAGTGAAGGAGTAGCGTCTTCGGACATACTGGGACATTTGCGTGTTTTGTCCTGCGGTGTGAATGCGGAAGATTTGATTGGCTGAGAAAGACGAGCATGTATGGGGGGAAAGAAGAAGGCACTGATTCTGGGCATGTCTTTGCTGGCTTACTGTCCAGGTTTATATGTGGCAGCTGTCGAATGAAAAGATTTAAATATGTGAAGAAATACGGCACTTACCCCGCAACGCTTCGGACCTGTGCATGTGGTTTCACTTTTGGGGGGGGGTGAAATGGATCCATCCAATGAAATACTGCCCCCATTACCCGTTAAGGGCTAGATGCGTATACTTGCACTACTGTCTTTCCCGCTTCTCCCATAAATTCTGGCCATCTCTCTTCTTAACTGGGCCTACTGATCAATTTTAGTAGATGGCTTCTGTTGGTAGTTTTTGTTTTAAAGGGCCTATATTACACTTTTTAATATGTTGCAATGTTGTATCCTCATCAAAAACATACCTGGAGTTGTTTTTTTTGTTTCATTCACACTTGTTTAACACACAATCCCTGCATATTTAGGCTGTTCTACCTTGTGATGTAATCAAATGGTAAATGGGCAAGGGATCTACAGTTTTGTTTTTAACCTCATACACCATCACTAGAATCATTTGAATAATTTGCAGACCTGGAATTACCAAACTTTGAAGCTACAGCTATTGTTTTAGCCTCATTGAAAGTTCTTTGCTTCACAGTGCACTATAGGGTATTGTAGACTTTCTGTGGGCAACTTTCTGAGTCAAAGTTAAAAAATGCCAACTACTTAAGGCTATTATAGTGTATTGTAGAGTAAATCAGTTTAATTGAGGCAAAAAATTACTTCAAAACTACCACTTAATGAAATCACAAGGTGGAACAGAGCATTTTGAGCTTTGGAAATGTAGACAGACCAATAATGCAGGATTTCTCAAATGTGTAAATGAAACGAAGCACAACTCCGGTAATGTTTATGATTGCGTAACGGCATTCTACCACAGCTAAAAGCCCACATCACTCATTTTTGGGTAATATAGGATCTTTAAGTAGTGCCTGTGTCCCTAAAGTACGTATGTAGCACTGTGGCGTTCTGGAAAGTTGGCCTTGAATATTGACACATTCTCTTTCGTATTCTGTTATACTGTAGGTACAAGACTGTTCAACCCTTTGCTTTGATAATTTTGTATACTTCCCCAAAGTGTTGTGGTTGTTCCTGAAATAATAAATGCAACGTACAGCTTAACTGGAATCTGTATATAACAAGCAGTTGATGCTCATATGTAATAAATAGCAAATTGTACAAAGAGTGTGTGGTGATCATTTGTAATAACAGTGAAAGGGGAAGGCGCAGGTGAAGAGGTGCCCATGACTGCGCAGCTGGACTTTGTGCATTATGTGGGCACACATTTGCACGGGACTCGCTTTGACTCGAGCAGAGACAAGGGAGAGAAGCTCTCCTTTGAGTTGGGCAAAGGTTGGTAAACATACTACAGTGGCTTGCAAAAGTATTGATACCCCTGGAATTTTTTCAAATCTTGTCAAGTCACAACCACAAATGTAGTTTTTTTTTTTTAATTTGCATTTTGTGTGAATAAGTAAAACAAAATGGTACATAGGGAAGTAAAAAGAAAATTATACATAATTTCCAGATTAAAAAAATATATATGTAAAAGTGCTGCGTGCAAAAGTATTCAGCTCCCCTAAGTCAAAACTTCGTCGAACCACCTTTTGCTGCAATTACAGCTGCAAGTCTTTTGGGGTATGTCTCCACCAGCTTTGCACATCTACAGACTGAAATTTTTGCCCATTCTTCCTGGCAAAAGGGATCACCGGAGTGAACTTCAACACGTGGTGGCTGAGCTGTGTGGGCAATAAGCAAGCCCACACCAGCCAATGCCAGAGAAATGGAGAGTCCAGCCCCTCTCAAGGAGTCGGGTTCCAGAGCCCAAGCTGTGTGGCCGACTATATCTAACCAGTAACGCTCAACCTGTCGCTCAGGTCCCCCTGCCCCTTACGCATCCTCCCGCAGGTGGTGGGTTCATGGGAGGACGGCCCCATGTCGATCCTTCGGGTAGTGATGGAGAAACCGAAACCTCATCAAACACTCAGCCACTTTGAGACGACTGCACTGAAAATGACACACTGCTTCGAATCATTTGACACAGTCAGAAGAGCGACATCTGCTGGATTTGTGTGTGTACTGCATTTGGGTGGATGTGAAGCTGTTGTGAAGCTCACTTACCCCCTTTCTCTAACCCCCACTCCCCTTTTCTGTGACTTTTATCTGGATGAATTTTATCACTTCCATTTTATTTTTATTCTCTTATAAATTATTCTTCTGTTTATTATGACATTGTTTTACATATCATTCTGTGTCAAATTGTGTTTAAATTAAGTTGCTTTTCCCATTTTGGCACAGCTCATGTTTTTAAATGTGCTATACCAAAAAAGTGGCTACTTTCTAATAAAAATTTTACTTTTCAAACTGGTGTCTTTGTGTCCTGTACTTATATGTATTAGTTGTACTCTGACTTGGCCAACTAAAGAGTTTGCAGCTACAGAGGTATTTTCAAACTGAAAAAATGGAGAATAAAATGATGTGGAAAAGCAACTGGGATAGTGATAATGCAACTGTAGTTTTTCTGAAATTGGAACATTTTTGGAAAAGGTGTTGGGGGTGTGAGTGGGGGAAATGTGAGATAAGGTATTTGTAAAGTTTAAAAGATTTTTATTCAAGAAAATAATAATTTCAACTGTGTTGGGTTTTAATCTGCTCCTCTTCTGGTTCACTACCTCTCCAGCTTTGGAGAAGACCCACTGATGATGCATGTGCAAATAGTCTTTTGCCAGCAGGTAAAGGTGAGGATAAATGGTTCGTCGCAGCATTGATGAAGTGTTGCTGCTGTATGTCAGCTCTCGAGCACAAATCAAACACTTGACTTTATTCGGGATTATTAAGTCAAAGTGCTCCCATGTTTATGACCATGCTCTTTTTGGTGGCAATAGCTGTCCCTCCATATCTCTTCGTACTGTCTCACTCACTCTCTCTTTCAACCACTTAAACTCAATCTCAAGACCTTACCTATCACTTACCTATATCACTTCCCTAAAACTATGACTGTGTATTATATAGGCCTAGATGTATGTTGATGTGAATTTGTGTATGTGGTGGAGTGTATCTTGTGTTATGTAATGTCACCAAGTGTATACAAATATATCTGTACTAAATGTAATCTATTCTTGCCTGTTGTATCTTACCTGCTTTAATATAAACTTCCCCTTATTGAATAACTATTATAGTGTTAGAAAAGCCGTCAACAAAATCTCCTCCTCTCAAAACCCACAATTCTTGGGGAATTCAGACCTGTTTTAAAGCTATGACACAATTACAAGCCACCTCCATCAAAATTCCCGTGAAGCAGCTTGAAACCGCAGCTCGACACGTGTCTCTGACACTTCTGACGTAACGAGGCCTCGGTTTGACTGGTCACGTAATTTTTGACGTGGTGAAGCGCGTATCGAAACAATGCTCTGCAACATTTCCGCTTCATAGGGTCGGTACAGTGTCGAGCTGAGAGGCTCGAGCGGAACATCTCTACCTTCGGGTTGAGTTCGGCCGGGCCCCATGGGCAAAGGCCCGGCCACCAGGCACTAGCTGTTGAGCACACGCACCAGGCCTGGCTCTAGGGTGAGTCCCCGGTAACGTCGGTCCAGGCGACGTAGCTGGCCTTGCTTTTCCACTCATCATAAAGGGCTTCTGAACCGGTCTTAGTCTGACCCGTCTCCCCAACTGTCACCTGCCATGGGTGACCCTACAAGGGGCAAGAAGCCCCCGACAACATAGCTGCCAGGAGGTGCTCAAACCCCTCCACCAGGTTAAGATGGCGGTTCAAGGAGGAGAACTATCTAAGCAAGATTGTGATTTCATAAACTTATCTGCAGAAGTAACAAATCAAATATTGCTTTTCCTGACAACAATTGTAATGCTGATTTATTTTATTGTTTATGTTGTAATGTAGTGTATTGTATATAGCCAATCAGAATGAACCTCACACGAGTCTCTCATTTGGGTTGCCAGTTTCAATGCTGTTGCTGTTCCAGTTGAACCGAAGATAACTCTCTCTGATCTGAATTGTCACTACCTAAACCCCAGCTACTGCGGCGTCTGCAGCTCCGGAGGTTGTAAGAGAAAGATAAAACCAAAATTGTATTACAAGGCATGCCTGCTAAGAATGTGTTTGGTGTAGAGATATGAAAAAATAAGCTATAATGATCTGACCCTTCAATGTAGTGCAGGCACAAACACGTGCGCGCTCTGTTTCCGATGAGGCAGGTGTACCCACGGATAGGGATGGGCAAAATGAGGTCTCATGAGATGATGAGACCTCACAGCCAAGTGATTTAAAATGTGATTCAGTAATGAGATCTCACTTTGCTGCCACCTGCTGTTACTTTGCACACATTACAACCAAATTGTGCCGCGTTTTTAGTCTACATTATTTCAACTAACACATTGGTTATTTGTAAAGGCCTGTATAAAAAAAATAAAATATGTCACACAAATATCTCTTTCACTGATTTTTATTTAGAAATACAATTTTTTCCAGGGTTTTAGGGCTGAGGCGGTTCCTTTTTTTTGAAAGAATGTCTCCAGCCTTGGAGAATACTCTCTCACATGGGACTGAGGATGCCGGGGAGCACAGGAAACTTTTGGCCAGTTTATAAAGGGTCGGGTACAACATTTTTGTTTTGGTCCAGTACATTAGTGGGTCTTCATTTCGTGGAATGTTAACCTCAGCTAGATACCGGTCTACTTCAATTGTGGCATCTGCCACAAAGCTGTTGGTGCTTCTGCTGTTTCGTATATTAGAATCTAGCACATGCCAAATGTCATCTAAAAAACAGAAACAGTTAAGATCTATGTTGCAAAAAAAACAAAACAAAAAAATCATACAAATTATTGAACACACTCACTTGAATTTGAAGACAGATCTAGAGGAGCAGGTTGAGGCTGTGGCTCATGGGGATTTGCAGCATCTCTCAGAACAAGCACACACTCATTTTTTAGCCTGTTTACAGCCTCCTGAGCTTTGGTTTGGCTCAAAAATCCCATCTTCTTAAAGCGAGGATCGAGCAGGGTTGGCAAGGTAAGTATACTTAGGGTTTCTAATCTACTATTGCTCTCTCTCATCCTCCGTAACATGTTCTCTCCAAGCTGTTTGGCAATGGGGTGGGTCACACTATGTACTCTAGAAGCCAGAGCATGGTGCACCATGTTCATCATTGGAATAATCTTTGATGCTGAAACTCTCTTTTCTGCTGATAACTCCTCAGTTGCCTGGTGGAATGGTGCAAGTATGCACAAAGCATCCTTAATAAGTTCATGTTCACATGAGGTTAAGGGGGCAATGTCTGTATTGAGGGATGCCAAGGCTGCCCCCACTGGTTCCCTCAACTCATAGGCCCTCTCCAGCATATGAAACGTACTGTTCCATCGTGTGTCCACTTCAATTATCATTTTCAAAGGCTGCTTGCCCATCCGCTCTTGTAGGTCAGTTAAGCGATTCTTGGCAGATGTACTGGTGCGAAAGTACGTTGCCAACTTCCTTGACTTCTGCCTCAGGTCATTCATTCAGCTGTGTCATCAAATGATTTTCTAACCAGCAAGTTCATAGCATGAGCTATGCAAATGGTATGCCTGACATTTAAAAGTCTCGCACAAGCAAGCATGTTTGCTGCTCCATCAGTGATGAGGCATCTAACCCTGTCTCTTATGCCCCACTCTTCCATCAGCCTCATATGCTCGTCCGCCAGATGTTCAGCCGTGTGGGACATAGGAAAATGATGTATACCCAAGAGTGTGGTGTTTAATTCATTGAACTCATCAATAAAGTGGCATGTCACAGCCAGATAGGAGTCCATTGACACTGATGTCCACATGTCAGATGTAAGACTCACAGCCACAGCCTTCTGCACCTTTGCCTTATTTTCCTCTTTGGCCTTCTGGTATTTTGCCTCCACCATTCCTTTTAAAGTCTGTTGAAAAACACAAAAGACATAATTACAGACATGCACTCATAATGAAAGATGAACAAAAGGGAAAAAATGGCAGCACACCTTTCTGCTTGGGAGAGTGTATGTAGGAGCAACTATGGTCATTAATTCCCGGAATCCCCCACATCTTCCACAATGGAAAATGGACGAGAATCCTTTATGACCATGTTTATTATGCCATCATCAATTCTTGCATGCAAGGAACCTATGATAAGGCACAAAAAAAAATATATAATAATAATACGATATCATATTGCATTGTGTTTTTTTTTTTTTTTTTTCCTTTTTATATCCATGTTTTTCTACCAGTGTGCCTGGAATCTCTAGTGTGCCTTGAGATGTCTTCAAATGTGCTTAAAAACTGTCCAAACACCAGGACTAAACCAACGTTTCAGAAGGACAAGACCAGGTTGAAACAATGACTAAGCCAGGTCTAAACTAGGAATGAACCAAGATTTCACCTGGACTAAATAAGTGGTGCCGCTAAATATATATAAAGTAAAAGTGGCTTTACACAAAGAAGGTTGAAAAACACTGGTCTATACATACTGGCATCACTGGAGGCTGCCTCTCTTGTTGGTTCAGACGGTGCAGAAGTTGATGCAGAACTTAGATGCACAGCCCTGTAGTGGCGGAGCATTGGGGTAGTGCTCCCTGCAAATGCAAGTTCTTTATCACAGATTCTGCACCTAACCTTCATCAGAATCAGAATCAGAATAATAAAGTGATTCAGTGTTCATAGTCCATATTATTATATATTATATAAGTGACAGTTACAGGTTAGGTGGTGGTTCATATAAACATAAATGAAATAGGCTAAATAATTAAAGGTTTTAAGACGAGCTGTTTGAACATGAATTTCCTAACATTTAGTATGTGGTCATAAAGTAGCGTCTACTAAAACACTCTTTTTCCGGTAGCTGTTATATTGTGAAAAATCATAGCTGAAAATTCTGTGCAATTCAATTGGTAACTTTATTCTGAAAGTTTTATACTTCCGGCAAACAACACAAAATGTCTTACATGACGGAAATGCGTGGCACACACGCCATGTCATGGGCTGATGTAATTACTCTGAGCGATTGTTGTAATAGGCTTTTGAATAAATATGTAGCTTTTGAGCTTTGGTCTTTTTCTATTTTATGAGATTGTTATGAAAGCCATTAATTTATTTCATTCACACCTTGTTATGGCCGGACACTACAAAGTGTTCCCACATCGGGGAGGATTTCCTTCTTGAAGGCTCCATCTGTAAACGGATTTGATTTATTGGGACACTAAATTGTATTGAAAATAGCAAGGTGCTCGTCTCAAGAGTGCCAGAGTTCAATATGTGAGTTGTAACAAAAAACACTTTAGTCCAACCAGATCCCAAGTGCACTTTGAAAAATTTAAACATGGACTATTGCTTACGTCACAAGGCAATCAAGACCGTTCTTGTGTCTACTGACAGAATTATAACCACTAACTCGCTAACTCGACTCTCTAACTCGCTGACTCTCTAACTCGCTGACTCGCTGACTCTCTGACTCTCTAACTCTCTAACTCGCTGACTCTCTCTAACTCTCTGACTCGCTGACTCTCTGACTCTCTGACTCGCTAACTCCTACAAACGCCGACAACACCACAAGTGCCGCCGCATATATTCAAAGCGCTTATAAGCGCTGGAGGTGGGTGAACCACTCTGACGTCACCACCTCTGAATGAGATCTCATCACGTGACTGCCTTGTTCATGATGCACGCCTCATTTTGAGATCTCACTGGGAACGCCCATTTTTGTTCGGTGCAGACCTCGAGATCTCATTTCATTTCGCCCATCCCTACCCACGGATAGCTCACTTGTCACTTATGCACGAAGAACAGATCTTTGTTAACAAGTAGACCAAAACCTCACTGGCCTTCAAGAAACCAACCCAAAGATTTACATTTCAAACCAGGCAAGTTTTTACGCACGTGGAGAAGTGCGCTTTTATTGTGAAATCCAGATGCGTGCGTAATCAGTCACTTAAAGCAGTCGCTTGGGGCGGGGGGGAGTGTCGACTTGGGTCCCAGGGAAGAAGCGAGAGGAGCGGCTTGATAAATGAATCTAGTTTCAGTCACGTTGGTCCGGTGGATGGTCAGGATGCCTTCTACGCACGCGGTGACGAGGAGCCCCGGGCGGCCCCCGCTGGGGTCCCTGCTCTGGAGGGCTTTACAAAAGGGCAAACGGCAGTCGGTATTCGCCCTCATTCTGGTGCTCGGGGTGGGTGGGCTGCTCTTCAGCTCCCTTCCGCTCAGAGAAGTTGGATACTGTGGAACCCGTGAGTATATTTGTTCTGTTTTTTTCCTCTTATTTTTGTGGTCTACTTCCATAAATTGGTCGCTTTAGAAGGTGCTTGGATTTTTATGCTTTTATTTTATTTTATTTGCATTATAATTAGGTGTATTTTTAAATGTGTGCTTTAGCAGATCTATTGGCAATATTTACAAGAAATATAATCTTATTTACTCTTGTACATATCAGATATTGGCTTATCTTATTTGGAAGTAATTGTAGTAAATTTGCATTTAAAAAAAGAAAAGAAATAGTTCTCATAAAGACATGCATTATGTTTTACATAACCCTGTAGTTCTCTAAACGTGTTCACGTGGATATTAGAACAATATAACCTGGTATTTAACCTGATTAAAACATTTGCATTTTTGTCCAGAAGCCACAACGTTTTAGTTATCAATGTATGTAAAACTTTAAATTGTTTAAATTGATTTGTTTTATATCACTTAAGTCAGGGGTGTCAAACTCAAATGGACAGGGGGCCAAATGAAAAAATTTGCTACAACCGAACTGATTGAATGTTCATTGAAAAAATTTAAAATGACCGCACATAGTCTAGTGAACCTAATTGAACCTACTGAAAACCTAACAAATATATTACTATATGATCGGATAAATAAAGCAATATTTTCTTATGGCTCTGTCAGTAATTTTTAATTTTCAACAGGCACAAAAGACAAACTTCCTTTATATAAAAATCCCCATAACATGAACATTAAATGAATGAAGTGGTTTTATTCAAGGCACCATCAGTATATTTTCTCAGGGAAATGGCAAAAGTAGGCTAAATTTACTTCAAAGAAATAAATAATATCAACTATTTTCTATCAGTCACTCAACTTAAATATTATTAAAACATAATTGGATTGCAATACAATAAAAATAAAGTGCAAAACTCTATGGATGAGAGAAAAACACTTTCTGTGCCTCCCACAGAGTCAGTTTGGCTTTAAACACCTTCACTGTCCTGCACATCTCAGAGACACGACCCCGACCTGCAGCTGCAGGTTCATCACATTCAGACTCGTGATGTCACACAGAAAACACATTTCACACACAAACGTTTTGTCTCAGAGTTGTGTTGTGTGTTTCCCTTTGCTTTCCAAGAACAGACAAATCTCCTCACGCAGCTCAAACATCTTTGCAGCACCTTTCCCTGGTTTCTCCATCGCACCTCAGTGTGACACAAATCACCAGCTCCGTTTAACTCGCTCAGAAATGTTTTGAACTGGCGATAATTTAAACCTATGGCTCTGATAAAGTTAACTGCAGCGTAATGGTCTCAGGACATGTTCAATTTTCAAGGCTTTACCACACAACTGCCCTGTCCCATTTCGCCAAATGTACCGCTCGATGTTCTGTTCAAGGTGCAGGTCGAAGTACCCGCACAAATGCGCCGTGCGAACAGAGCATTTTAGGGCAAATTGGGACACAGCCATCGACTCCTGGTGTATGATACAATGAGAAGGTGTCAGCTCACCGGTGCCGTTTTCCTCCTGATCTTCTCCCGTGTCCTCGCCACCAGTCCACTCCCGTGTCCTCTGGTCCACTCCTGTGTCCTCCGGACCACTCCCGTGTCCTCCAGTCCACTCCTGTGTCCTCCGGACCACTCCCGTGTCCTCCAGTCCACTCCTGTGTCCTCCGGACCACTCCCGTGTCCTCCAGTCCACTCCTGTGTCCTCCGGACCACTCCCGTGTCCTCCAGTCCACTCCGGTGTCCACCGGTCCACTCCCGTGTCCACACATCGCAGCTGCTCCGTCTGTTGTCAAATCCACAAGTTTTTCCCAAGGCAGCTCCATCTCATTTACACATCTTAATCATGTCCTGTAGTTGTGCCACGCATAGGACGTAATGCCAAAAACTCCTCCGTCACGCTCAGGCAGATTGTATTGGTGCGTGCAAAACATCTGCGGGCTGCTGGCCTGCTGCGGCCTGCGGTCTGTGTCTGACACATGTGCCATAGACACTACTGACACAGAGGAGGGGGCGTGCCTGCCTCTGTCCTAATTGACGCGCCAAAACAACAGCAGAGCATTATGGGATTTGTAGTATAAGCGGCGGACCAGCTCTAATATTAATTTGAAATTGCCTTGTGGGCGAAATATAATTACACTGCGGGCCAAATTTGGCCCACGGGCCAGAGTTTAACACCTATGACTTAAGTTGTACCAATACACATTTGGAAAAAGAAACAAAAAGCATGCATGAAAGGCAGTGTCCACCAGGTATGGGTGGAATGTGGTGGAATGGGAGCTATGTGCCCTGGATGTGCATCCCACAAATCTCCATAAAATGCAAGATGCTCCTATCAATATGGGCCAACATTTCTAGAGAATGCTTTCAGCACCTTGTTGAATCAATGCCATGTAGAGTTAAGGCAGTTCTGAAGGCGAAAGGGGGTCAAACACTGTATTAGTATGGTGTTCCTAATAATCCTTCAGGTGAGTGTATATCATGCGGTGAAATGCTGATATTTCTATGAAAGGTATCAGATTATATCTGGTATCAGGTATTTTTTTTAAACATAAGAAAATCACACAAGAACTTACATTTAAAGTAGGAAAGTGCTAACATGCTTACGGTTTATTCAATTTTGAAGTGTTATATGTTGCACTGCAAACCAGGCAGGTTTTGCAGATTTTCAGAGGTTTTATTGCCGGTGGACATCAACAGGCAACTGCATTCTCGTTTTTCCCACATATACATATTTTAAAAGTACAATTTTAATATGTTTCAACAAATTACGTTTTTAAGACATTCTGGGCATTAAATTCAGAAATAAAATGTTGTTGTTTTTTTTGTTTTTTTTGTTGTTTTTTTTTTCTATCAAAGTTTTTTTACAAGGGACATATTCTAAATAATAAAATATACACTTAAGTATAAAAGAAAATCTACACATTTTGCATGTCATTATATTTTAATTTTTTGAGCATTTGTAAATTGCTAAACGTCACTGACCCTTTCACAAATGTCTCTTGATTTGCTGAGCAGTTCATCTTATAACCTAACAGTTGGATTTGTTAGAGATCTGTTACAGGTGTATGGGTATCACTAATTTTTCCCATATTACAGTGAATGCCCCCTGTTGACAAAAGTGGGGTGTGTGAAGCAGTTTGCGTAAATAAGGGCAGAGCAAATAGCTGAGAAGGACTTGAAAACCACAGTTGCTTCACAGAGGCACATTGTGAAGGAGGGGAGGGTTGATGGAGTGGTGTAGTTTGAAGTTATGTTAGTTAGGAGGGGATGACAAAAGAGTCAGATGTGTTAAGTGTGCTGCTGAGGTCTGTTTTTTTTAAGATAGCAACAGTACATTTTTTAGTCTGTGATGCTTTCACTGTCATTCTAAAACAAAGGCATTTGCAGGTAAAAGTCTAATTTTTAGTTGACTAAGACATTCTTTGACTTGACTACTAATCAGTTATATTGTCTATAAGGGTGCAATATTAACAGAAATTAATATTTTAATTTAGTTTAGAGTATCCCATTAAGGACATAACACTGTGTTAATTGTGTTAACACACATCTGAAATACACTTACCCACAAATCTGCAGAACCATCACTTTATTTGGAAGTTTACAACATTGCACCTTCTAATCTTCCTTTGTGAGGAATCATCCACAGAATGTCATAAAACTGATCTGCGTCCACGGAGAACGTTCTAGAGTTTGGTTTTAACACTTTATCTCCAGAGTTGTGCAGTTGCTGTATCACCACCAGGTGTATAATGCAGCTTTAATTCAAATCCTGCTCTTAAACCTCATCACTTTGAATGACCAATCATAGCAAACCATTCCCCCGAACTAAGGTTACTATTAAGTACCAACCAACTCAAATGTGGGAAGTTGAGACAAATGCATTAAGTGAACCCAGCTGTTAGTGCATGTCTAGTTTTTTTTTTTCCTGAGATAGCTTGACAATAATCATATACATTACAGTGTTGAATTGGATATGGATAAGTCACAGTACCCTCCTCACTGTACAGTATTTCTATTGCACACTGATACTGATGCTACTGTCCTCAACTTGTTTTGTGTTTACATTAAATTGGGGCGTGTCTGTAATGTGTAATACAATGCTCTGGGTGCATAGGGTGTAGTCATAGGCTGGTTCTGTAATTCTTAGCAATGCTTGTGTTATTAAAAATATTTATATTTTTCTCGGGTTTTTTCTCTATTTTTCAAGTGTAACGCACTAGGGTTGATGCTATTGGATACTGAAACTAGTACCCAAACTAGACACTCATTTGAGCAGCTATCAATATTTTTAAAAATCACATTCACAGGATAGTAATAAACCTTTCCTGAAGACCTTTAGAATGATCTTGAGCTGCATCAGAACAAGTATAAGACACATAGGCTAGTATACACCCATGGACCAGTATAGAATCTACCTGGATGACTGAAGGATTACACAGATATAAAGCCATATGGTAATTTAAAAGAAAGTACTATGATTTAATGTTGAAAATCACATTCTATTGTCGAAATAAAGAGCGTGTTTTTTTTGTTTTTTTTATTATTTTCACTGGTATTGGTATGGGTATCGAATCTGTTCCTTAGTATTGAAATGGAGTTTGAAATTTTAGTAACGCACTTCAAAATGTTGTCGTGACAGCCACTGACAGGCCTAGTCAGGATTCTGTCACTTGTTTTTGTCGTATCTAAGACACTTATAGGAAGTAGGTGTGTTATCTTGCAAATGTACAATACTTTTTGAGGGAGATCCAATTAAAGTGTATATGACAAGGTTTTCTGTTAATTATGACTTGGTTTTGGTAGGATAGTGCATGTGGTAAATATTTATCACAGGTTTACATTAGTTAAATGGCAGTTTGTGAAGAAAAGCTGAAGGAAAGTACCAAAAAAAAAAAAAAAACATGAAGTGAACATGAACAGAATACCTTTATCTAAGTAATCAGCACCCAAAATTCCTTCCAAAATGCAGAGACAATTTACGTGCAATGCAGATTTTGTTCAAAATAAAGGTGTTGTGATCTATTTTTATTAGTGTTATCATAACTATTGTGTAATTTAAGTGTTAAATGTTGGCTCTTATCATTAGAGTTGCTGGTTAACAGTTATGGAATTACCTCTACGTACATTATATCTGCTGCTCATGTTCAACCAGGAAGTAAAATCAGATACTTGACCAAAAAGAAAAAAAAAATAGGCAAGATTTTTAGTAAATGCTTAAATATGATGATGTTAAATATGTTTTGGTGAAAAAGTAGTCTAACCTGTCATTTGCACTTAAATAATAATCCATTGAACTTCAGAAAATGTTTGCGTAGAGGTTGAAACTACAGGGTCAGCAGATCTGATATTTAGTTTTTTGTTTTATGCTTTGTAATCATAAAGGCAATATATAACTTAAATAATTTCAGCAATTACAACTTTAAATATTGCAATTTTAATATGTTATTTTAGCATCTCTCATCCAAGTTCTGGTCAAGTCTGGTGGGACACTGCCTTGCAGTCTTACCACTACTAAAACACAGTACTTTTGGAATAATAAGGAATGGTGACTTGGTCAGGGGACAGAAAAGGGAGTGCCTTGGAATGGGAAAGGTGCAGGTCAAAGTTCCAGGTTCATTTTGCTATTTACAGAAAAAATATGTACATGTACAACCACAGTTTTTGTAGAACAAGGGATCGGTATATTTCTGACATTAATGGAAGTTACAGTAACAACTCTTATGTCCTGTTTGCAACAGTAAACAGATTAACAAACCTTCCAGTTTCGCTGCCGTTAGAACTAATTTTAACATGTAATTGCAATGAGTTTGCAGTATTTTTTTAATGACAAGGTTAAGGGCATTAAAAATGCCATCAGTTGCACAATGCAAATAACAATCCTGTAGCCACCTAGACACTTAGAACTCTGATGCAGGCAAAGTCTCAGTCTTGATCCTGTTACAGAGACTAGAGGACTGGGTTAGCATCTCTGGTATAGCACCAAACTGGTTCAAGTCTTATGTAGAAGACAGGGAATACTTTGTTAAAATTGGAAAATGTGCCTCAGATAAAATGTCCCTGACCTGTGGGGTGCCCCGGGGGCAATCCTGGGACCCCTGTAGGTCAATCTCTACATGCTGCCATTAGGCCAGTTAATACGCAGCAATAATGTGTCCTACCACAACTATGAAGATGACACTCAGATCTATGTCTCACTGGCAGCAGGTGAATATGGACCAGTGGATTCTCTCTGCCACTGCATCCAACAGATCAGTGTGTGGATGCAAAACAACTTTCTCCAGCCAAATTCAGACAAGACTGAAGTCATAGCCTTTGGCCCACAGAATCAAAGAGAACATATCAACAGTCACCTCCAGTCTCTCTCTAAAGCCTTCAAATCAGGCTAGACATTTAGTGTTGATAATGGACTCAGACTTGAACTTGAACAGTTACATCAAATCAATAACATCTGCAGCTTTTTACAATCTAAAAGCATTGCAAAAATCAAAGGCATACTGTCAAAATCAGACTTGGAGAGACTTATCCATGCATTTGTCTCCAGTAGGTTAGACTACTGTAAGAGTCTGTTCACTGGCCTCTCCAAACGATCTTTAAGACAGCTGCAGCACATCCAGAACACTGCTGCTCAGGTCCTGACTAGAACTAGGAAGTACTTCACACATGAGTCCTGTGCTCCGGTCTCTGCTCTGGCTCTTGTCGCTCAGAGAATAGACTTTAAAGCAGCTCTGCTTGTGAACAAGTTTCTTCATGGCCTAGAACCAAAGTACATCTCCCACATGTTAGTGCCATATGAACCATCTCACACTCTGAGGACTTCAGGGACCGGCCTCCTGCTGGTGCCCAGAGTCAGGACTAAACATGGAGAATCAGTGTTTCAGTTTTATGCAGTTAAACCTGGAACAGTCTTCTTGAAGATGTGAGACAGGCCTCTACTTTGACAATGTTTAAATCCAGCCTCAGTTTAGCTGTGCATATAACTGAAAGGTTTGTATTCTGCACTCTTCTATTTTAATGTTAATTTTATGATAATTATTTATGTTTGGATTTGTTCTATTGTGATTTTAATGTCTTTCTTATTCTGTAAAGCACTTTGAATTACTTTCTATATGAAATATGCTATACAAATAAACTTGCCTTGCCTTGCCTTACCATGCATGAACCCTACATACATTCATTTACATTGTACACCTAGAAACCATCTGTATTGTCTTTGTGGGAATCAGAAAGCCCCGCCAAAGAGCTGCAGGACCTATTCCATAGTTGCATTATTTTCTGGTGTATCAGGTACCATTGCTATCCAGTTGCATTCAAGCTTATAGTGTTTGAGCATTGAACAATTACGACCCTTCTCAAATCTGCCATTCTTAGGTCAAATCCTCGAAAAAAGTTGTTTACCAACAGCTTATTAACTTTCTCCAAATGAACAACTCCTTAAATGTTTTACTGTCAGGTTTTAAACCCCACCACAGCACTGCGACTGCTCTTATCAAGGTGACAAATGACATCTTACTCCTCTTGCTGGTGCCCAGAATCAGGAGTAAACATGGGGAGTCAGTGTTTCAGTTTTCTGCAGCTAAAACATGGAAGTCTTCCTGAAGTTGTGAGACAGGCCTCTACTTTGACAATGTTTAAATCCAGGCTCCAAGCGGTCCTGTTAAGATGTGCATATGACTGAAAGGTCTTTATTATGCACTCTTCTACTTTGACCACGCCTGAACCCTACATACATACGTTTAAATTGCAGCCTTTGAAACCATCTGTATTGTCTTTGTGGGAATTAGAAAGTCCCGCCAAAGAACTGCAGGACCTATCGTATGTGTGCAGTGATGTTTGATGTACCTAATATATCCCCAGAGACCACCCTCAGGCTACCATGGCTATCCAGTTGCATTCAAGTGATGTCGTGTATTGTAAATATTAAGGTGAGGGTCGAATTCAAATTGAACAATAACTAGCACAAATTGTCCATGGGTTTCAGAGGGATTGGAAAAATACAACTGTTGCCATGGCAATTAGCAATTTAAAAGAAAATATTATATTTGTTGAAAGGGTCCTCAAAATGTTGCATATAGCAGGATGCTGAAGCCTATGAATAGGTTGAAATCATTTTTTCTTCCAAAAAATAAACCAGTTTCGCATTTAGTTTTAATTTTTTTTTAATACTTTACCAAGCAAAACACAACTAACTCCTCATTACTTTGTGTCATTTCCACAGGACACTACACCTGCAGGAGCTGGGAAAAAACCACTTCATTTCAATGGGTAAACTTTTTTGTTCAGTGATCGATAAAGAATGTTAGTAGCCACAAAAAACACAAATTTTATATATTGCTAGAAAATAATAAAATTATTTTGGGGAAAAAAATGGCACAGCTACACAGTAAAGTTAAAAGTTAAATGGTACACTATGTAACTTTTCTGTTGCTTGGCTCCATATCGATGTTATTGCTTTACCCTGAATGTTACACCATGTGTAACATTCAAGGAGGCCCCAGGGAAGACCCAGGACACGCTGGAGGGTCTATGTCTCTCAGCTGGCCTGGAAACACCTTGGAGTCCCACCAGAGGAGCAGGAGGACATACCTGAGGTGAGGGAACTCTGGGAGTTTCTGCTTAGACTGCTGCCCCCGCGACCTGGCCCCGGATAAGTGGAAGAAAATTAATGGGTGGTTACACGGTGTGGCATTAACCTCTATCCTGATTTGGTTCTGTTACCTCTGTATCTCCATGATGGATAAGTTTAATGCTATACTCGGGACAAATCCTGGCAAAGCAGTACCATCTCCTGGTGGGTGGCAGACTGTCCACAAGCAGAAAAGTTACACAGTGAACCTTTAAAAACTCAAAACTCAACAATGACGAAAAATTCCCCACTGGTACAAAAGTAAGCATAGTTAACACAAAATGATAATCTGCACCTCATAGTGAAAAACTGGTCATATAGTAATCTGATATAGTTTGATATAGTAAGCATGTGTTTTTTTTCAGGTACCTCCCTTGAAAAACGACTTTGTGGAGCATTGGGATGTCCAAAAAAGGGACTACACTCCATTGCCGTGGAGAACAGAGGTAAAAAGAATGTGCCTGGGCTTTATAATGACTAGCCCTGCACACTGACAATCACGTCCAGACCTGTCGCTGTCCTCACTGAGCTGCTAGTGTGTTCTACTGATCCACCTACTCTTAGACTATCTCACAAACACATAGAACTGTTTATATTTAATGATTGGATTAAGAATATTGACTTGGAAACTAAAAGGTTTTTAATTTTATTTCATTAAAGTGGAGATATTATATAAAATTGACATACTCAGAGTTGTATTTTGATTGTTTCATGCATGTGCGAGTCTTGCATCCAAGGCTTAGGGTCACATACCCCCCATCTCTGCCCATTGCTGTGTACTTACAGAGTTGAAAATCTCACATAGCTAGTTTTCAACAATAAAAACATATAAATGAATATATGTAATAGTTTTGTGTCTTCTTTAAGTTGCATCATTTTGCTAATAATTTGAAAAATAGTTCCAAAACTGTCCTATTTTTGTAAGAAAAACAAAACAAAACACTGGACACTTAGAACACTGATTCAGGCAAAGTGTCAGTCTTGATCCTGTTACAGAGACTTAACATTTTTGTTCTTTAACAAAAATGTTTTTTGAACAAAAATGGTGGTTAGAAAAGCCTCCTCCCAGCAGTGTTTCCATTGTCTGAACTTACAATTGACTGAAAGCTAATCCAGATGCATTCACATTTCTAGGCTATGTTTATCAATTCTAAAAAGTTTTATTGTGGAGGTAACATGACATGATTTTAATCATTAACCTTCCAGACCCTCCAAGAACTCTGCTCAGGATTCGCTGTAAACCTCTCCATTAAAAAGACCCAAGATGATCATTCACAATTAGAAAGGACAGAAACTTGATATCTGGATTAAAATTTGATTAGCTTGATTGCACAGCTCTAGTTGGAGAACATTCATGATGCCCACCGTTGAAACCTTCTCTACATTGAACCACACCTGGACGAATAAGGATTTTTACCATCTCAACTGTTCAAATATTAACATACTAAAAAATCTTAAGAAAAAAAATCCACAAGTGCAAATAAAAGATACATATGTATCAATTGAGCCCCCCAGTGTAAGTTATTGAGAGATAAGTCCATATACCTTCTCTCTTTGCACTTTATTAAGTCATAACAGTGTAAAACTGAGCGATACATCCATATGTCTGTCTTCTATCTGCAGTACATGGGACAAGCCAACCTCCATGTTTTCGACGAGTGGTGTGGCAGCTCGGTGGATTCCCTCCGCAAGAACGTGCACTACCCTCTTCACCCTCATGTAAGCCCATTTAGCTATAACAGAGTTTAATATTATTATTGAGTGGCAGTAGTAGGCTAGAACTACTAGTAGTAACAGTAACAGCATTTGTAGTTGCAGTGGAGCATCAGTACTTAGTAATAGTAGTTGTAATAATAATAATTATAGCAGTAGTAGTTTGTCAGATGTAGTTGTCAGACGAGAAGCAGTAGTAGTATTTGTAGCGGTAACAGTACTAGCAACAGTACTAGTGGCTATTTTTATTTTTATTTATATGTATTTGTATGTATGTATTTATATCAAAAGGGACCATGTACAATTAGACAAGTAACAATGGCTTGAAAGATAAAAAGTATACATGCTTTAAAACTCCCACATCCCATACGCAGAGACACACACACAATCATACACACAGAGCCAGAACCATTGGAGCGTAGAACCTAAAGAGATTAATGGTACAGTTTTGAGTGCTCTTCAAGTGCTTTTTAATACTTTCTGAAAACCTTTGTTTGTGACACTTTATGGAGTCAGGCAGCATCTTTCACTGTGTAGTGGCCTTCACTGAAAAAGCATTTCCAAAGGTGGAGTGATAGACAGGTATGATACAGTCATGCAGGGAGGCTATTCTTTTGTAGTTTGTTGTAGTAGTCCTTCAAACAGTCAGGAGCCAAGCCATTTAGAGTCTGTAATTTTAAAGATTATATTTTGCCAAGATGTTACAGTGATGGTGCATTGTCTTGGAGACTATTATGAAGAGTTTTTATCAAAGATCTTAAGGCTTGTATATATTGTATTAACTGTAAAGGTCTAATAGCAGTTTCCCCAGCTATTAGCTAGACTAGTGTTAATAGTAGTTGTCAGAGGAGAAGTATTAGATATGAAATTATAACAGTAGTAGTAGCAAAAGTACTACAGTATTAGGAGTAGTACTAGTAGCAGTTGTTGGATGATAATCAGTCGTAGTATTGCAGTAGCAGTGATAATATTAAAAGTGGCAGCTGTATTTGTAGTAGTAGAGAGGAGCTGCAGCAGTATAGTAATATTAGTAATAAAGTAATAGTAGGGTTGTCAAAAATCATGTACTAAGCCATTGTAAACTAGTATTGAAGCTAGATACTCATTTGAGCAGGCATCGTTGCATACAAATTAAGGTAATTATATTATATTATACATTTACAAAAAAATATATATATATAAAATTGGAAAATAAATTCTCTTAAAGTTAAATCCTCATCATCAAACCTTGTTTTAGCTATTTGTAGTATTTCTATGAATGGGGAAGTGAACTGTCCAATTAAGGCTCTCCTTCAGGAGCAGACTCTGGTTAAACTCAGGGGCTCTGGACCAGGTTAGGTTTACAGAGTGAGTTACCATGGTGACTGACTTGGGGTTGAGGTTAACTCTCTTTGTGAAACTGAAAACTCTGGGTTGACCTCTTTTCAGGCTTAGCAAAGTCCTTAAATAAGTGGACCATTCTAACCTGTCCCCTCTAGTCCTATGCAAACACGGCCACAGGCTGAACTTTATGGCTGGGCACATTCAACGTATCTGTGTGAGTTCCTTGGATGGCTCTAAACCTGATGTCTCTGTTTCCTGTTTCTTCCTCTGCTCAGGTCAGGACCACAGTCAAGAAGCTGGCAGTGGCCCCACAGCAGCATCAGTACGGCCTTCGAATATTTGGCTACATACATCCTCCTGCTGATGGTAACTATGTTTCTTTAATTTGAACATGTTAAAGATTTTTCTGGTTAATGGGCCGTCACCCACTTGTCTCCATAGAGATGTTATTTGTTTGCCTGGCCTGTTCCGCGGTATAGTATTAAGCATATATATCACATGTTACAAATCAGATCTGTGGAGACATAACCCTGCTTACAGAATGCATGTTTTTAAGGAATGAATAATAGATAAGTTTAATGCTATATTCTAAACCAAAAGGTGACTGACCCCCTACCAGAAAAGTTACATACTGCACCTTGCACCATAGGTAAAATCCTCCCGCTCCTGACAATAATAGCTCAAAATGTAGACGTGAATCCATAAGCACTGCACTATGACTGACCACTGATTCTGGCAGCCCCAGTGGCATTGTGGGGAAGCTGGCTCAATGTGGGCAAAAGTAGGAGTCAGATTCAGAAAAATTCTCAGTTAATGAAATTTATTGCAGGTCACCGTGGTATCCTGTGGAAAAATAAAACATATTTACAAAAATTAATGATGCTCAACTAAAGCAAAAGCAACAGAAAACAAAAACAAAACCCACATTTACCAGGAAGAAACCCATATTTACCAGGCTACACTGATTCTCCTCAAAAGCCTGACTTGCACTGCTTAAATACCCTCCTAAGCAGGAAGCACCTCCCCCAGGTATATAACATCTACTTTACAGGTGCTGTAGGTATAACTTCTACCAGGATCTCCCCATCAGCTGCATATTTTTTAGGCTCCAAGTCTCTTTAACTCAAGGGTGTTTAAAAATAAACTATAAACACTTAAGCATTGAAACAAAATACACAAAGACATTGAAACAAAACAAAAAAAGAACTTAAACCGGGTCTTCCCTCCACATGACACATGGCACCTAAGCCTTTAAAAATGGCTGACATGTCTGGACCACGTGGAGATTCAGATCAGAATGGCTTCATGTATTACAACTGAATTGACTAAACGTAACCAAATAAAATCTCTTTAAAGTAACAGGTGTAACTGTGGTGTTTAAGTTAAAGGTAGACTAACCAAAAGATTAAACAAAACAAACCCAGGATAGTTATGTTTAGTATTTAGTTGCATATTAAAAATGATAGGAAACGAACAAATGAATATAGGCAAGGCAAGGCAAGTTTATTTGTATAGGACAATTCATACACAAAGAAATTCAAAGTGCTTTACAGAATAAGAAATACATAAAAATCACACAAATCAAAACATAAATAATCACAAATAATCATCATAAATTACCATTAAAACAGAAGAGTGCAGAATAAAAACTTTTCAGTCATATGCACAGCTAAACAGAACTGTTTTGAGGCTGGATTTAAACATTGTCAAAGTAGCAGCCTGTCTCACATCTTCAGGAATATTGTTCCAGGTTTTAGTTGCATAAAACTGAAATGCTGATTCTCTATTTAAACAAAATTAAGGTGAGATTAATGGGATATAGGCCCACTTTGTCACAGGTATTGCAGCATTTACACTAACTGCTGGGCGGGCTCCTTGCAGATTGCCTATTACACTAACTACATCAACTATGGTGAGTATGCGGTTTCATGTGGGTTCACTTGATAACACATGTCTAATGACTTATAAACCACTCCAAACCACTGTGGTGTCAGGGGAAAATAGATTCTGTGAATCCTTTCTGCAGACCCACACCTCACCCGGACCCACACTCAGCAGAGGTCAGTGTGGCAGGTTGCAATCATTTTAAATGCTGTCAAAGTCTTGTGGGTCCCACGCAAGTCCTGAATTGCACCGCACTTGCAGTCAGTGTAAATTCAGTGTGCATGAAAGGTCAAATGCAGAGGACACATTTTCAGTACAGGGACAATAAAGTGCGCCTTAAACAGAGGATTGTAAATGTGCATTTCTTTCAGGAGATTATGTGTTTGCGTTGAGTTCAGATGATAACTCGGAGCTGTGGCTGAGTACGGACAATTCCCCTCTGAACCTAGTGCTCCGTGCCTGGGTCGGGAAGGTACGTCGGCTGTCCAGGATACAACACAAAGCAAGATTATGTTTAACAGATCATGTGCAATGTGTTTTTGTGTTTTAGACTGGTGCTGAATGGACAGCTCCTGGAGAATATGATAAATATATCAACCAGAAAACTGTGCCCATAAGGTTTGTCCAACATCATTTCTTTAATTTGATTGTAATGTTTAAAGGTCCAATATTACGCAAAACTTACTCCTGTGAGCTTTAAGCCATGTTAGAATGCTGTTACCTCCTCAAAAACATACCTGGAGTTGTGTTTTGTTTCATTCACACATTTGATCAATTTCTTTGTTGATGCAAGACAAATTATTGTAGTTAATAATTACAATGCCCTGTAATTAAAATAGCCAATTATTAATTTGTTACAGCCACAAAATGCTTAGTTCAGTAGAATGTAGACCACAAGGCTGTGTGCTAGCAACATTGACTATGCCACAGTTTAATGAGTAATGGACACTAACCCTGAATGGACTAGCCCTGAAGTGGCCTGTGTGCAGAATAGGTCCTGCTGATCGATTAGTCGAGTAAAAAGGGGGGAAAAACTCTCAAAACCATTATGTATGTCATACATGACATACATGTCATATATATATATATATATATATATATATATGTATATATGTATATATATATATATATATATATATATATATATATATGTGTATATATATATATATATATATATATGTATATATATATGTGTATATATATATGTATATATATATATGTGTATATATATATATATATGTATATATATATATATGTATATATATATATGTATATATATATATATATGTATATATATATATATATATGTATATATATATATGTATATATATATATATATATATATATATATATATATATATATATATATATATATATATATATATATATATATATATATATATATATACAGTCAGTATTTCACATAATTATAAGAGTTTTTGAATTATAAGAATATTAAAATGGTATGTGGACAGCAACATCATCTGATTTCTTCCTGATCATGGTCCCTCTGAATACGCACATTGGATTTTGCTTTTTACATGTCATTTAAATAATTTAAAATTCAAAGCATCAGATAATAATCTGATTTTGGTGTTCATGTGAACATAGCACTGATATGAACAAATCAGATCCAGGTCACATTTGGGTAATGTGACCTGGATCTGATTTGAAAAAAAATCAGGTCCAACCTGAATTGTGAACGTAGCCTAAAAACAGTAAATAATCTCCACTCTGATGAAGCCAAACATTTGAAATGCTTAGACAGATCTAACAGGAAAATCCATGTATGATGAAGCAGATTGTTTATATTGTGGATTAGGTAAAGTAATGTTGCAGTCAGCAATTGTTTTTATATATATATTTTTATATTTTATATATTTTATTAGGACTGTTGCCCTTTAGTTATTTAGTCAATTAATCATTTTTAGTGGACTAAAACTTATTACTACTATTACTATTTTATTTAGATTATAAGAATTGATATAGTACAAAAGTGCCGACGATTTGATATTTATTAGTATTTGTATGTAAAAAGACATGTTAAGCCCCAGATTCACAAGTTTAATCTGTCTCTATATACATAGCAAAAGAAAAATAAAATCTGTCTACTGGACAAAATGTTGTAGGAGGGAAGACGTTTCGCTGCTCATCCAAGCAGCTTCTTCAGTTCTGGTCAGATTGCTGATGGACACTTATCTATCTGAAGAGAGGAGCTAACTACACTCAAACTGGAAACATATATTGTTTACAGTTTCTGTTCTATTGGTCTATTGTGTTACTACTTTAGAGGCTAGGTCTATTGAGTCCTACTTAGCATTGTCATTCAAGCCCCTAAAGAGTGGTTTCATACCTATTAGCTTCCTGGCTAGCCCTGTTGTTTTCTTTGTCGTCTTTGTTTTACTTTGGCTCTGAGGATAGAGTGACAGATAGGGGATAGATGATGTTTGAGGTCCCCATTCCTGTTCAAGGAAGGATTGTCTTTCCTAACAAAAATAGCTTCTTTAACTCCCCTCTAAAACCATTTCTTTTCTCTGGCTAAGATCTGAGCCTCGCTATCTTCAAAGGAGTGGTTAGTGGCTTTGAGGAGGAGATGTACGGTGGACTGGGGTCCCGAGGGGCTCTTGCAACGGTGTTGGTACATCCTCTTATGGAGTAGCTATTTAGTTTCTCCAATGTAACGCTCACTGCCCTCTTCACTACACTGAATGGAGTAGACCTCATTGCTTTGTTTGTAGCTCGGGGTTTTGTCCTTTAGATGAACCAAAGAAGCCATTTTTTTTAGGAAGCCGCGATGTCTTCACTCTTACAACGTTTTGTCCAGTTTACAGATTTTCTTTTTCTTTTGCATTGGATCAGACAAGGACGACTGAGGAATTACACAGATATCTTTAAATACAGTTCAAACCAGAATAGTCTCACTGCCTGACATGAAGTCAGACTAATCTCCGTTATGACAATGCATAAATTAGGTTCCAGAGTTGCACTAAAAACTAACAAAAACAAATGTGTCTTACAGACTGTTTTCTGAGATGAAGTATTTTTTCGAGGTGATTTACAAACAGGACAATGGCAATGACCATGTGGCAGTAGCAGTAAGTACACAAATTTCAAGAACATTTGATTACATAAGTACTGTCATTTATAATATTGTTTTCCCCAGTGGAAGCTGCTGCATCATACTCAGGATTTTGAGATCATTCAGTCAGATCATATCTCTCTCTATGTGGGTAAGTACTGAACAATGCATGTGACAACAAAACACAGATTACATGTTAATTATTGTAAACAACTGATTGAAGCCTCCAAATTAATTAAAGTGTACTTCACAGAGTGGTTTTCAAACATCATAAGTAAAGGTTTTGGTTACTCGTCCCACTGTGACTAAGTCGACTAGTGTACAGTATATGGGTCGGCCATGTCTCATGTGAAAGTTCAGAACCTCCAGAATTCACTCACTGAGCTGCAGAGGCTGCACTAGCACTGATTAATAATTGATTGCAGGTGCTGGGGTTTAGGTAGTAACCATTCAGATCAGAGAGAGTTCATTTAGGTTTAAGCCAACTAGATTTCACCACTGAAACTGGCAAACCAAATGAGAGATAACTGGATAATCATCTTGGGCCCTTGTTTATTTAACAGTGAATGAAGCTCATTAGAAGTGTTCATAGGCTAGACAAGTCAAATACAATATACCCTGTCCTTTTGTAAGTCAAACATAAATGACCTGTTCACTTTATTTGTTCCACAGATGAGTCGTCTAAAGTTATTGGTGATATTGCTCACATCCCTCAGACTGCTGCGAGCCACGAACAACGCCATGGCAAAAATCAACGCATACTTCCAGATATGCAGAGGGAAGACCCGAGGGACACACTGTACAGAGGTGAGCTCTCTACCTTTGTTGTTTTGTTGTGTATTCACATCAGGACCATTATGAGGTTCTTGGAACCATATTCAATGGGCGGCAGGTCTTTGGGCTAAAGACCAAGAAGAAATTGAGTAGGCCTACTTTGATTTGTTATCATCCAGGTTGAAACAGCAAAAAATATCAAATCAGTATTAGTATAATCAGTATCAGTATCAAAAATGTGTTATTTGGGTCATGAGAAGGCAGGTCCAGAATCTAGAGCATTTGAGAGCTACTATGCAATAATATGGCTCTCGCTGAAAGTCCAACTCACTTTCAGACAAATACTTCCAGATTATTTGTTGAAGTTCCAAAATATTGGAAGTAGGGTTGTCAAAAGTATTGAAAATCAGATGCTAATCAATACTAAAACTAGTATTGAAACTTTGAACAGGTATTGATACTAAAACGTCATATTCACATGGCAGAAATTAACCTTTCCTGAATGGTTTTAGAATAAACTTGAGCTCTATCAGAACAAGTATAAAACCACACAGACTAGTATACACTCATGAACCACATACCTGGCTGACTGAGGGATTTATATAGTTTATTATTTAAGAGGTGCTTGAAGTGTGAGACAAGGCTTAGGTGGCACTTTAGACAAAAAAAAGTTGGGAACCACTGGTCTAGATTACCTTTAGGAAAGCTTTAAATCTCCCCACATGAACAATACAGTTTGTACAATTATCACAAAAATGTTATATGTATATGAAGGCATTTTGACCTCATTTCTCCTTGTGTTACTGCAGTGCCTATAGTAAACCTGAGCCTTGTGAGCGGGCTTCTGCCAGACTGTGAGTACAGCCCCAGCTACACTCTCAAAGGCCAGAGACTGGGACGTTACCAAGGACTCAACTATGTATGTGCCTTATCTCACAATGCACTCTACCAGGTTATGTCAAAACAGTGTGTACAGATCTAGGTGTGTGCTCTCCTCAGGTCCATTTGTCCTACATTTATCCCAATGACCACACCCGACTGACCCACCTGGATGGAATCTGCTACTACAGCATCAAGCCGTAAGTGCCTTTGTCTCACAACGTGAAGGTCCAAGGAATTATAGCATGAAAGAGCCCTCGCAAGCAGAGAGAGACACGTATACATCAGTGACGTGTGGTCAGGTGAGGCAGTGCCTCACCTGTCATCACAGAGAAATAATAAATGAAATGGTTATATTTATCCAATGATTTGTACTATAAAGTTATTTTCTATTTAACTTTGGAATTTTATTCTTTGATTGTTTCTAATGCAATATTACCCCTTAAAATCTTTGGGGTCCCAGTTACAAAAGGCTTTGCATTGAACAGTTTGAAGTCACTTTCCTTAGATTCACAACACTACTGTTACTAATTCTTCTTCCAAAATTCACTGCTACCTTTCTACTTTCTTTCCTGACTACTGCTTATTAGGGTTGTCAAAAGTATCAAAAATCTGATACTAGTCAATACTAAAACTATTATTGAAACTAGATACTCATTTGAGTAGGTATCAATACTAAAAAAGTCACATTCACAGGACAGAAAAGTACCTTTCCTGAATAGCTTTAGAATGATATTGAGCTATATCAGAGCTCAATATAAGACCACATAGATTAGTATAAGACCACATAGACTAGTATAAGACCACATAGACTAGTATAAGACCACATACACTATACACTAGTATGGACCACTATGGAACCAACGACAACTGAGGGATTACACAGATATAGGGCCACGTGGTAATATAAAAGAAAGTATTGCGGTGTAATGTTGAAAACAACATATTATCTAAATGAATTTGCTTTTTTATCATGGTATTAGAATCAGTATTGAGTATGTAGCCTATTCTTTAGTACTTTATATATTTGTTTTTACTACTATTACTAAAGTAACACACTTTACTTGTAACTATATGAGAAAAGTGTGGTACAGTTCATGTATCTTTTGTATCCACAACGATTCCCTTTCTAATTCTCCTCTCCACCACAGGGATATGTTTGCTAACAACATGGTTCTGGACAGTCCAGTTCAAACAGGTAGGGTGTGTTTTCTACCATTATCTTTTAAGTGTTGTTTAATTTGATCTATTTGCAGAGGTGGCCAAAATACTGTTTTTCACAACTCCAAAATGCTTGTATTACTCCAATACAAATCCAGCGCAAAAGTAGCATTGTCAAATTATTACTTAAGTTGAAGTACTGAAGTATTTGCTGTAGAATTTACTTACAGCTAAATCCACTTGTCAGAGCTTTTAACCATGTCATAACTGTTTCAGCTCATTTACCCTCTAGAAGTTGTATTTGGAGTGATTCTTGCTAGTTTGAACAATCTTTAAAGCGCTTATTTTCAAGACACCATATTTCCGATCAACCCCCGTTTTCACCACCACCTGTATACATCCACTATTCTGTATTTCTTCAATTTTATTCTTAATCTGTGAAACACGTAGTAATTGGCAGTGTCATGGAGTGCGCGTTTTGCACAAATGAAAAAAATCTGCTGTTTAATAATGCGAAAGTCTTTTGTTAAGTCATTTTAAATGAATATTAAGATTTCAAACATCCAAATTGTAACATAATGATCCACAGGTGTCGTAGATAAAACTATATAGTAGACACAAACACAAAATGTGTTCTTTAAGTATTGAAAGTACTTTTTTGCAAATAATTGTAATAAGTGTTATGAATGATAACTTTGCTGCTTCAAAAATAATAAAATACAGTAGGTTATATGTAAAGATAAGATGCTAATTGTATTTTGGTTTTATCCTGTTCAGTCCATCTTGTAGAACAATTATAAGAGATTATTAGATTAGAAAGACAAAAGACATATCTAGCTAGAATGGGCAAATTGCAAACAGGAATGCAATTAGCCTATAGCTGATATATTTACTATTCCCAAAAATAAATAAATGCAATAATAAGCAAACAACAAACAAGCTTGTTAGAAATACATATTTGTTAACAAGAAGTGTGATATATTAAATCCAAGACACAACAAACTGAATAATCAGTGACTTTGCACCCAGAACCTGTGGGATCTGTAACAGTACATCTGCACATGTGTAGTCTCTAGTCAAAAGACATGGAAAACTCTTCCACAAAGCATTTTGTACTTGGAGCTTTTTTATTTATTTATTTATTTATTTCTTGAAGTAGAAAATGGTATACTTGTACTTCAAATGTTGTGGAGTCAAAATAGTAAGTCCTCAACTAAAATCAGTACTTAGTACAGTACGTTACTCACATACTGACCACCTGTACCTATTTCTGGTGTGTGTTTCAGATCCCTCTGGCAAAAACCATGGCCGCAAAATTCTTTCTGTTGACAACAGTTTTGGCATCAACAATGAAGACCTAGCCAAACCTAAAGGCAGAAAAGTTGTTATGAAAAAGTCAAAAACTAAATCAAAATATAAAATAGCTGTAGACAGAAATCAACTTGGAGCAGAGACACATGTATTAAAGCTATTGCAGCAGCTGGATTCTAGAAGAGTAAAAACATTAACAAAAGTAGCCAAAGCTCCAGAAGCAGAGATCCAAAACATATATCCCTCAGACATCAGCCCTGATCAGTGGGACAAGTTGGGGGGGCCGCTAGCGCAGAGCATGCCTATAAATGAGAACATCGATGCTCCGGATACATGGACACAGACATTCCAGGTAAAGCGCGTAGACTACCAGGGCCAAGAGTCACATGCCCTCAACATGCAGTGTAGAGTAACCGGGAACATCCAGGCTCAGGAGGCTGAGGTACAGAGCATAGTGGGGGCCTACTTGGACAAGATCACCCAGAGGCACAGACGGTAAGACGGTGTGCTTTAAGAAGGAAGCTTTTGAAATGCAACATTTGAATGTTAAATTATGTAAACATCTGTATCCCCAAATATGAGGTAGACATGTTCAAATCAAATATAGTTTTTACTGCTTACAATTCTAATGCCAACTTATTCTTATGATGGCCAAGTTGTGTAAGTTTTAATTTGGTGTTTTGGTTCTCAAGATGATTATCCAATCCAGACATGAGTCTTTGTGTGTTGTGTTTCAATGCTGAAATCCAGTTGGTTTAAACCTAAAAGGATCTCTTTTAGGATCTAAAAGGAGCTCTCTGATCTGAATCCTAACTACCTAAACCCAGCAATAGCAGCCAGTCATTAATCAGTGCTAGTGCACCCTCTGCAGCATGAATTCTGGAGGTTCTGCGCTTTCACATGAGGCCTTGCCTGTTCATATACTGAGAATGAGAAAAACTCAGACGACTGGGGGCTGTTCTGTTTTTGATACCAGTAGGATAGTAGTATATCGTTAGCGGTGGGACTTTAACATATTTCCTAATATATAAATTGTGTAAATGAGTTTCCAATTTTGGCCTAATAATTTTTTACTTATTTTATTTAATGGTTTACTGCCATTCTAGTGCTGCTTTTTTGAACTATAAGAGATGTAACTCACCGACACATAACCCTGTTTTTGTCCAATTCACATGGGGGGATCTCACAAGATCTTTTTTTTTTTTCATGTGTCTGCAGTCTTGTTGTCATTTTATCTCGCAAGAACTTGTACTATGAGATCTTGTCCCGTCCCTGACAATAATCTGACAATGTGCGTAATTAGAGAACTCTGTGCATGTAAAGTTTTATAGTCATCACCACATACTGCTAGTATGGGGTATTGTTAATGTTGGCTGCTGGACTGTTTGATGAGCTTGGTCCAGTATCCAGGCTAGCCATGGCTTTGCTCTCTGCTCACTGGTTACACATCGTTACAGACCTAAAGGTGGTTTATTGTCCTGTTGTGTCATCCATCTTACCCTTCGTAAACCAGCTGTAAGCCAGCATTGTGTAACTTATAAATCTAACTGACCCACCCGTGTTGACACTGAGTGTATTTACATGCGCCGAAGCATGAACCTTATCCTGGTTATGATAGCATTCTGAATGTGATGTTTACATGCGCCAGGAGAAACTAGGATACTCATATGCCTATATCCTGGTTATTCAAGATACTGAAATCAGGATGCTGTGTATACATGGACACACATAACCAGGATAGTCTGAAAACCCAATCATAACCTGGACACTGGAGCGCATGTATATGCACTGACTCCATTTAATCAGCTGGGTGTATGCGGTACTGTTTAAAGTGGAGATGGCATGTTAGACTACACATTTCACTAAAACATAGCTATCATAATTAGATTTAAGATTTTACTAAAAAGCTTTCCTAGTCTTTTCTAGTTTTGTAATTTTGTACTATGCCACCAAACCAGGTAATAATTGGTATTAGGTAATTGGTATAATTGGTATTAGAAAAATATATTAATCTAACAAATGCACTTTAAAGGGCCCATAATATGCTATTTTCTGATCTAAGTTATAATGTTGTTTCCTCATCAAAACGTACCCAGAGTTGTGTTTCATTCCAACATGTTTAACACACAAACTCTGCATATTTAGGATGAGTGCACAACTGTGTTAAAACTCTGCACGCCTTCTCTAGAATCATTTGGATGAATTCAGCATTAGAATTGCCAATCTCTACTGAACTAAAGGTAAAAGGAGCTGTTAACTTGAAAACCACCACTTCATGACATCACAAGGTGGAACAGAGCATTTTGAGCTTGAGCTTTGGAGATATAGACATACTAATAATAAAGGATTACTCAAACATGTGAATGAAACAAACACAACTCCAGGTATGTTTTCTTCTGCAGTAATAACATTATAACATGTCTTAGAAGTCAATTGTGCATAATATAGGACCTTTAACCTCCCTTTGTTTGTCTGCGCAGTTGGACTCTGGTGCAAGTGGTCAACGTGGTGCTGAATGTTGACCTGCAGAGGGGGAGGCGGTACCTTGTGGAGCTGGTGGTGAGTGATGAGACTGGGACATTGCGTCGGCTCTCACAGTACATCTATGCCCAGATGACCCCAGACCAGGACCCTGAGTCCCCCAAACTCTGCTACCCCACAGGCTTCAGCTGGAATCCTCAGGCAACCGTCCACTTTGTCATACCAGGTTTGCAGCAGCGTTGCTTTTCTAAAACATATGCAGGGCTTGATATTAACACTATAGCCCGGCCTTTCCTATTTTCTGTTTACATGCAGAAGGTCAGAGGTGGGTACAGTAGCCAAAAATTGTATTCAAGTAAGAGTAACGGTACTTCAAAATAGGCTTGTCTTAAGTATTGAAAATCAGATATTAATCAATACTAAAACTAGTCGAAACTAGACTAAACTACTAAAAAAAGTCACATTCACAGGACAAAAATGAACCTTCTCTGAAGAGCTTTGGAATGATATTGAGCTGTAGCTGTGTAACACGTATAAGACCACATAGACTAGTATACGCTCATTGACCACTATGGAACCTACTTCGACCACTAAGGGACATAATCATAAAATGATAGTAATAGAAAGTACTATTATTTAATCAGAGGTGAGCATAGTTGCTAAAAGTTGTACTCAAGTAAGAGTAATGTTACTTCAAAATAATATTACTCAAGTAGAAGTACAAAGTAGTGATCCATGAAATTACTCAAGTAAGAGTAAAAAGGTATTTACTACATCTCAAGTAAGAGTAACTTAAAGAATATTTGATGTGTAATTATTAATTATTACAATTTGATGTATAATTTGAGGTTAATGTAATTTGAAGGATAATACATTAAACAATGCACAAAATTTGATATTTTCAGAAGCTGGAGACAGAATTGAGAAAATAAAATAATATTTGCAGGAGCATTGCAAGAAACACAAATGTTCAAATTGTTAAATATTGTTAACATAAAGCTTTTGTAACTTAGACTTACTCACAGTCTGAAAAGTAACCCATATTGTTACTTCAAGGAAATTACTCAAGTAGGAGTAAAAATATGCTGCTAGAAAAGTACTCTGAAAAGTATAATTTCTCTAAAAAGTTACTCAAGTAAATGTAACTTGTAGCCAATGTCTCTAGACTTGTTAATGTGTGTCCACTGAAACATTGTTTGTAGAGCTGTCAAACTCATTGGCCCATAGACTGATGTTTTTTTTTTGTTTTTTTTTTGTTTTCAATATTTTTTATTACATTTTAACATATTACAACCCTGCACACCCCTCCCTCCACCCTCCCCTGCAGGTGGGCACCAGGCAAGCACAGGAACACAACACTACTGTTACATACACAAATACATTAAGGTTAACACATTCCTATATATTAATACATCCTCACACATGCGCACATAGATGCACACACAAACACACACGCACACACAAACACACACACACACACACACACACACACGCACACACACGCACACACACACACACACACACACACACACACACAGGCACAGCTCCCAAATAAAGTATGTAAACAGTGTATACAAATAGACACGAACATGTGTATAGAAGAAGTACAAACCAATATACAATATGAGAAATAACTGAAGTAAAATAAACAAAAATAAATAAATACATAAATAATTTATTTCTATCTTTTTAATGGCTCTCTATTGGTCACCATCAGCCCCCTCTCCACAGTACAGCCACCAGTAATACTGTTTGATGGTAAGCTACGCTCCTTTCTTTCTTTATTCTTTATTTGACAGGGACCATGTACAAATTCATTAATCTTACAAGGAAAAGATGATTTGTACCAGATTGAGCTACTGCTATTTTCCATCTGCAGTCCCTGGGCCGGTGAACACACATTAAAAAACACATATCAAACAATTACAATATATGACTACCAATTTGCCATACAACAATAACAATTATTCAGTAATGTCCAGATCAGACATTACTCTACTTCCATTATAAACTTCTGTTATAGTAGTTTTCTTTATAATTACTTCCCCGTTTGAAATGTCAGAGGTCAATAAGACATCCCCATAAATTGTTATATAGGTCCATCCTATGTTTTAATGCATACATTTGATACTTTAAACGAGAAATATCTTGTAGCAGTTGTTTAATGCCAAATGTTGGAGGATTAGCTTTATTCCAATTAAATAAAATGCATTTTTTGGATTAGCATTATATTATACCCAGTTATTTCTGTAATAATGGATTCATTTCTATATCATATTTAACGCCAAAAGGCTTCTTATAGGGGATATCTTAAGGGACCTTTTGGCGACTTTGGCAGTAAAGTCATTAATTAAATTCCAGAGCTCTCTTAATTGACTATATTCCCAAAACATGTGAAAATAGGATCCTATGTCGGATTTACATCTATTGCATTTAAGAGACAAGTTAGAATACGTTTTACTCCTCCTGAGTGGAGTCAGGTACACTCCATGCAGAAATATATAATTTTGTTCTAATATTATACTGCTTGACATTTTTTTAAGAAATACTATTCGTAATATTACTCCACTGTTCTTCTTTAAATTCAACACCCCAGTCTTTTTGCCATATACAGTATGTCTTGCAGAAGTGAGAGGTGACTCCTCTTGTTTAACTAGGCATGTATAGACTTTAGAAATTACCCCCTTCAAGGATTTCAAGTTTATTAGCATATTCTGTAATTTTGAAGCCTCCATTGCCAAACGTTTTTGGTTAATCAACAGTGATATGGTGAAACAGTATTTGTAAGAATTTATAAAACCTTGTTTTAGTAATCCAAATTCTTCTTTTAAATCCGAGAAGTTTTTAAGAGTATTATTTTTAAATAATTGATGAAACTGCGTTTCTCCCATTTACCAACAACGATTTTCTGATTGAGCTTGGGAGGCCAGGGTTTGAGGATAGCGGGGGTAACATTGATATGGATGTTGAAAGGCTGCAATATGTTTCAACATCTTGCCAGGCACACAGAACATTAAACACAACTTAAATACTTGGAGTGGGAAGTAACTTTTTCATATTATTAATAAATGGCAATGAAGCCAATAGAGCAGGAGAGCAAAGTTCTCTCTTGATGTGTGCCCAGTGGGGAGCACTTTGTGTGTCAAGCCAGCCTAACATAGCCTTTACATGACATGACCAGTAATACAATTGGAAATCTGGAAGTTCCAATCCCCCTCTATCCCTGGGTTTGGATAGCGTATTGTAGGCAATACTAGGTGTACCTTTTTCCAGATAAATTGGGTTACCTGTTTATTCAGTAATTTAATAGAATGATTTATCAATGTAACATGGTAATGATTGATAAATGTATATAAATTGAGGTAATATAGTTGGGCAGAAAAGTATTTAGTCAACCACCATTTCTGCAAGTTTTCCCACATAAAAAGATGAGAGAGGCATGCAATTTTCATCATAGGTACACTTCAACTATGAGAGACAGAATGGGGGGGGGGATAATCCAGGAAATCACATTGTAGGTGTAGATTTTTAATGAGTTAATTGGTAAATTCCTCATTAAAAATTGGTGCACCCAGCCGTGACCAGGTCATTCGTGACACAGGGCTTGTACTCGATCATGTGAGCCATTTGGGTCTGAGTGTGAATATGGACAAGAGCAATCTGATCCTGACCCAGGACACTGTCTTTTTGGGAATGACCTTACACACTGTCACCATCGATGCTTGCCCTTCGCCCACAAGGGTTGACAATGCTGGGTGCATTCCGAGTAGGAGAAGCCCTGCCGTTCCTGTGATATGCCTAGCTTTTGGGCAGGTTGGTAGCAGCCTCCAGTGTAGTTCCATTGGGGCTACTTTCATTACAGCTGATGCAGATGTGGCTGAACGGCCTACAGCTGGATTCAACTCGTACAGATGCAACAGGCTGTGTGAATCTCCCCAGTGTTTGCACACCCTATCTCAGTGGAGAGACAGACATTGGATCCTGCAGGGCATCCCGCTGGGGTCTCTGCTGTCATGGAGGGAAGTTGTGTACATGGATGCATCCTCCACAGGTTGGGGTGCAATATGGCAAGGTCGGGTGGCACAGGGGACATAGACCTTGAGTTTGATCAGAGAACACATAAATGTGCTGGAGTTAATGGCTCTGCACCATTTTCTGCCAAACTTGCTAGGCAGGCATGTGCTCATACGTTCATACAACAGATCATTGTTTTACCATATAAATCACATGGGGGGCACCAGATTGGTGAATCTCACAAGGAGAACCTGGCAGGTTCTCATGTAGACGTCTGTCCATTTTGCCAGCTTGTCTTCCAGGGACGCGGAATCAGGTGGCAGATTTTCTCTCTCGTCAGACTGTCTTGCTGGGGGAATGGAAGCTTCACCCAGAGGTGGTATGCACCATCTGAAGGGTCTTCGGCAGGGCCGAAGTGGATCTGTTTGCTTCGCGGGAAGCATCCCATTGCCCTCCCTGGTTCTTTCTGACGGACAACACCAGCCTGCTGGGTCAGGATGCACTGGCTCACGACTGGCCTCACGTTCTCCTCTATGCCTTTCCTCCTTTTCCCCTGATTTATCAAACACTCCTGAGAGTTCTGCTGGAGGGACACAAGATTCTTGCCAGCAAGGACCTGGTGCCCACTTCTGCACAGACACTGTTGCAGCTCTCCAGTGCGCCTCCCCTCCAGGACGGACCTCTTGTCCCAGCTTGGGGGGCAGATATTGCATCTCCATCTCAGCCGCCTGCAGCTCTGGGTGTGGCTTCTGCAGGGCCCAGTGTTGCATTCTCAGAGTATGCTGGCGGAATAGGACATACGATCTGTAATGACTGGGCACCTTTGATGCGGCGACTGTACACAAATAGGTAGAAGCTGTTTGAGGAATGGTGTAAGAGATGTGGACAAGATGCCATGCGCTGTTCAGTCTGTGCCATCTTGGAGTTTTTACCGGAACTCTTGGATCGTGGTCTGTCACCTTTGACATTAAAGGTATATGTGGCTGCAATATATTGCTGGCACAGTGGCGTGAACAGTAGCACTGTGGGCAGTGATAAGAATGTTTCTCTTTTCTTGAAAGGTGCCAGACAGCTTCACCCACCTAAATAACCAGTGGCTCCACCATGGGATCTTTCTTTGGTTCTGGAGACTCTGTAAGCTTATCCATTTGAGGCTATTACTCAGGCAGAAATTAAGTGGCTGTCATTTAAGACTACATTTCTCCTCGCCATGGCTTCTGGTAAGCGTGTTGGTGAACTGCAGGCCCTGTCTGTCAGTGAGTCCTGCTGTAGGTGGCATGCTGATGGTTCAGGCATAACTCTCTGGCCTAATGTCTCTTTCCTCCCTAAGGTGTTATCTTCTGCGGGAAATGCCCATCCTCTCTAGTTAGAGAGGATTGGCACGGAATCTATCCCATAACCTTTGTGCCCTGTCCGTGCCTAGGAGGCTTACATACAGGTTACTGCAGGTGTGCGATGGTCGGAAAAGCTCTTTGTGTGTTATGCCGGCCCACGTAATGGTCGGGCTCTCTCTACACAGCAACTTTCTCGGTGGGCTGTAGAGACCATTGGACTTATGCCTCCCAGGAGCGGCCGATACCTGAGGGTGTGAGATGCCATTCAACTAGGGGCCTTTCTACCTCCTGGCATGCTATGCATGGGGCTCCCCTAAATGCGATTTGTGCTTGAAGCACCACTTCTGGCGGTCATTCGGGATTCATAAAACTATAGTTACATACGACCTTTGTCGTGCAGTACATCCCGCTTTTAGCTGCTTGTAAAACCAGCTCTTTATCTTTGTCTCTCAAAACATGGATGAGCTTGACTCTTTGATTGTTTGTCGGGCCAGCCTAGTGCACTCTTTCTAATATCAATGTTATTTAGCCAAGATCCAGCCATTTAGGCAACATGTTGCTCGCAAACTCCAGAAGTGTGTCCTGGCCTTCAGCCCCCCCTCTGAGTCCAAACAGGCCAATGTTTTTTTCTTCTTCCTCCAGGTCAGTGATTTTTGTCTTATCCTCGTTTACTTTGTTTTGCGCGTGGTGTTGTTCCACTTTACTTGCAGGGATTTGGTCATAGTCACACTGCCATTAAAATGTTCTGCGCGATGAGTTTAAAGCAGTTTTAGTGCGTTGGTTTGTCAGAGCTCACGCTCTAGGGCACCATCTTGACCAGGTCACATGACCCCCCAGGCTGATAGTTTGATCCTAGCTCCCACAGATGCATACTTCAGTTGTGTCCTTGGGCAAGACACTAATGTGAGTGATTCCTTGATGTAAAACGTTTTGAGTGCCTGTTCAAGGTAGAAAAGCAGTATGTATATGTGACCATTACATCTCTCCCTTGAATATCCCTGTGTCATTCAGAATAAAATCTAAAACTCATTTACATCTGTTATTTCTACACAGCAACTTGACAAACCTGATGCAATGTGCAGTAGTTTCATGAGGGGGATGCATGCGGACTGTTTTGTGATAGTGCTCTGAAGGGAGAGTGAAGGGGAAATGTTATGTGTTAGCAGTTAATACCCCATAAATACCTTCTCCTTAAAGAGAGCCAGTGCTAATATTTCATACAGTAATGATTTTGACTATTTGAAATAAGCCTGATATTCAATCCAGCCACAATAGCTTGTAAGCAAAGAAGTTATAATTAACTTGAAACCTGAATCGGTGTGTGTTTTAGTGAAAAACCAGGCCAAGTGGGTGCACCTGCTGATAAAAGACATGGAGACACTGGTGAAAGAGACCGGAGATTCCAACTTTAACCTGATCCTCACCGACTTCAGCAGCTCCGATATCGATGTGGAACAGAGTCTAGCCAAATCCCAAATCCCACGGTACGCACATAATATTATGTATGATTTTACTCTTCTTTTGTACTTCTTAAGGGTGTGTTCACATTTGACCTGGTTTGGTCTGGTACCTGTGTAATCCAGCACCAGCCCCTGTTCTGCTGCTTATTTTGCATCATCTGGACCTCAGCGCTGTCAACTTTGACATCACATATGTCCCTTGCCTCTTGTGTGCACACAAGTGCAGTAGGCTCACAAAATTATCATCTTACCTGAGTTTTAGTTATCAAATAGATTTGATTTTCTAAGTGATGAAGATTTTCCTCTGCCTCTTCCTACTTCACTGTTACTGGGCAACAGCTGAGAATCTGGCACCAGCATATCCATATGCAAAAACCTGCGTGACCTATAGACCAGGCTATGGGACTATAAATTGCTCAGTTAATTTTAATAATCTTGTTACTGTCAATGACTGGCCTACCCCTGGCTGCACGAAAACACCACAGAATCATCTGCCTTGCATTTATCATATTGAAAAAATATCAAATGTTTTTGTCTACACCAAATTTGGTCCTTTTTATGATAATGGAATTTAAAGAATTAAAATCATAAAAAGTCTCAGAATATTTATACCAAAATTTAGACCAGAAGTGTCTGGAAAGAGTGAGCCCAAAGAACGTAAAATACAATAATGAACATAATAATGAATTTGCTGGATGTCCAAATACTGTGCACACTTTGTGCTCTTAGCAGTACAGAGGGTTACATTGTTTAGTTTTTTTTCCTAACTGTTGAAAAAACATCAGAACATAACAGCAACTAATTCTTGTCACTACATTTCTGTAAACAAATCGTGTTTGCGTGCAGGTATCAGTACAAGAAGTTAACTGGAAACTTTGAGCGCTCTCAGGGTTTGCAAGAAGGCATTAATCTTATCACAGTGAGTATATGAAGAGCTGATTTAACATGACCAGGTTGTGATTTTCCATTAAAATAATAGTTGTGCCTGATCATATCTAGGACCCACACAGCATTGTGTTTCTGTTTGATCTGCACATCCGGTTCCCCTCCAGCATCATTGACCTTTTAAGGAAGCACTGCGTGGAGGGATACCAGGCCTTTGCACCCATTGTGATGAGACTGGAATGTGGGGCTTCACCATTAGATGCCATAGGTATACGAAAGACACAACAGTTCTGTTTAAAGTAACATATGACAGGAAGACTACTCATTTGACTAAAACATAGTTAGCATAATTATAGTTAAGATTTTACTAAAATCTTGCCTATTTTTTTCTTTCTTTCTTTCTTTCTGTTTTTTGTAATTTTGGTGAAATGTATCATTTTACTTCCTGGTTGGACATGGGAAGCAGATGTGGCACAAGTTGCCGAGAGGTAGTTCCATAACTGTTACCTAGCAACCAGAATGTTAACAAGGGCCAAAATATATATAATATAATAGAAAAATTGTGTTGTTTTTTGTTATACTTAAGCAAACTATGATAGTAGAACTTAACTCTAGGTGTAGGCATTATTGTATTATTCAGTGGAGATTTTTGAAAACTCTTTAAAAATCATTTAATCTTGTCAGCACCAAAAATACTATAGCGCTTCACACTACTTGACTATTCCAAAGGGGCCTTGTCCTCACCTTCTCATGTTCTCATGTGCAGGTTATTGGGAAGTCCAAGGCTTCGGACTGCTAGGGATCTACAAGTCCGACCTGGAAAGAGTGGGAGGGATGAACATCAGAGAATTCAAAGACCGCTGGGGAGGAGAGGACTGGGAACTACTTGACAGGTTTGTAGACTGTCAAAATGTTCCATTTTGTGCAATTCAAGTCATCTTTATTCCGGACTCATGGGCCATTTAAAAAAAAAAAATTCAATGTTGTTTTTTATGAATAATCATTTCATTTAGAATAAAACTCCATATTTTTGTTAACAGATCACTATATATTACCTAAATATTTTTTTAAAAATTACAGCTTTTGAATTTTGTTAGAACTGTATGTAGCTTGCAGTGACGTGCGGTGAGGTTCACGGCTGGTGAGGCACTGATGTCATCACAATCAGATTTACAAACATGTAAACCAGGTGAAGGAGAGTACATTTGGCCCCGGGACAATTTCTCTTCCAGTCAATGACTTGGGGCAAGAATTGAAAAGAATTTCAAAATAAAAGTTCCGAAGTCTATATGAATTTGCTCCAATAGTATGAAATAAAAAGCTGGTTTTGTATTGTTTTTTATCCTCATTCTGGTTCCCCAATTTTCAATGGATTGAAGTCATTAAATTTGTTACCATTTTGTACCACTCTTTGAAAAGAGTGAGTCTTTCGTCCCGTCATCTGGAGCAAACCCTTTAGCTTCTTTGGCGTTGGTCTTCCTTTAATTATAACCTCCTGCTTCGACCGAAAGTCCAGTTTAGAAAACTACATAAGCTTTAATATGTAATCGTCCTCCATTTAAAAAGAAGGGCCATACATGTAGAAAAAAGTGAACGGATTGCTAAACTTGATTTGCTAACTCTAAATTGTAGCTTGCTGTCACTATTCTGCGGCCCCGATTCTGCGGGAGTTACAAGAATCCCTGGGCTCATGAGTGCCCCCTACCATGAGGCCAGGTAACTACGTGCCTCACCCGGCGCCTTTTCACAGCCGCTTAAAGCAGCAGTTGAGCTACAGCACAGTCAGTCCATGTGAGGCACGAACGGCCGGTGCCTCTCCGCGCGTCTCTTCTCAGGATTTCAATGGTAAACGTAAAAATTCAGCGATTTTGAATAAAAAAAGAATTAAAAATGCAAAGTTAAATAGAAAATAACTTTATAGTACAAATCATTGGATAAATATAACCATTTAATTTATTTTTTCCTCTGTGATGACAGGTGAGGCATGGCCTCACCTGCCTCACCTGACCAGACGTCACTGGTAGCCTGCACTCAGCACTGCAGTTTTAAAAAAAACTATTAAAATCACGTTAACCTGCAGATAGAGGACACATGCAAGTTTTTCTCATTGTTACTATGTGGATAGGCCATGCCTCATGCGAAAGCTCAGAACCTCCTGAATTCACTCACTGTTCTGCAGAGGCTGCACTAGCACCAGTTAATGATTGGCTATAGGTGTGGGATTTAGGTAGTAAGGATTCGGCTGACAACCCAAATTAGAGATTCATGTGAGACTCACTCACACCAAAACACCAAATTATAACAAACATCTCGGCATGTTCAACATGTTTAGTGATTTTTTTTTTTATTTTTTTTTTTGTAATTGGAATAAATCTGCATTACAAATGTTATCAGTAAAATCTATATATGATTGGAACATGTTTACCTTGTATCTGGGACACAGATAAGTTATGTTTATGGAATTTAAAATCAAAATCTCCTTTAATAGCAACAGTTTAGATGTGAAGTTCAATTGAAATAGGGCCAGAGGAATGTTTGTAAAGATCTATATTAATGGGTTAGTACGTACATACAGATACATCGGTGTTTGTAGAGGACATGGGAAACATAATTACTGTAATAACACAAATGCCTGTAACTATTTAATGTATGTTTTTGTCTGTTTAGAGTTCTGATGGGTGGACTGGAGGTTGAGCGATTGTACATAAGGAACTTGTATCACCACTTCCACTCCAAACGGGGCATGTGGGTGACCGATCATCACTGACCAATCTCCAATAACCAACCCTCGCAATCACTTCTCACTGTCTTCATGTTTACATTCAGGGCTGGACACTACTGCTGGTTAACCTGTGTGGTACTTTTTGATGATGCATTCACTGGCACTAGCCACTTTGGAGAGTATCTCGACTGTAAATAGAGTATAATTTCTACTGGCCATATCAAAGTAACTTCATTAACTAACATTAATTAACAGATTATGAAAAGCAAAAACATTGTAATCAATATACAAATACATTTTAAACCAGCTTAACAGGAGGTAGCTTTTTTAAAATATTTGCCACATTGAACAGAGAGGAAGAGTTTTTTGTCAGATCAAAATTTGTTTACACATCACTTAAGATGTGGCTGGGAGCTGACAGAAGACATTATAAAGGCTGGCAGCTAAAATCGGCTTCTACAAATCCTTGATGGTACGCACTCCACTGGCCCATGGAATGAATATATGAGACTAACCTGGAGGTCAAAGAAAGTGTAAAAAATCTGGTTAAAAAAATTTAGTATGTTGTACTAGACCGATATTTGCTGAGACAACATACTTTAACTAAAACTTGAGTAATATATTTTTGTGTAGCAGTACTCGAACCTGAGTAAAGGTTTTGATTATTGTTCCCACTGTGAGTAAATCTACCAGTGGCAAAAGCTTTGTGTTGACATATGTCTTATGATTTGAACATCTGTGTTTCTTCAGTTTTAATCTAGTTTTCTAATTTTTTTGACCATCCTTAAAAAATACCAGATGTTTTGTTCTTAAAATTACACAAACTAGTGATTTTAAAGCAGATTTTACATCCAGACAGATAATCTTAAATGACTCGTACTTGTAATTTCTTGGACCACTACTTTGTACTTCTACTAGAGTAATATCACTTTGAAGTAACAGTACTTTTGGGTGAAACGTTTTGCTAATCCTGAATAATCTAAGGAAAGTGTCTCATTCTGCTGCTATTGCTATATGCTATTTTAAGATTGCTTTGAATATGTCAGACTTAGATGAAGCAGTGATCAAAGATTAAATATTAAAGTCGAAACGAATGTATCATTTTTCTCTACGTTTTAGGAAGGGATTACTTGAAAAGATGACTATTTAAAGAAATGTGCCTTCAAATGACTCAGGAATTACTATACACTGTGCAATGCTGAATAACAAACCAAAAATGTGCCAGTAGTATGTTTTTGTATCATTGCCTTAATTGTGTAAATGTTATGGATATGTACAGTACATATGCTATAATAAATGTCTTGATGGTGTACCACACTGTCTTATTTGTTAATGAGCAAAATATAGTTTAGGCCCTCCTCTAATATTATAATAACATACACAAGTAACATAGTCCATGACCCAGCCCCGGATAAGCAGAAGAAAATGGATGGATGGAACTTAGATGCATAAGTGTTCCTTATCTGCTCTGGACAGGTTGCCATAAAACTGATATGACAGAGCTAGAGCAAGTGAGACTTTCTTGGAGGGTAACGCACAATATTCCCTCAACGTCAAATAACAAGGTCAACTCTGAATTAGTCTAGTTTATATGCAGACCCCTATAGCCTATTCTGTTTCTTGAAAAAGCTTTAGGCTTTGCTCTGTTTTAAGTTCTGCATACCTGGCTGCCACGTAAGAATCTGGTTCTGATCGGATAGCCCTATACAAAGAAAAGCTGAGTTGTTTCAAACAGAAAATACGCCACTGTGTTTTTTAAACTTCATACACCTTCAATAGAATCATGTGGATCATTTCAGCCAATTGCCCATTCCTACTAAACAAAAGATAAAAGGTAGCTATTAACTTCAAAACTGCTTCATGACATCACAAGGTGGAAGCACAGCATTTTGAGCTTTGGAGATGTAGACAGACTAATAATAAATGGTTATGCAAACACGTGAGTGAATGAAACAAAACACAACTCTATGGTCTCACAAGAGCCAATGCATAAAACAATAGTACTAACACCAACAAAATACCATACAAACTATCATTTTATTGTTTTCTAATAAACAATACTGTAAAAATGAAAAGCTATTTTTTTATGGCATTTAAAGCTCAAAGATGTGTCAGCCTAGATTAAAAGAAAATGTCAAATATGATATTACAAAAGCATGCAATGGCAGAGAAACTGTCCTTTTATGTCAATATGGTGTAATGTCACATAAATAAGTGAATAATAAAGTAAACGTAGCTGTTGCAAATTCATTCATTCATTTTGTTTGATATAAGTTTACACTTCTTTCTGCTCCTTTTCATACACATTGGTCTATGTAACATCCTTATTTTATATCCATCTTAAATGAAATAATAAATAAATGAAAATGAAAAAAATAATTTGTAGTTGAATTTATATTGAAAAACCAGATTTCCCACGGTCTGTGAAGCTCTCACACTCATTCATCAGAGCAGTGCGCGAGACGAGCTAGCAGCAGGATAACGCGCTTACTCCACTGTCATGTCACCCGCGGACCCATGTTTATAGCGTAACTCAACCTCCAGAGCGAATAATCACCACTTTTATGTCTCTTTTAGCCTGAAAACTGTGCTTCGTGGCCGCACATTGGTGTCTCCAGAGCGCGGTGTTATGGGAGAGGCACGGAGGTCAGAGCGGAGAGCTGTCAGCGCTAACGTCCGCGGACAAGGAGCCTCCAACAGCGGTCTCTTTGACAGCTCCATGTTGTTGTTGTAGCACCGGTAGGAATCACAGCTCTTTTACACATGGAAACGTCTCATTTAGTGGTGCTGGATGTTGATTCAATTCACCAGTAACTGCAACATGGCCGCAAACGTGTAGTACTGAAGATGGACTGCAATGCGGTTAAATTAAGTGGCTTTTCCTGTTAGCCGTGCTAACGTTAATCAGGCTAACTAGCAGGAGGCTACACTTGGGTGTATCTTGAGCTTTTCTGAGCGGTTAATCCCTCACCACTGAAGCATTAATGTGTTACATACATGTAGTGACCACCGGGTTCTTGTAAGCTTTAAGCCATGTTATAATGTTGTTGCCTTACCTGATCAAAAACATACCTGGAGTTGTGCTTTGTTTCCTGCATTGTTATTCTGCCCACATCCCCGAAGCCCAAAATGCTCTGTGCCAGTTTATGATGTCATGTAGTAGTTATCAAGTTAACAGCTACCTTTTCCCTTTAGTTCAGTAGTGATTGGCAATTCCAGGGCTAAAATCATCCAAATGATTCTAGTGAAGCTGTATGTAGTTTAAAAACACAGTGGAGCACTTTGTGTATTATCAAATAATTTCACAAGGTGATTAGGCTGAGCAAAGTGTGAATGACACGAAACAAAACAAAACAGAAAATAGCGTAATATAGGCCCTTTTGTGTCCAGTCAGTAGAAGCTGTCCTTAGTGCCACTCACAGTTGTCTCTGTGAGGTGGACACACTTGACTGGTGTTGCTGACAGCAGTGTCGCCATAGACTGTGTGAGTGTGGCTCAGAGCTGGTGCAATGTTTTGACTTTACACTTTCTTTGCAGGTCCTGTACATGTGAATCATGCCTGGTAAACTCAAGGCCAAAATAGTGGCTGGACGCCATTTGCCTGTGATGGACAGGGCCAGTGACCTCACAGATGCATTTGTGGAGGTGAGTCTCCTCAAACTTTTGTAGATTATACTGTCAAAGTGGGATTGACTATAATTGTTTTGTTTTCTCCATGAATTTTAGGTAAAGTTTGGAAACACAACATTCAAAACAGATGTCTATCCCAAGTCCCTCAATCCCCAGTGGAATTCTGAATGGTTCAAATTTGAGGTACAGTTTGTAATGACTATGCTATGTTGGGCTGTAGGCCTTTAGTCGTTTAGTCGAGTAATATGTCAACGATGTCTTAGTCAACTAATCATTTTATTTACATTATATATTTTTTTTAAATGGAACAACAGCAGGAAGGAGTTACTGAGTATGTGAGTTAGCTGAAGAATTGGTCTTTTTTTGTAAAAAGGCAGATAAAACTCATGACTCACACATTTATAAAAAAAAACCAAACAAAAAAAAACACATTGTCTCCTTGCACTCGTTTTCTGCATAAATTGTTTTTTGCATTCAGTTATAGTATTTTTAGTGCAGTAACATGGGCAGAAAGTGATAGCGATATGTAATAGTTTTGAGAGGTTTTGCCACGCCTTCTTTTTAGTCAATTAATCGATTGGCAGGGCATGTCAAGTCAAACAAGAATTTCTTATAGCCCTAATGCTATCGATATAAGCTTTAATTAGCAGAGCAGGATTATCTTGGTTCTGACTGTGGAACAGTCATAATCTTACTAATCTATTTGATTTCTATGGCGATATACTTATATTTTTGTGCATTCTTCTACTCCAGGTGGACGATGAGGACCTGCAGGACGAGCCGCTGCAGATAACCGTCCTGGACCACGACACCTACAGTGCTAATGATGCCATTGGGAAGGTTTACATTGATATTGACCCACTGCTAGCCACTGAGGCGGCTTCTATCATATCTGGCTGGTTTCCCATCTATGATACAATTCATGGTGCAACATTTGTTTTTTGGAATTCTAACTTTTGTGTTGTACCTTATAATAGTTGTTCTATATTGTGTTCTATCTCTAGGTATAAGAGGAGAGATTAATGTCCTTGTTAAAGTGGAGTTGTTTAATGATTTGAACCGCTTCAGGCAATCGTCCTGTGGAGTCAAGTTCTTCTGCAGTAAGTTTGATGTTGTTTTTAATGTGCATGTATCTGGGCATTTTTCTAATACTGCATTCATTTTATGGCTATATAGTATTTGACAATTTCATATTACAGTGGTGAGTTAGTAATGATATATATGTTTTTCAAGCTACATCCATCCCACGGTGCTATCGGGCTGTAATGGTGCATGGCTTTGTGGAGGAGCTGGTAGTGAATGAGGATCCAGAGTACCAATGGATCGACCGTATCAGAACTCCACGGGCATCAAATGAAGCGCGCCAAAGACTCATCTCACTAATGTCCGGTGAGATTTTTTTTCTTTTGGACAATTTTTTTAGTTAGTTTTGTATGAAGAAATGAATTTTGTATTCCATAGATGACCATGTTGCAATACAAGGAAGTAATTTTGTAATACTGTAATAGTAAAAAACAAACTTAAATCTGTCAACTAGATAAAAAGTTGTAAGAGTGAAGACGTTTCACTGCCCTCTTCACTCCTACAACTTTCACTCCTAAAGCTTTTTTTTATGGATGAGAACTGGACAACTGAGGGATTACACAGACATAATACTGTAATAGTATATATAGGATATAGTGTAGTAAAAGTAAAAGTAAATATATATATTTTTTTTAAATGGAACAACAGCAGGAAGGAGTTACTGAGTATGTGAGTTAGCTGAAGAATTGGTCTTTTTTTGTAAAAAGGCAGATAAAACTCATGACTCACACATTTATAAAAAAAAAACAAACAAAAAAAAACACATTGTCTCCTTGCACTCGTTTTCTGCATAAATTGTTTTTTGCATTCAGTTATAGTATTTTTAGTGCAGTAACATGGGCAGAAAGTGATAGCGATATGTAATAGTTTTGAGAGGTTTTGCCACGCCTTCTTTTTAGTCAATTAATCGATTGGCAGGGCATGTCAAGTCAAACAAGAATTTCTTATAGCCCTAATGCTATCGATATAAGCTAAGTAAAAATTCATACTGTGTTGCGTCTCCATCGATCCGACCTGAAACTTTGGCCTCGTGGTGTTGCCTGCTTGTTTCCATGGAGATGGATAGTTTTAATGCCATAAAATTGTCTAAAGCCATTTCAGGCAAAGCACAAACATCTCCAAAGAGGCAAGCAGGTAGCGTACTGTCCACCAAAAAAGTTTCATAGTTTAATTATTTCATTTTATGAGAATACAAAGTGTTTTTTTTGACTGTGGACAACTGAATATTGGGAGGCACCAGAGTCTCCTTTGTTGATTGGAACCATAGTTTAACCTGTATCATATGTTTAGGAGAGCTGCAGAGGAAGATTGGTCTTAAAGTCCTGGAGATGGGTGGCAACGCCGTGGTGGGCTACCTGCAGTGTTTTGATCTGGAGGGGGAGTCGGGGCTGGTGGTGCGGGCCATCGGTACGGCCTGTACTCTGGACAAACAGAGCTCCAACATGCACAGTAACACGGCCCCTGCCTCCAATGCCTGCAGCTCTCCTTCCAAAGAGGGCAAGGAGTGAGTATGACACCAGCACAAGCATGGAGCCTTATGTGGCACAATGTACAAAGCTTGTGTGCATGTTGAAGATGAAAGAATGGGCCTGTTTCTCTGTCCACATGTAAATATACTTCTCTCTCTACAAGTACTTTTCTAGAAGGTGTGTTTAACCAGACTTTTTTTCATTGGATGGCACCAGGACTGGCCTAATTGTTTTGCATTTATGTGTGTAAGTGTTTTATTGCTAAAATACCTGGAAAAACATGCAGTCTTATTTTGAGCTGGATCACCTGATTGTCTCTGTGGAGATAGATTTGTTTAAAGGTCCTATATTATATATATATTATGCAAAATTGACTCTTGTGAGCTTTAAGCCATGTTAGAATGTTATCACATTCTCAAAAACATAACCAGCATTGTTTTCCTTCATTACACATGTTTGAGTAAAGCTGCCCCTTATTAGTCAGTTTACACCTCAAAGGTTAAACTGTTCTTTGCAGTGAAAAGTTGCATAGTGCACCTTAAGCTAAATTTGAGGGTAAACATCTTAGCACCAACCCAGGTCATATAAAGTAATGTGCAGAGTCCCTTTAGTTTATTTACCCTAACCCGTCAATGCAGTTTTATGCAGTTTGTTTGACTGAGGTTATATACTTCCCTAACCTAGCATGTTCTTTACAGGCCTATATTGCACTATTTTTGATCTATGTTATAATGTTTCCTCATCACAAATATACCTAGAGTTGTGTTTTGTTTCATGCTCATATGTTTAACACACAAATCCTGCATATTTAGGCTGAGTTCTTCTCTCAAACTTGAAACACAAAAGAAATGCTGCACTGTATTTTTAAACCCCATACACCTTCATCTAGATCTTTTTTTATTTAAAGTTAGTCATTGTTTTAGTCTCATTGAAAAGGCTTCACTCCTTAGTGCACCAGCAGATATTAGACTTTATATTGGCAATCTCAATTGTACAAAAGGTAAAACAAAAATGTCAAAATAACTTAACTAAATAATTGAGTTATTCTAGTGAGTTGAAGAGTAAAGCAGTTCAATTGAAGTAGATGTTAACTTTTAAAAAATACCAATAAATGGCATCACAGGGGGGAACAGAGCATTTTGAGCTTTGGAGATGCAGGCAGACCAAAGATACAGGAATACTCAAATATGTATGTATGAAACAAACACTGGGCATATTTTTGATTAGGTAACAGCACTATAACATGGCTAAAAGCTCATCTGAGTCAGTTTTGCGTAAAGCATTCACTACTCTCCTTTCATATCAGCTATACTGTATATGAGAATGCATTTAGAGTTGTGTAAATGTACATATGGACAGAGCTCTTTTAAGTGTGTGTATTGTCCCGTGTGTGTCTCAGTATTGTCTGTGTGAATGCTTGGAATCGTGTCTTGTGTTTATTCCAATACTAACGCCACTCCACATATCCTGAGACACACACATGTATAACACATGCACACAGCCATCCTCACAGCCTCATGTATGCCCTGTGCCTGGCTCTGCTGATTGGCTCTGCTGTGCCACTGCTCTGCACCTTGTCTCTGCTCACAGGAAGTACTGCGCTTTACACAACCTGTAGCGCTGATGGAGATGTGATGATTAGGAAGCAAACTAATTATTTTTGCACAACTGTTTTCCATTCAGCTCAGAACTACAGCAATAATGCATTGTTTGCATCTCTACATCATTCAGCCCTTACTAACAACAAAGCAGGTTTAATCTAATCATACTAAGCGTTCACATATAATAAAAGAAAAGAAACATTTCTCATGTGTGACTAGACAGGCTTTACGGGAAGGCAGACAGGCTATCACAACATAAGATACAATAATTCTGCATTGAATTCTTTTGTAGAATCTGACTTTTACTGTGTTGACCTGGTTTATGGTTTAACCTCTCTATGTGAAAACGACCCATTCACATGAAAGAAAAGATTTTGATACTGTAGCTTTAAGCATCTGTCGATACCCAATACCAATGCTGAGACTGAAAAGAGTATTTATTTTCGTTAAACAAATATAAAATGAGACTAAACTGATCCAAATATGTTATTTAGCTGCTATTTATTTATAGAACAACTTTGTAAAAATACAAACATTATGAGACTTTCTTGGACCAACTACAACCAGTAAATCGCTTTTTACATCAATTTATTTGTCCAGCCAGGATATTGACTGAATGTCCATAGATAGCAGCTTTTGTAGATACAGTAACATTTTTTTCCACACAGCATCACATACAACACATACATACAATACACAATACATTACATTCTGAGTGTCGTTGAATCAGTGTGCTTAGACAGAACCTGCTTTGTGAGCTGGACTTGATCACCAGGAGGACTTGCGTTTGCATGTGAGCTTTGCATGTGATTCTTCATAACACACACCCACCTTCTCTGCCTCTTTCTTTGATCTGTCACTCTCCACTCCTGCCGTACTGTAGTGTTGGTTCTTGTTTGCGTTCTCTCTTCCTCCACCTGCGGCTTCATGTGGACTTGGACGTTGCTCATCGCGTGTCTGTGGGGGGGCGCTGTTGTCTCTGCTGATTGGCCCAGGTCTCCCGTAGCCCTCGGATGCCGCTCCACTCACAACAGCCCAGTGCACTCGGCTTGCACATCCCAGAGGCTCACCCAGAACTTCTCTGTCTCTGTGCCCACTCTCATCTTCACCGGTACGCAGGGGAGCAGACAGTACATATTCCCAAAATAAAGAAATAGAAATTAAGCTGGCCTGTATCAAAACCAAATTAATGATGCAGTCTGTGTTATGCAAAGTGATAGCCTTTGCTTTAACTAGTCCTGTCCAGGCACGGGACGATATTGAAATTTGGTGTCACGATTATCATGGCCAGGGTAAATGCGATTACTGATTATATCACAATAATTATTAAAGTTACTGATAGTTTACAATGTTGTCGATATGGATAACTACAACTTTTTATTTATATAATTGTACTTGTTATCAGTGAAAGCAACAATGATCTAGCACAGGACATTATGGCTAAGTAGGTTTTTTTTGCTGCATATTTTTCTGATATAATTGCGATTATCTCTGTTGGCGATTATCACTATTATATAAAATGACTCGCATACAATTATCATCTAGATTTTTTATCACTATAAACTATATTATTCTAACCGTGACAAGACTAAGGATAGGACAGATAACAATAACACAATGCTATTAATACTTTGCAGCTGATGTCATCAACATTCCCAGGGGGATGAAGATAACTTGAGGCTTTGCTCTGTCTGAAGTTCTGTTACTCAAGTTAGACATTAATAAGCTTTGTTTTAACACAACCTGATCATAAAAAAGCTCGAACTATGACAGGTGAGCTGATTTGTGCCATTAAAACGAGTCCCTATCAAATAACATTATGACCCCAAATTGGCTAGCGTTAGCAAGCAGTTAATCTAAAAACAGGCAGTGTTAATGTGTGCATTGTGTCACCATGGTAACTGCTGAACATTCCTCATTAGACATGCATGCTGTACGATATGCATGATGCATGGCGTCACTGCAAAGTATCAGTAGGTGTTTAATCAATTCCCTGATATGAGAAATTTGTAATTTGGTAACAGTAACACAAGACTAGTATGATGTTTGGCCATTCCTATTTCTCAGAGATATACCCTGACAGATGTTAGTTGTGATCAGATATCATTTAAACTAGCGCTAAGCCTGCAGTGGTGAGGGAGGCCCTGTGTGTTAGTACTGGGACACATGCTTCAATATGTCGCCTTGGTTTTCTTTTGGCTTTCTCTGTTTTGCCATGCTGCTTTCCTTTTTGTCCGCTTGGTGTGGTGTGTGTCTTGTGTGTTGTAGTACATTAACCATCCCCAAAGCATCACATGCCTCACCCTGAGCAAACACTTACATGTGGGCACTACAGGGTAGTACACAGGGCTTGAGAATGGATCAGGAGAATGTTGGTCAGCTCTCATCATGCTCTTAATACAATATGGCCCCTCACTGTGAGTTAAGTATTGATTGAATGATTACTTTTTGTTTGAACATGAAACAATAGTTTAAAAAGCAGAATATGATGCAGAAAAAAAAGACAAGCCATGTTTGATATTGAAAGGAAATGGCAGAATATGCACTATTCTATCCAGAAACAGAATGTCACAATAGAGATGCAACATACTCAATATAATATGGAATCAGTCAAGACATGAGGGTGTATTGTGAGGGTCACAATACAACACACACTATACTATTATAGTGCGTTAAAGTTTCAGATACAGGCTGTAAACTGCTCCGTAAAGGCCTAAACCTTCTACATTTAAACTGAGAATAATAAAATGTTATTGGTAATTAGAATAAAAAACACAAATGTATCAAAAGTGTCTTGATTTCGTGACCCATGTATTAACATGTGTATCGAATTGTAAGTTTAGTTAGAGATCACTCGGATACACTATGAAAAGAAGATTTCAATCATGAATTTGTTAAATCATAAAATGCCATAAATTTATTTTTTAACAGTTAATCCTAAATGTATGCTAAGCACATCTGCCATCAAGTAACTGGTAAACAACTGAAGATGGTATACTATCTTCTTATACTGTCATTGTTTACTAGTTAATGACAGTGTAGCTTTAAGAATATAAAATGTCAGTCTAAGCCAAGTGTGTTGAGTGTAGAATCCTGCAAAGACAATAGTATGCACCAGATTAGTTATGGAGAATGTTAGATCAGCATTTTACTACACATGGTCTCTCTTTGGGAAATTGACTAATATTTCTTCTTGGCATTGTTCCTCTCGTATAATCAAACAATGCTGAGCTACACATTTAGCTTTTTCCATAAGTAATGCTTTGTGTGTAGCAGAGTGAGACATGACCACATTCCCAAGCCCTCTTTGTATAAATGCACATATCAGTCATATAATATTTTGCCCATGAACATGAACATGTGAAGCCAGTCCTCTGCTGGGGGCTGACCTGCTGACTCCCTTGTTCTCTGCCAGGCCAGTGTTTGGGGAGGACCTGCCCACGTCCTCCGGGCCACCCACCCCTTTCCGCGTTCTCCCCACCTCCTCCTCCTCTCCTCCCCCCTTCACTCCCTCCAAGCCATGCAGTCGCCAGTCCTCCTCATCCGACACAGACCTCAGTTTGACGCCCAAGACGGGTAAGAGCACCCACCCATTCTCCCATGTCACACATCTCCCTCTCCCATAGTCAAGTGTGCTGTTATTGTGGATATGTTTGATTTTAAGTGCATTTTAGTTAAGCAATATTTCATTTAAACTTTTTTTTTTTTTTTTATCTTAATGGAAGCATTGTGTCTCATGACTGACTGTTGTAGATCATTAAGCTAACATAACTTCTTTATTAGCTCCCAGCTTGGTCATTCATAGAGTGGAAGGTAAGTCTTATAGCACTGCCCCCAAAAAACACAGTAGTGGGCACTAGCAGCAGTGGCTTTCCCCGTCCTCAAAAGTACATGTCTCTCTTTCTGTGCAGTTATTCATACTTTCATTTAGTTTCCTTTGTGTTCAAATCTTTTTGACTTTTTCATATTTGTTTCACGCCATTCATTTATCCTTGTTCAACCTGAAACTTAAGTGAACTCCTCAGTGCTATGTAGATATAACAAGACTCTAAAACCTGCGCTTTATGTGCAGATTTTAGAGTATAGCTCAGAAAACTCAACAATTAGTTTTTATTATTTCAATAATGTTTAGTTGTGCACCATAAGCATCTTGATTAACCCTCAATGATAAATATAAAATGCACTGAACAAAATGTGTTTTGCTGATCCTGCAAATCTTGTTTTGAATCTTGGAACATAGTTCTTCAAAGTGTTCATAGCGTAAAATGGATTTTTGTCAGACCTAATTACTGTAGTTGGTCAAAGTACAGAGAGTCATGTTGCATACCCACCCAGTCATTCTCCTCACTGTTGTTTGGTTCCTGCATTTCTTTCTGCTCCCTCTACCCTTGTTTCATCTCTGTATCTATGTTTCTCCATCCGTCCGTTTGCCTTGTGTCTGTGCTGGACAGAGGACCACCAGGCAATGAGACGCAGGCCCGGGATCTTCTTCTGCCCTAGCTCCCCTGCCCTGCCCACAGACATCCTGTCTCTCCCTGGTCCTGGCTCAGTGTGCTCTGCTCACAGCAGCCCACCCCTCCCCTCCACCACTCACTCAGACTCTGCCCTGCTCAGAAAGAGTGTGTCCTTCAATGAGGACCTGCTGCTCATGGCAGCCTCTGGTACTGTAGGATAACCTGTGTGTTTCACATTCATGTTAAGTGTTAACCAGAGACCAGTGTAGGATTATGTACAGTGTTAATCAATTCCACTAACACACTGTCAAGGTTCTTGTTAAGATTCTTCTACAGCATGCATAGATTTATGAGCTACTCTATTTAGATTAAAATAGTTATTCAAAAAAGCAGGACAACAGATGTTAAAATGCATTGATGCATTGAGCTCTTATGGACCAGTTGACAATGGCTTTTATTTTTGAACAGGCATGGGAAGTGGTGGCAGCGGGGGAAAAGAGGCTGGACCCTTGAAGACTCTGCTAAGGCAACAAACACAGACAGCTCTTGAACAGCGAGTATGCATTGCACTATAACTTTACCTAATATTACACTTATTCTGTTTGAAAACAAATTGTTCAATCTGTGTACTTGTCAACAAACATTGCCCAATGTAAAGACCTGTGAGTTCCAGGTCCAGATTCTGATGCCTCTCTCTGTCCTCTTGATGCTTGTGCTCCTCAGGGAGCATCCTCCTCTAGGTTATTGTGTAACACTGGGGTATGTTCTATTGTGGGACCTCTATCTGCACTTCTCCCTCTAAGACCTAAGCCTCTAATGGCCATTCCCCTCTCAGCCTCCTCCTCTCGTGCTCTTACTCTGATGGAAGCAGGCCTTCACTTTGATGTGACCCTGCTTTGTGTTTGCTTGGAACCCACTTTATTCTCAAAAATCCACAGACTGATGATGCAGAGCCCCATATCTGTGTGTCGCACATCAATGAAGGGTTGTGTCATCAGACAATGCATCATCATCATCATTAGTCATGGCTTGCTCTTAGTGATTGTGAATAAGTAGTTTCATTCTTTGAGTCACAAGAAGAAAAAAAAGTCTTTGATAATGTTATATTTTTAAAATGAATTAAACATTCTACTTTATTGTTTAACCTATTAATGAATAAGAACATGATAGTTGAAATGTCATACAGTATTGCAAATGCATGTGTTTACTTGTCATGATTGATCGCAATGGGCCATGTGTTTGAGGACAGATGAAGCATGTCAAATGTAAAGAGACCTTTACTCTGGAAGTAATTTTCATCTGATTTTGTTTTTCTGTGTCCATTTCCACAAGTCCACTGTACTTGCTGCATGCCTGGTTCATCTGCCCTATCGTATCCCTGCTATATGGTAGCATTCAAGTGAAAATTTCTTGTCAGTAAACAAACTTCGTGTACAATTGTTGAACTTCCAGACCACAAATTTTAAAACACACACAATATGAAGAGATGAAATATACTAGATTTGATTTAATGTGCACTTTCTAATGTAATTTTATTGTTTCCTATTTTTCCCCGCAGGAGTTCCCTTTCTTCACGCTGACTTCTTTCCCTCCTGGTTTTCTGGTGCATGTTGGTGGAGTGGTCAGTGCCCGCTCTGTGAAGCTGTTGGACCGCATTCACAACCCTGGTGAGTACAATAGACATGTACAATAACATCTTTGGCCCATGCTTGTGTGAAATGCAGTTAATTGTATGTGGTAATTGAAGATAAATCCTTGGTATCTTTCTGTTAAGAAGGTGAAAGATGTTCCTGGCTATAATTTTGATGATTAGTGGTCTAAGGATAGTAGAATAATTATTGAATAGGACATCTCTTGGTGCATCTTTCACCTTGTTGCCAGCTCCGTGTGCTGTTTAAATGGTGATGTGACTGATGTGTCTGTGTGCTGTGATGGTGGTCTGGAGGTGATTTCTTTGCTTGCTTCAGCTGAAGCATTGGCTGCAGATGGGGCTGTGGTGTTGTATATGCTCCTCATTTCTGTATAATAAAGAATTTCCATATTGGTCTTTATTGTATTGAGAAAAGATGATAATTTCTGTCTTTATGCTGTTGAAGAAATAGCAGCAGGCTAGTGACATGCTTTTATGAAGATCTTGTAACTTGTAATGATCTTAGCAATGAGTCATTAGGGTTGAATTATTTTTATATTGATATCATTATTATAATAGATTATAGGCCCTACATATTAAAGTTTTAATATGGCCTGAAAACTGTCTGAAAAGAAAAATACAAAATAGTTTATGGTAGTAAGCAACACATTTCCATGTTCCTGCTTAGGTGTTTGATTTTCAACAAAAAGGTTAGAGTGACTAACTTTACAGTTACAAGCTGGCTAGCATTAGCCAACAATTTTAGTTTGTGAGAGGGACTCAACACCACTAATCCACTCATCCTGTTTTAATCTAAACAAAGTCAGTTCTTTATGGTCAGACTAACAGAGCTTGAGACAGAACGGTGCTTCTAGCTTGTATCACCCCCCAGGGAATGTTGATAACATCAGCTGCAAGGTATCATCAGTGTCCAAATACACAGACAAGAGGAGAGTGTGTCCAGTATCTTAGAACATGAGTTCTGTAAGAACTTACAGCTCTGCTCTGTAAATCTGTGCAACAGTTGTTGCAGTGATCTTTTATGATGTTGGCTCAGTTAAGGACAATATTTCTCTGATCTTCTAATTGCTTCATGCCATTTGCCTATAAGTGCTCTGGCCTTTGGCTTCGATTTAGCCTTATTATTTACTGCTCTATCAGTCAATGCTGTGTCTCTGTGGTGAATGTGAGTTGTGCTGTGCTTGTGTGTTAGACTGTCTCTTCTCTTGTCTTTCTCCTGTACTAACGGTGTGTTCTGGCCCAGCCTTGGGTAACACGCGCTCTTACAAACTGCTAGACTGGAATAGTGTCACTGCAGGTATTTCCCCTTTTATGCTTTCTCCCACAGGAGTGATGGCAGCTCAGTGACTGCGTCAAACAATCAACCCCCACTGTAGAGAAGTATGTCTCAGAGAGTGGTTCTCACAAGTATGGTATGGGTGACTGGTATTACAGTCCTGTCATACATAGGCACTCATGCTGGAATTTCTAGATAAAAACAAATGTCTGATGAAGGCATTTATTTTGTAAGTGCCTCACCCTCTTACTCTTACTGTTCTTTTTACCACATTTTAGTGAAATGAATAGTAGTCAGATGCACTTTTTGCATTATTGGTGATCTTGCTATTACTAATTCAGCCATTATTTATTTACATTTTTTCCCGAATTTGCTACACTGTCTACCCTGAGCAAATATTTCCAGAGCAAGTATTTATCAACAGCAAAGAGGACAGATTTCATAAACTTGGATCTTTATTTTAGGCCCTACAACTGATCCTTGAGGTGTTCCACACTATATGTTCCTGTACCTTGATTTGTTTAGATCAGAGTAAGTTGTTGTGAGTTGCATGTTAAGTTGCTGTGATCTGTCCCCAGATCCATTGTTTTCCATATTGTATTATTGAAATAGGGTGTCAAAGGCCTTTCGTATATTAGATTTTGATCAACATTTCTTTGATTAGTCTATTCATTAATCAAGTGGTCAAAAGCAACACCATAATCCTATTGACAGGATTTGACCAATGAAGATTTTTTCAGCTCCTGATGTGAGAGTTTATGAACCACTCAGTAGACTAGCCTAACACATTGTTCACATGTGGCCTTCAGTGAGCTGCCATCCTCCTGTCTATCAGTGTGAGTGTATGCTGCTGCTAAGCTGAGTTTAGCATGCGCTGTGCCCCCTCCCTCCCTCTTCAGCCTGGCCTGGCTCCCTGCCCTCCACCCGCTGTCGCCCCCTCCTGGTCTTAGTGCTGTACTGATGCTTTCAAACAGCATTGTGCTCAAACCTCTAGACCAGCGCAGGTTTAGGAGGTTTCTGTGTGAGCGAGCCACTGACCAGGCATGTGCATCCTTACCTCACTGGGCCGTATTCATACTGAGAGGAGAAGAAAGGACTAGAGGCTGCATTTGGAGCTACATTTCTCCTGCATCTGGCTTGGTTGATTGGAACTGAGGGAAAGAGTTGACTGTTGGAGCTGGACTCTGGTGAATGAATATGGCCCTCCTCTGCTCATCCGCGTGTACATGGTCATACGCGTGCACGTTGGTGAGCCTGTGCCTGTGTGACATGCTGCTTCTGATTTAACAAAGCCATCTCGTAGGCCTGATGCCTGATCATTGGTCATCTTCATCTCTCTACATCTTCAGCCTCTGTATTTTCCTCCATCCTCCCTGCTCTGTCGAGTAGCACTCTTTTAGAAATCTTAACAAATCTAAAGCAATTAATGATGCTGTTAAAGATAAATACAAAACAATACATTTCCTTTCATATTTTCCAGAATGCAGATTTGAGAAAGAATGGTTTCTATTCTTAAGTGCATGTGACAGTTTTTCATGTTTTTCAGGATTAATACCTGTGGTAAATATTTATCATAGTTTTATGTCTGTTAACTGTTATCTCTTAGTTTGTGTGGAAAAAAGTTTGAAAGAAAAGTATACATAAACAGGAAGTAGCGGTGAGTTCTAAAACTGAATAATACCTTTAACTGTGTCATCAACAGTGAAAATTCTATCAAATGCAGACTATTTACAACCTGTAAATTTACCGTTTTTAATATGGGGTCTTGATTGAAAACAGGCTTCATGTCCCTCTTTACACAATGTTGATCATTACTAAAATGCTCTATTGAGTACGACCAGATATAGTAACCTATTTGTAAACATACATTGGACAATATTAGTTGAAAGTATTGTTGTTAAGGCAATACAGATAAGAAGTATTGACAATTGACAGAGCCTCACTTAACTAACCAGTCTGTTTATTTTAATAGATTATTTTTTCAGACCAAGGATTAGTTTGTTCTCATACCTGACCGTTTTGACTGCTCACTAGCAGTGGTCACATGACTGCTCACTAGCAGTGGTCACATGATGTTGCTGTGTCCTGTCCAGTCAGCTGATTCTTCCTACCGGTGAAGGCAGGACGACACCACCATCACAGCAACATCACAGGACCACTCTTAGGAAGTCCACTAGTGAGCAGTCAAAGCTGTTAGGTATGAAAACCTTCCAGACCTTGGTCTGGAAAAATAATCTATTAAAATAAATTACCGGAAGGCCAGATGAACCTCACTGGACTAACGTGTCCACTGCCTCCATCCTCACCCTGAAATCATCTCCAGTCATCTTAGCCTTCACGTTTCACAAACTATAGCTGCTTTTGACATGCTTTGATGAACCCTTCCTCCTCAGAAAATACTCCTCTATTTTCTGCCTTTCTGATGAGTCAAAGCAGTCAGATACTTGTGTACCATGGAGATACTTGTCTCCTTGGTGTTGTCAAACGTTGCAGGTATTTCTCCACTTAGATGTTTTAAATGTTGTGTTTTTCAGATGAACCAGAGACTCGTGATGCCTGGTGGGAGGAAATACGTCAAGAAATCAAATCTCATGCCAAAGCTCTTGGTTGCCATGCTGTTGTGGGGTACAGCGAGAGTACAAGTATCTGGTATGTGCAGAAATACAAGCAGTATGATGCTTGTATTTCCCTAATTTTATAAATTTATTGCTATATTTTTGCAGTGAGGAGGTTTGTATCCTATCAGCATCAGGTACAGCAGCCATTCTAAATCCACGATATATGCGCGATGGCTGTTTAGACCTTGGAAGTACAGACCACAGGTATCTTTTCCATTAAATATAGTCACACAGAAGTGCATAATCTATATTTGACCTCTTTTCCGTGACCTTTTTTCCTCTCAGATTTGAAGAACCATCTCCCCCAAGCTGTGGGTTCTGCCACATTCCATACGATGAACTCAACATGCCCTTCCCTGCCCAGCTCACATACTGTTATCACTGTCGACGGCAGAAGGTGCACTCCCTCGTCTTGCACAATTTTCTCACAAATAATCTCCTATAACTTCACTGCAATGGTTATGTGCCATAGGTCCCTGATGTGCTGTTCACCACCATAGACTTGCCATCTGAAGCTGCAGTCACAGGGAAAGGGTGTCTCATTCAGGCCAGGTATGTAAGGCATATTATGTCTCATGTTGTTTTTACTACCTATACTGTACTTTCAGCTCCCTTATCATGGTTTGGCCATGGTTTTTGCCATCTTCCATTGTCACGGATACTAGGCAGAGTTACTGTTCTCATCATCCATTTAAACATTTGCCTACATGACAAATCTACTTCCACAACAAAAATAAATAAAACATGTTTTTGGTTAAGAACTGAGACTTTCGTGGTGGGAATAGATGTAATACTTGACATGAGGGCTTTCTAGATAGGAGTTAAGCAAATGTATATGTCACTTTTTGTTGATACTTTGCAAGATCAAATGTAGAGGGGGGACAAAGTGTATTTTACCTTACATAATGCTGAGGGGGACTGTGTGTGTAGGCCTGTAGCGGAATATTCAGTAGTTACCATGGTGACACAATGCACACAATAGCAAACACAGCCTCATAAATTTTTACGTGAAAAAGTACAAAATGGATTTTGTTGTAAAGTATTTTTTATAAATTTTTATTCATTTATTTATCCCTTATTTAAACATTATAGATTAGGATTTTACAGAGATTTGGAATTTTGAGTCCCAAAGTAGCAATAGCTTTTAAAAAAAAATAAGTTGTGTCTTTTGTAGGCTCTGTCGTTTGAAGAAGAAAGCCCAGGGAGAAGTCAACGCCACAGCCATCTCCAACCTGCTGCCCTTCATGGAGTACGAGCTTCACACTCAGCTGATGAACAAGCTGAAGCTGCGCAGCATGAACGCCCTGTTTGGCCTGCACATTCAGATCAGTGTGGGGGAGAACATGCTGCTGGGGTTGGCTGTAGGTCCTTTGCTCTCTGTTCTCCTGCCATGTTGGATAGGCCTATGTGTGGTAACCATTGTGCTGTTTTCGTTTGGTCACAGTCTGCCACAGGAGTCTATCTGACTGCCCTACCTGCTCCTGGAGGTATTCAGATCGCAGGAAAGACCCCGGGGGACCTCAGCAATGAGCATCATATCCAGACCATCCAGAAGAGAATCAACGATACCATTGCCCGGAACAAAGAGCTCTACCAAATCAACCCCCCGGTAAGCTAACATGAGCTAACCGCTCATGAGTAGTGCATAAACATTATGAGACCAAGCTTACAGACAGACTTCAGTTAGCCACATAACAACAGATATTTGTTTTACTTTTAACAAGTTATCGATTACTCATTTGAGTGGTTCAGTGTAGAGAACATTGAACCAACTACATTTAATAAAGAATGTCAGTATTAAATTTGGAGATATCAATTTGAAACTTCTTTTACTTATACAAATGTAAGAAAAAAATTATTAAAATTTTTTATCATCTTGTGTTTTCTTATAAACTTAAGGTTTTTTATGTAAAAAGAGCCAAAATTTTACATTTTTGGGAACTTTGAATCCAATTAATCAAGCCAGGTTTAGATTTCTTGCTTCATTTGGTTATCATATTAGATACTAAAAAATGCAGTGATTTTGTATACCTCATTTAGTATTAGAATAAACTAAAGCTCACAGAAAAATTGCCTAAAACTTCAAATTTTGCCTAATTTTTGGAGTTAACTTTAATAACTTGGAATTAGCTGTAAAGACTGTAAAGTTTGGTGTATGTAGGTGCTACTTTAAGGGGTGATCCTTATCTCTCTATGGGAGAGAAATGCATTTTGAGAAAATTACCATTGAATTTACAATGTTCCATACAACTCTATTGCCTGCAAGTTGAATATTAAAACATCAAAACATAAATTTTGTCTACATGAAAGCTTGTATACTAAGAGACCAAACTGAAAAAAATAAATAAATACATTGTTTTGTGTGTAGTCTCTTTTCATTTGCTGCTCCATGTGCCTTGAGCTGATATTAGCAGAGGGTTTTGTGTAAATGTTTCATATTGGATATAAGACAATAATACACATCCATATTATTGTTATACATTGCGCCTGATGATTGAAACCCTGCTTTGCTTTTTTCTTGGTCATGAAAGAAAATATTTGCGTTGGATCCAGAGGTGTTTGGCGGCGTAAACATGGTACTGAGACTTTGCTGTGAGATGCAGCACAGCATGACAAATCCTCTGTTTCACCTTTGCACCATTTGTGTTCTTTGTAACATGACTTATCTGGGACGTTTGGGAGCAGGACCATTGTAACATACTACAGCAGCACTTCCTATGGGCAACACAGTAGAACCATGATAATAGGCCCTCACTCCACTCCTTACCTCAACCCCACCTTCACATTAACACTGTGTGACTGTCTGAGAGCTGGTATGAGTGTACTCGGGCATGTGATTCACTCTCAACATACTAAGATTCCACTTGTTGCTTTGTCTTTTCCCAAACTGAATTTTGATTCTGTGTGGCTGTAGGATCTAACAGATGACACTGTGGGCTCTCCCATTCCTGAACCCCGGCAGCGCTCCAGGCTGTTCCGCTCTCATTCAGAAAGCTCGGATGAGGTGTCAGAACTGGACCTTTCCCATGGAAAGAAGGATGCTTTTGTTTTGGAGGTGAGTTTCTCCCATTGTTCTAAATATCTCTGGTACTTGGCAAGGCAAGACAGTCTGTAGATGCAAATGTTTTGTAGCAGAGTCCAAATTGGAAATCTACTCTAAATTATATTGGTGCTCACTGTTTTCTGTCATGACGGCAGATCGATGACACTGATGCTGTGGAAGACATCCACTCCCTTCTCACTGATGCAGCTCCACCCACAGGTTTGAATATTTGCTTATTTTTTATTATTAGATTACCTCAACAGTTTAACACATCAAGGCCCAAGAATCTCAGTGGTCTATTCATTTTCCCTTTATCCAAGGCTTCTACAGCTGTAACACAGAGATCATGCCTGGGATCAACAACTGGACATCAGCCGTACAGGTTCGACATAGGAACAAAATATGTTTCATTCTTCTCTATGCACATGGCTGGGTTCTGTTGCTTAACTCTGCTTTTTGTGTAACAGATGTTTACATCAGTCAGAGTTTTACGGCTGAACAATGTCAATCTCACTAATCAAGTCTTGAACAAGATCTTCACTGATTTATGTGAGAATCTGTTAAAGGTAAGATACTATATTTCCCTTCTAGCAGGCTCACTTTGCTGGTATTCATTTCATGTGACATTTCTCCTGTTGCTTTGGTCTCAGAGCTTTTATTTCAAGCTGCGCTCCATGATTCCCTGCTGTCTCTGTCATCTCAACTTCACTGTTGCTGTGCCAGAGGAAGAACTTGTACAGGTAACAGGAAACCCACAACATGTTGGCCCTATCCCAATTCGCCACATGCACCATTCGATGTACTGTTCGAAGTGCAGGTCGAAGTACCCGCCCGACTTAAATGTGCCGTAAGGGCACTTTGGTGAATTTTTGGTGAATTGAGACACGGCCGTTCTGTCCTTCAGTCCCAAATCATTCTATTCATCAAACGCCCCCCTCTGTCAGGTGGCTGTTACTGCCGTGGCCATGACTTTTGACAATGACCAGGCTCAGGACAAACCAGCAGAGAAAGCTCCATGCAAAGGTCAGATTTTTTTTTTTTTTCTTACAAACTGATTGTGTTGTGTTGTAGGCCTTGTTCAGTCAATTAATCAGTTGATGGTGTCTTAGTTGACCAATATTTGTTAGCTAATCATTTTTATTTCGTCTTTAAGGGCAAATACAAAAAGGAGAAGTTGGCAAGTGTGTTAAAATACTTTTAACTTTGTTTACCCCTTAAAGGCAATAAAAAATAACAAACTTTACTTGAATCATAATCAAATCGAAATTGTGAATTTTTTTTTTGTTTTTGTTTTGTTGGTGAGTGCAGTTTGGAGCCGATACATTGATATAGTTTTGAAAGCCTTTGCCACCTTTTTAGTTGCCTAATTCATCGGCAGGACATGCCTTTAGTCGATGAAGAATTCCTTTAGTCGACTACTGCCATAATGTGTGTTCTTATAGGGAACGGTGAGAGTGAGGAGCAGCTGCAGTTTCCCCTGGAGTTGTGTGCAGATGCTTCATCCGCTGCAGTCCAGACTTCAAAAATGACAGGTATATGTCATTTTATTGTCCTTTAACCTATAAGGTGGCTTGGACTTCCATCACTAACAAGCTTTGACATCCCCAATCACAATCCAGGCACAGTTTCATTTTTAACACCAGCTGCAAAACTCTGTCAAAATCAACTGGTGATGATGCGAGCGTCAGGTAAATGTTATGTGACCACTTGTACAGGGTGTGATGTGAGTTGCTGTGAAGGTAGAGCTCAGAGAATGTTAGTAGTCAAGTACTTTTCTAGGTGTGGGTCTCCTTCAGGACTTTAAATACATGCCCTATTTACACATTTAGATGGCATGTTAAATGCAGAATTTGAACAGATGGTTACTTTTGAAAGTTTTTGTTCAAATTGATTCAAGTATAAAACCTATCACTCCAGAATTAAAGAAGGGGTATTTTCCATCTGTGTGGTATTAACTGCTAACACAAAACATATTTAGATCGCCATGTTACCTTTTATGTTTTGGAAATCTTATATTCACCATTTCGTTTTTGATCCTCTGAGTCCCCCCTGTCTTTGCGTTAAATCACAGCGCAATTAGCATGCATCCCGCTAACGAAACTACTGCACATCGCATTAGGTTTGTGAAGGTGTGTAGTGTATTGTTTTGTGTCCTGCTTTTGTATATTTATGGAAAATTCTGGTGTGGGAGAATGAGTGACATAGGCTTGTGGGTTGAACATTGGACAGAATTGTACTGCTAACCATAAGGAGGATTTGAATAGGGCCACATTAGAACATGATAGAAAGCACCAGAAAGTTGATTTTGCATAATACCCCCTCTTTAATTTTATTTGTGTACAGTAATACCAGCTGTTCATTTTCTACATGTAGTATCTTTTAAAGTTGGGTGTCTTTTGTCTATAAGCCGAGTTGTAATTTAGCCTTTGTCTGTATCCCTCAGGTGCACAGGAGAGCTCCACCGTGTCGTCCCGAGGTGAGCGCCCTCCCTCTCTCCCTGCTCCCACACCACTACACAGGCCCGTTTTTTGTCCGAGTTGACATTGCACTGCTCCTGGAACCTCATCCACTTTCTTTTGTTCTTTTGTGTTGTTTGTGTTTGTGCGTCGCTGTTGTGTGGTGGTTTTGTCCGTCCGGGTGCGGGCTGTTTGTCTCTTGTGTGTTCTCTCCAGCTGCCTCGGTTGATTACGGTTCCTTTGCAGACAGATGCAGCACCTGGATAGAGCTGCTTAGGCTGAAAGCGCACACCATAAGACGCGGATCAGTTAAGACAAGTACGAGGACACAGTCTCTGAGCACACACACTCACACACACACCTCTCTGTGCATGCGACTGAGGGCGGGGCTATTCTGATCAAGCCCTGTCCCCGCGGAGTCATCCCAATCAACAGCTTGGCTTTGAACTGCCTGAAGCTTTCAGAATTCTGGATGAGAGCAGTAATGCACTGCATAGGACTTTGATTTCTGCTATGATTTCTTCTTGTATGCTCCTGCAATACGCTGGGTATAGTTTGTAAATTATCATTTACTGTGATTCGAACAAATGGCAAGAAAAAGGGAATGGGTGGGGACAGTGCTGCCATGGAAATATGTGGAAATCAGCCCTGTGCACAGTAAGTAAACTCTAATCTAAGCTTGTGGGTTTGATGGAAGCGGTGAACAGCAGGTCATTTGACAGTATAATGTTGGAACACTTTGTCACTGGCTCATGTGGTCCTCAGCTCATAGTCTCTGTTCATCTCATTGTCTCACAAACACAGAACAGTTCAGTCACTGTACTGACCAGTGTAGTGCCACAGCTGTGCCCAGGTCTGTGTGTCTGTCTGCACACTCTCTGTCTGACTCAGGTGCATGGCAGCCTGCTTTTCCAGACATACTCAGCACCTCCAAACCTGCAGCCACTGCATGCACTCACTCACTACAAAGGCTCGGGTGGCAAACGCCTCTAATGCTCTGCATGTGGTAACAGGGTTTAACCTCTGCATGTAGAAGAACATGACTTCATGATTATACATTTGTTAAGCTTGGTCAGTATTGTTGTCATGTCCCTGTTTTCTGCATGTCATTGTCTTGATGATGTTTTCTCTGAGCAGTCTCCTCTCTGGAGCGCTCCAGCCCTCTGCCAGAGGGGCGCTCTCGCTCACTGCGGTCCACACGTTCTTTTGGAGGCACTTCAGTCACTGTGGTCAAGATGACGCCACTGGCATTTTTGCCCGGGACCCGTATTATTAAATACCTTGGAATCATTAATATGTTCTTTATAAGGGAAACAACATCATTGCGTGAGGTATGTGGATTATGATAAACATGACAGCTATTCGATATTCTATGTGTTAAAATGTGCCTTCTACAGGAAGGAGGCGTGAGTGGCTTTCTTCACTCATTTATTGCAGAGGTGTTTGCCATGGTTCGAGCGCATGTCGCAGCTCTTGGTGGTAACGCCGTTGTTTCCTATAGTATGAAAGAATGCATGCTGATGGAAAATCCAAATAAAAACCAGGTATTCTGTCGTCTCTATGAACTGTATGTTGCACAAAGCTGTTCCTTAAAGTGTGTTCTGTCTTGTAGGCCCAGTGTCTCATGAACGTGAGTGGAGATGCTGTGATCTGCGTTCGGGAAACTGAGCAGGAGGCCCCCTGCTCCTCCACAAACGTTGCACAAGCTTCCAGTGGATCAGAAGGGACCACGTGATCATTAGAACGTCCAAATACTACTCCAAGATGGCTGCCTTAGAACTTTGAAATAACCCAAAGCTTTAAGTGCAACATTTAACTACTCACACAAGCAGCGTATGCTAACCATGTGTACAATGTTGAAGTTACAATATGTACAGGACAAGTATTACATAAACATTTAGGGAATGTCATTTTTTTTTTTTTTTTTTTTTTTAAATTGTATAATTTTTTGGGTAGCTTTATTCGTCCATTTCATGAAAAAAGATTGTAAAGAGGTTACTTGCAAAACCGTTTCCATAGAAATCTAATATTGCCACACCAAAAGGGACTGTTTCATACAGTCATTTGAAGGTCATTTATATTAGAACAGTGTCCAATATTTCAGTCATACAGCTCTCCAAAATACCAAATTGTGATTGTTAGTGAAGTCTTTTTCTCACTTGTTGGACCTCATTACAATTGGTAATATGGAACCCAGATATAAATATGATTGGAATTATAGTTTTAAAACATGTACACAGGCTCTATTTTAGGGATTGACACACTTTTTTTTTTTTTTTTGTAAAAGTCATAATGTCTTCTTATCTTATATTTTTAAGCGGGTAGTTATTTATTTTCTTTCTTCATTTGGTCCAGCATCTGGTATTTCCATAGGGCAAAAGATTTCCAGCACACTGAAATTATATGTATCTAATTAGTCATAACTCTTTACAGATTAATTTGATTTCTGTTGTTGAAACTTGTGGCAACCCTTGATTCTCTTGCCAATCTTAATCTTCATTCGTCCAATACAGTTGTGCCACAAAAATATGGTGTAGGTTTTATTGAAATATATTTTTATAACATGCATCCTCCTGGTGAACTTCTGTATAATAATGGTACTTTAATCTGAGCTGTTTGTACTATTTTCTGTCTAAAACTTGAATGTATATACTGATGGGTTAGCTTTCCAACATAGTTATTGCCATAAAATCTGTGTTTTCCTGGACGGTTGTACTATAAATTGAAACCATTGTTTTGTCTGCAGTTCATTATTTGGGTTTATTGCACTCTAAAATAAAATGAATATGTGTCTTTTAACCAGTCTTGTATGAATAGATTTAAAAGAAACATTTGGTGAATTACAGTTTTTATTCATTTCATAGACCATTAGCAAAAATAATAGCTAATTTCATAGAAGTCAGTTCAGAAGTATGCTCAAAAACTGTCCTAAATAAACAAGCAGCATTTTTCAGTAACTATTACTTGACTTGCGTTTTTACAGCTATCATTATAAATGTATTTAAAAGTATTAGTTATAGCATAGGCCTATTTATATTTAGTTGTCTATCTCATATTTTATGCAAAATTTACACTTGAGCTAGAATGTTGTTACCTCATCAGAAACATACCCACAGTAGTTTTATTTACATTCATTTTATTCACTTGTGTGTGAGTAAGCCCACATTTCCAAAACTCAAAATGCTCTGTTCTACCTTGTGATGTCATGAAGAGCCACACCGGAAAACAATAGCGCTGTGTTTTGGCGCCATCTCTCGGTCACTTTGTGCATAGGTCTCGTGCTGGACGCTACGTGTCAGAGTCCGCGCGCCTTCTCTCTCGCGCTTCTTCCCCGCCCGCAGCTACAGGAACAGCAGCTACTGCAGGACCACGGGCTGGAGCTATAGCGGGGAGGGTCGGTCCTGTGTGCCCGGTGGATCGACTCAAACATGGGGGGCATAGTTTTACCGAGGCGCATGTTCCTGTGGTGCATGGCGGTCATGTATCTGTCCGCGTTTGTTTCTCTGTATGTGCAGATTCCAGGTGGGTGCACTCCGCTTTGTGCTGCTGCTGGAGCTAGGCTAGCACTATGAGTGAAAAGTTTACACCCAGATTCAGACACTTTTTATTATCATGATCATGATTTTAGACTAACAAGGTATTCATTTTTACTTAAGCAACGCTACTGTTCATGATATTCCAATACTTTTAATAATGAAGCAGCTAAAATGGTTTTCTCCATTCTCAGAGATTTGAGACTTAGGACCCTAAGGATATAAATTTCCCCTGACAAAATTATCATAGATGATCCATGCCTCTATCCCTGCTCTAATCAAAAATATATATATAATCTTACAAATCAATATATACTGGACCCCTTAAATGCCAGTTTGAAAACTTAGATTTCATATGTAGTGGAAAAAATAACCTCTAAAATTAAGATATTTTCCAGAAAACATAAGCCAGGGTTACATTTTTATATGTCTCCTAGGAAGATTCAACTTTGTGGCATTTTTAGGTTTTGTGTAGAATCAGTTTAAAGTAGTAAAGGTGGGACCTGGAGAGATGAGACGTTTAAGCTTTCATGTTAAAATCACATTAGTAATAAGTATTTTTATAGTTTAGCACCAATATAGATGTGCAGTTTCTTTTTTTTAATTTCAAGAAAATATGACACACCGATGTTTTAAATTTCACCTAGAGAAAGGCCTGTACGGTTCTTGAACCTACTGCCCTTGTTTTTGTAGATAATAATTTTCATGTAATGAAGAGGTGGGTCAAATTGGTGGGACAGGGACAAAGGCCTTAATTATGTGCATGAAAACCAAAAGAGGGACAAGTCATCTGGTCACCCTAGTTTCAACATTTATGAACTTATCATTGATATGTTCAGTGTTGTATCACTGGGTTTCAGTACAACACTCTATAGGCCAATAATATTTAATACAGTTGGGGGCAGCAAAAAAGTATATTTGTAAAATTTTTTTTTTTTTTTTTTGTATGATTTTTTTTTTTTTAACACACAACAAGTTCAATTGTCTCCAACCATAGAAATTATCAGGTGAGATTTCTTTTTAGATAGTTCTTCTGAAAATACGACGTAATATAGGGACAATTGTCTCTTGCCCCCCATCTGACTGTATGACGTCATCATATCTGACTCGCATCAGTCTGACAACCATCAACTGTATCTTGCTACTGTCTCACTCAGGTCTTTATGGTAATGATGGCCTGCTGCCCGCCCGCTGGAGACTGCGTTACAGTGGGAAGGGGTTGTGGGAGCAGCTCTGGACCTCCCCCTCTCTGCTGTGGCTGGGCCCTCACCTTGGTCTGGACACTCACAGCTGTATGGAGCTGCTGTGTCTGCTGGGTGCTGCACTGAGCCTGGCTGCTACTCTGATGGAGGCCTTCAGGGACAGTGTGGTCTTCTTCTGCCTCTGGGCCCTCTATATGTCCATGTACCAGGTATTACATATGTATATAGGAAAATATCTTTAGTTGTATTTTTTCTGACTTGTATTAGAAACTAGAATATCTAGTATATTGTCCATAATATAAACTATTCCAAAAGCCCGAAAGCGTTGAATAAGGTCATTAAGTTACATGTCTGCACTTCTGCGTTTGATTTTACATTTTATTATTGTTTAGTGAGATACTTGAACCTCAACTGAGCATTTACAGACACATTTTAGCACATTTTTGATCGATTGGCAAAATATTGTCTGAAAATTGCCATTGTAATAATCCAAAAAATATCGACTTATTTGAGAAGACAGATTTGAACTGCTTAATACAAGAATCCACGCTATGCATTTCCAAACATGTTTGTAGAGGTCTAAACTACAGGGTTGGCAGGTAATTTCCATAAATTGATATTTTGTTGTTTACAGAGGAAATACTTTACGTAAATTGCAGCCGCTGTGATTTGATTATAGTTGTAATTTTAGTTAGCAGTTTTTATTTGATTGCAATATATTGTGCAGTTTTATGGCATAGTTAAGTTAAACTGGTGATTTATCATATGCTTGTGTTTTTCAGGTTGGCCAGGTTTTCCTTTACTTCCAGTGGTGAGTCCTAGGATTTTATTGCTGGTTCCCGCCTTGTTCAAATGCACCATCTGCTTTATTCACTACATTCCATCATTACAAATTACAATACAATATGGTTTGGGACTAGTGAGGGGGTAGTTTCGGGATATGCTGACATCCAGAAGCAAGCCAAGAAGTTAAAATTTTCTACCACTGCGTGCTTCAGTTCACATGCTTTAATAAAAAAAATCTAGATTAGGAGATGGAGTGGCATAGGAGGCTGATGAGACATCTGCTGGGGTGGAGAAGGTGGCGTGAAGGAGGGCTGGAGCTGACCGCTGAAACAGTGGGAAGATAGGAGGGAGAGTACATCTATTGACCTTATTTGCCCTGCTCACTTTTGTCTCTAAATGCTACTAAACTGCACTTTTATTGTGGTGGCACCTCCGGTTAAGGATGAAATCCCATTTATTCAGTGGCCACTAAAATTTGATAAGTTGGTTTGTGTAAAATGTTCAACAAGTCAACAATGCTCAGATTCCCTGGAAAGCTTTAAATGGCTTTGTATTCTTTAGCGAACTTAATACAAAAAAATACAGCCCATAGGACAATGGTGGCACCCACAGCATCTTCCAGAATTGGGTGACTAGAACTAGAGAGGATTGGTTGGGAAGTAAAAGTAGCAGGGTGTGATTGCCTGACAGCGACAGTGATAGGGTGGATTAGGATCAAGCAAATGTCTTCCTGGTTGAGTTTGCACATCTGTTTCCAGGGATAATTTGCTCCTGGAGGCTGGCTTCCTGTGTATCCTGGTGGCCCCGCTCACAATGCTCAGGGGCTCTCGCTCGGTCCGGCATCACGATACAGTCACCTTCTGGCTGGTCCGCTGGCTGCTCTTCAGGCTCATGTTTGCATCTGGAGTGGTCAAACTCACCTCTCGCTGTCCGACCTGGTGGGGTCTGACCGGTAAGGCACAAGCATTTACACTTTTAGGAGTAGCAAAAGATCAGGTGATGGTGTGTTGATTTTAAGATCTAGGGCCATATCTTGCCCCTGGTCTTAACACAGCAGTAGCGTTAGCAAAATAGTGTCAGTGCTACTGCTGAGAGCTTGGGGTGTGGAGTTCTAAGCAAGAGCTGTGTCGTGCCCAAATATCAGGAGCGGATTGACAGCGTGGTGTGGCATTCAGTGAATTGCCAGAATTGTTAATATAAATATCAAACATTAAACTAGTCAACAACCTGTTAACCACACCCATCTGAACTTGGGGAGATTCACCGATTACCAGACACATCTTCCTAGACAAAATATTACACTAAACCTAAGTCATTGGGAAACCATTAGTCATGACTCTCTCCTGTCTGTTTTTGTGCAGCTCTGACCTACCACTATGAGACCCAGTGCATCCCCACTCCTCTGGCGTGGTTTGCTCACCAGCTCCCCGTGTGGTGGCAGAAGCTCAGCGTGGTGGGGACCTTCTTCATAGAGATCGCTGTTCCTCCTCTGTTCTTCAGTCCACTGCGCAGACTCCGTATCACCTCCTTCTATCTACAGGTTTGAAATTATTTTCTGAGCCCTGTTTCTTACCATTAGTGTAACAAAAAGTAATGAAATGTTTTACCCCATAGATCCTTCTTCAAGTTCTCATCATTTTATCTGGAAATTACAACTTCTTCAACCTGCTGACCATAACTCTGTGTCTGTCTCTACTGGACGACCAGCACGTTCACTTCTGGATACGCAAACCCTACCAGACCATCCATAAGGGTAAGACACAAAACATGAATTGACAAGACAATATAAAGCTTGTAATATTTAATAATTTAAAAAAAAGTTGTATATCTCTATATTTGTCTATGAAATTGTTAATGGAAACTGGTTCTTACTGATTTTTTCAATGAATATAATGGAACATGAGTAACTGCCAATAATGTAACCTATGCAGGCATGTCCAAATTATCAGACCAGTTTCTCATGCCCCCCAGGCTTCGAGGCGATTGGCCCATATTACTTTAAGAAATACTTTTTACTGCAAGTTACAAATCTACCACGATAATTATTCGCTGTAATGACCACCATTCTATGGCTCTTGATCAGCCCTGCTTTGTCTGTGTTTTGATATGATGAGAACATTTTAAAAATGTTTCGACACCTCAGGTATAAATCACTGAGTGCAAAGGATATTTTCTGAGCATCAACATCGACTGCAGTACAATACAGAATTACTCAAACATGCATGAATCAGTCTAAATATAACTCCATTATAGGGAAAACCATTATAACATGGTTAAGATCATAGAAGTCTATTTTATAGGAGGCTGATGGTACTGCCCCAGCCTGCAACTCTATTAAAATGGAAAATATTATTGTAAAAATACTAATTCTATTTCTTGTGTTCAGAGTCCAGGCTTTGGTCTTGGGTGGCGTACATACTGGAGCTTTTGGTTTGGGCACTTCTCGTTTTTGGCACAATCGTCTGCTTCGACCTGCAGATTGACTCGCAGAAGAAAAGCATTGCCTCCAGGACAGGTTTGTGGAGCTAGCGGGTCATATGCACCATTTTGTTTGAATACCAATACTAACTTTTCATTGTTTTCTCAGCTTTCACTTACCACCAGTTCAACCAGTTTCTGAAGGCTGTGACCATCCCCTGTGTGTGGATGGGAGTCCTCTCTCTCACATGGGAGATGATAACTGCCATGTTCAGGTCAGTACGTCATGTTTTCTGAAATTCAACATCCTTCTGTTTATGAAGTTTTCCCATTCATTTTTCCAAAATATACTGCCTGGACAAAAAAAAAAAGTTACCACTAAAAATATAATATTTCATTGGACCACCGTTGATTACGGCACATTCGCTCTGGCATTGTTTCGATAAACTTCTGCAATCTCACAATATTTATTTCCATCCCGTGTTCATTTTTCACCAAGATCTTGCATTGATGTTGGTCAAGTCTGACCGCTGCGCAAAGTTTTCTCCAGCACATCTCAAAGATTCTCAAGGAGGTTAAGGTTTGGACTCTGTGGTGGCCAATCCATGTGTGAAAATAATGTCTCATGCTCTTTCACAATTTGAGCCCAATGAATCCTGGCATTGTCATCCTGGAATATGCCCGTGCCATCAGGGAATAACCATTCACTATATTCAGGTGGTCAGCTGACCTCATTCCTTGAGCACAGACTGTTCCTGAAGCTAGACCTGACCAACTGCAGGAGGCTCGTACCTATTTGCTTAGTCAAATCTAGGTGGCAACCTTTTTTTTGGCCAGGCAGTACATGTGTTCTATAATGATCTTATAAGCATTTGTTACCCCATAGGTAATCGGCTTTGCTCACATTTTGATACTCTTTAAAAAAGGGGGGCAATGGAATCGATTATTAATCCAGAACCAGCGCTTTGGGGAACTGTTGTCCTCTAGTACTTAAGTGCTGAAATAACTAGGGTGAATTTGTTTTTGTTTTGCTGCTGTTGTTGGTAATGGATATTTGCCAATATTTCACTTTTTAAAATTAAAGTTACGCTCACAAATTAACTTTTGACTTTGATAAAAAAAAAAAAAAAAAAAAAGCAAATATTTGTCTGGGATATAAAATAATTAGCTGCATGGAACCTAAAGGGATAGTTTTAGCCTAATTGCTCTTCCATTTCCATTTTTTGCTCATTAGTCTGTCAGCCAATACCGGTATCTCCAAAAAGCCGTTACTGATAATGGAACCAATATATTGCCCTTCCCTACAAAGAACACAAGTCTTGTCCTATATTTAAAGGTGTGCGTGTGTGAGAGGGTTCCTCCGGAGGCTGGGAGGCACTCTGCAGTGGACACTGTTTGGAGCTGCAGCTGTTGCGATGTTTACCATCAGTCTGGTAAGCACATGGCACATGGAATTAGATGAACCAAATTAAACATTTTTACAGCTTTCTTTAAAACTGGGCTTAGCTAGTTCAGACACATGTCTTATACATTTACTGGTTCTTCTTTTTAATTTTATTAATTTATTATTTATTTCAAAACATTGCCAGAAAAAGGAAATGTATGAAACGACTACCGTATGTAATATTTTTAAACTACCATATTTTCCAGACTATACGCTGCTTCAGCGTATAAGTCGCGCCAACGAAAAAATGCATAATAATGAAGAAAAAAACACATTAGTTGCACTGGACTATAAGTCACATTTTTGGGGGAAATTTATTTTACAAAATCGTCAGTCATTTATATTAGAACAGTGTCCAATATTTCAGTCATACAGCTCTCCAAAATACCAAATTGTGATTGTTAGTGAAGTCTTTTTCTCACTTGTTGGACCTCATTACAATTGGTAATATGGAACCCAGATATAAATATGATTGGAATTATAGTTTTAAAACATGTATATGGGCTCTATTTTAGGGATTGACACTTTTTTTTTTGTAAAAGTCATAATGTCTTCTTATCTTATATTTTTAAGCGGGTATTTATTTATTTTCTTTCTTCCTTTGGTCCAGCATCTGGTATTTCCATAGGGCAAAAGATTTCCAGCACACTGAAATTATATGTATCTAATTAGTCATAACTCTTTACAGATTAATTTGATTTCTGTTGTTGAAACTTGTGGCAACCCTTGATTCTCTTGCCAATCTTAATCTTCATTCGTCCAATACAGTTGTGCCACAAAAATATGGTGTAGGTTTTATTGAAATATATTTTTATAACATGCATCCTCCTGGTGAACTTCTGTATAATAATGGTACTTTAATCTGAGCTGTTTGTACTATTTTCTGTTTAAAACTTGAATGTATATACTGATGGGTTAGCTTTCCAACATAGTTATTGCCATAAAATCTGTGTTTTCCTGGACGGTTGTACTATAAATTGAAACCATTGTTTTGTCTGCAGTTCATTATTTGGGTTTATTGCACTCTAAAATAAAATGAATATGTGTCTTTTAACCATTCTTGTATGAATAGATTTAAAAGAAACATTTGGTGAATTATAGTTTTTATTCATTTCATAGACCACCACAGTCGTCAACTCTGGAAGTAGATGAAGCGGCGCTTCCGCGTCGCTGCCATACTGGTACAGTGCCCTTGCGTGACAATAATGAAGATGTGAAATTATATATTTTAATAATTTCACATATAAGTCGCATCTGAGTATAAGTTGCACCACGGCCAAACTATGAAAAAAAGTGCGCATTGTTTGGTAAACTAACTCTATTTGCTAATAGACCAATTCAGCCTCTCTCTCTTTTTTTTAATAAACAGTATTCTGTAGTTCATGCTGGTTTTCTGTTGCAGGTGCCCTTCACTTACATAGAGTATGACTCCCATGCAAACCTGTGGCCTGGAGTGAGACAGGCCCATGCGCTGGTGGACCGCTATCAGCTGGTCAACTCCTACGGCCTGTTCAGGCGCATGACTGGAGTGGGGGGACGACCTGAGGTTGTCATCGAGGGCAGCAATGATGGAATCACATGGCTGGTAAGATGAGGGTTTTTTTTGTTTTTTTTTTGCGAATTGTGGAAAAATACATTAATCATTATCACATTTAAAGCAAAACTGAACTACGCCCACAAACATATTTCAAATAGAGCAACTAAACTGGGCTGTACCTAGAGGACTAAAGGAGAGAGTGAGGGGAAGGAGGGCTTCAAACTCCACCCCTGTAATCAAAGCAGTCCTGAGTGAAGTACTGAAAATTGCTGAGGCCATTAAAGGCACAACACACTTAGATTTAGGTGTTTTTGAACACAATGCCAAATTTACATAGTCTGCACTAAAGCTGACAAAAAATGTCAAGGAAGAGTAGAGAATGCTATTCAAACACCACATACAATTTAGTAGCGAAAAAGGGGGATTTTGTGTTTAGTTAAACGAAATCTGGTTCGTCACTTTTTGGCATTTCTTTGGTCGATTTCAGGCATAATAAACTTAAGACAGCGCCAACTTTGGCCGTGTCTCAGTTCACCAAAAAATTACCAAAGTGCCCTTAAGTCGGGCGGTACTTCGACCTGCACTTCTGAACAGTACATGGAACAGTACATGTGACGAATTGGGACACGGCCTTTGTTTCTCAGAGATAAACACACGTGTTATCTTCTGATTGACACCAGTGTTGTCCAATAAGGTGGAGGTTGTGAGTCACTGGAGCCACAAACGGCGAATCAGTGCTACAGATAACTGAAAGTTTACGCCCCACTGTCCCCCGTGTAGAATCAACCAGTCACATCACACACGTTTAGTGACGTTTTCTCCTCACAGCCAATGAGTAGCGGAGCACGTGTGTGACATGCCGAGATTTTCCGTAAACAGACGGACTTTACCGAGTAAATGAAGCGTGTTAATGCGGCGCTTTCTAGGCGCTGTTGTTTTGTTTCTAAACATGATGAAACGGACAAAACAAAGGAAGTACGTGATCGAGGACACTGTGGATGTTTGTACAAGTTAAAATAGAGGCATCTCTGACCCGGAGCGGTTCGTGTCAGAGTGAAGATGACTGTGGACTCAGGAGGAGAGGAGCTTATGTTTGATGGATTGGATGCTGTTCTTGATCGGTGAGCGTGGTTTATTCTGCTATTGACATGATTGTAGGTAAATATATATCGTGTGTGTGCCTGTAAAATGCTGTTTAGATAACTACACACAACACAATCTACATTCAATAGTTTATGTCACTTACGATTAATATTTTCAGCTCAAGTTTTTCAAAAAATGTTTGTCTCGTAAATGCCCGTGTAAGATGCTCGTGTTTTGCCCTCGGACCCGCAACTTTTTTTCTGCAGACTCTGCCACCAGAACAGGCACAGACAAGTGTCATAGCTGTGACAGAGCGCCCCCTTGTGAGCAAACACCAAAACTAGCATCTAAATGTTGTATTGAAACCAGAAACACGAGGCAGTCTGGTGTCCTAAAGACAATTATAATTGTGCGCGATGATCACGATTATGAGAAATTGCCACGAACGATTAATCGAGGACCCTTTTTTAAATCGCGATTATCGTATATCATCCCATCCCTAGGGGACACTACACAATGACAATTCTCCTGGGAAACCCTGGCTTTTTTAATATTTGGCAATGCTATGTTTTTTATGTGATGATAATGCCATCTTTCAATAAGAATTAAGAAAGAGAAGCGCTAGCTAGTTAGTTGCCATGACTTCTAAAAGATTCATGTTTTGTGTTGTCCCTAACAGGAGATAGAGTTCATGTACAAACCAGGGAACATGAGTGGCCCTCCCCCTGTGTTGACCCCCCACCAACCCCGCCTGGACTGGCAGATGTGGTTCGCTGCCCTGGGACCTCAGCAGCAGTCGCCCTGGTTCAGCAGCCTCATGTACAGACTGTTGCAGGGCAAACGAGACGGTGTGGCCCATTGCATTGTTTTTGTTTTTTAATGTACAAACAGTCAGGTTTACATAAAGAATCAAGTGATTATATTATACCATGCATGAAAAGTTCAATTTTAGTGCCCAAAATGGTTGGGTTGGAAAAAGGTTTCTGCCCATTGCTAACCCAAATTCTGTTAAAATGTTATTGACACTTTGCAGCTGATGTCAAACATTCCCTGAGGTGATGCTAAATGTAGGCACTGCTTTGTCTGAAGCCCTGTTACTCAAGTTAGACTTTAATATGAGCTTTGTTTTAACACAATCTCACCAGAAAGAACTGACTTAGCTGGAACTACAACAGGTGAGCTGATTTGTGCTTTTAGACAAGTTGCTTTCAGATTATAGTCACAAGCAGCTAGCATTAGCTAACAGTTTTTCAGTTAGTCACTCTCACCTTTGTCAAAAATCAAACTCCTAAATGGGACCATGAATGCTCGTATTGATCACAGGTCCCTGAAAATGTTGGGGTTTTTTTCTTGATTTTTCAGACTATCTTAAACTTTTTGGCAGTGTTTACTAATGTGTGCATGGTGCCACCATGGTAACTGATGACCATTCTGCCATAGACATACATCTAGAATACCCCCAGCGTGATGTTAGATGAGAGTATCAATTAAATGGCCCCTACCTGCATTTCTTTTTCCCAGCAAAATTTGTCTTGCCGTAGTACAGATACTTTGTATAAGCAGCTCTTGGGATCAAAATAAGTGCGGCATACTGTCTGCATCTAATTAGAAAGCATTTTATTGTCCATTAATCAGAAGGTGCGCATTAGCATGCAACTTAGCTTTACTGTCACTGCAAAACTCCACACTGATGTCTGAAAGTTGTGGAAAGTGCTTATAAACTCATCACGGTGAATAATTAGGATGCTCAGAATGCATAAGGTAAGTGAGTGAGGTCCATGTTGTATTTTATGATTCTATTTAGCATTAGGATTTGAGAGAGGGCACAGAAGTAGGAACTATTACTTGCCAACTCTGCTCTACCAAATTGCACATACCACTTTTAATGTGTGTGTTTACAGTGATAGAGCTGATCCAGTCTGATATCAGGCAGTACCCGTTCCACCAGCAGCCCCCTGCCTATCTGCGGGCACATCGCTACAAGTACTGGTTTACAGAGCCCAAGGCCGATGGGTAGGTTCATTTCTAGGAACTGCATTTTAGCTTTTAGCTCAACTTTTGAGTTTTGTTTTGTTGATTGACAGGTCATACTCAGAGCGCTGGTGGAGGCGGGTCTATGACGAAGAGTTTTATCCTACAGTGCACCTGGGCAGTACTTTTCTAGAGGGCATGCTTAACCAACATGGACTCAAGGTAAGCAGAACCAGATTACCTAGTTGGTTTTGTAACTGGAAGATTGGTGGTTCAGATTGTGACTATATGTTTCTGAAGTATGAGTAGTATAATATCAATAGTATGACTATACTACTTTACTTCTATGTCTACTACTACTTTCTGGATGTACTATCTAATTTAGAATTTGTAGTTGATGTAACTGGAAGGACAAAACATTGGATAATTAATATAATTGTGAATTTTCAAAGACAAAAAAATGAGAAAAAAGTAGTAGTAGTGGTGCAAGAAACACAAATGTAATTTAATATTGTCAGCATAAAGCTTTTGTAGATGTACAGTGGGAAGAATAACCAAAACCTTTACTCCTACTTGAGTAATATGTTTGACTGTGTAACAGTAGTTGAGTAAAAATATGGTGTCTAAGCCTGTATAAAAAAGTTACTTAAGTAAATGCACTTGAGTAAAAGCAGCCAAGTACTACTCAGTTCAGAGAATGGTGGCCACAAATGTCAGTATGCCCCAGGGAAGTGATAACTTCCTACCCACTACCCACTTACCGTTTGTATTGAAATAATGTTGCTCTACTGTAATATATCTTTAAAAAGCTTGTGAAGAGAATTTTTACTATAGTATCTTATTGTAGGTGTTTCTAGTTTTGTGATATGGTACATCTACTAATAATAGCTTTGAAGACATATTATTAACATTTACTTACTGTGTTTCTTGCAGGACTCCTCTTCTCCCCGTCGGGCCTCCAAAGCTAAACTAGCCCATGCCGTGAGGTGGGTGCGGTCCCAGGTGCGGGGGGCATCCGCTCCTTTGTTAGTGTGGACTCTCATTGGATGTAGTGCCCTCTTCTGCTTGCTCAGAGCACTGCAGCATAGGAGCAAACATCGGACTTCACCAGCTTCTGATTCCACACAAACTGGAGACAAGCATGAAGAGAACCATGAAGAGGAGGAGCAGGTTGGAGAGGAGGAGCAGGTTGGAGAGGAGGAGCAGGTTGGAGAGGAGGAGCAGGTTGGAGAGGAGGAGCAGGTTGGAGAGGAGGAAGAAAAGGAGGTAGGAGATGAGGAGCAAGAGGATGAAGGGAGTGAAGGAAGCCAAGATGAGAGAGAGAGTGAAGTGGAGACTGAAGACCAATCATAAAAGCAGGAGGAGAAGGAGGAGCAGACGGAGAAACACATGAGGAAAAGATAAATACAAGATTATATTGTAAATTCATATCATATGCATAACACAAAATGCCTTTACGAATGCCACTGTGAAATCCTAATCTGACAGTTATGGATGGTGTCACATTCTAACTGCTTGAGAATATTGGTGTAAAATTTCATGTTTAAATTGCTTTAAATACTTGTCAATAGGAGGTTGTATTTGATGTAATTCAGTCATGTTCCTTATGGGTTACCTCCCAAATTACTAATGGCATGGTGTCCTTGAAAATGTTATGGTTGATGTTAATATGAGTAGCTCTAGCTGAGTAGACCAGACTATAGAAAATACAAGACTGTCATAACTGTTTTCTACCAAATATAACATTGTCCACACAGCTTGCCCTATTTGCATCTCTTTGCCTTGTTTAAACAGTTCATAACACAAGAAGCTTTATATTGATAGGTTGCAGCTGATGTTATCAACAATGGAGGGTGTGATGCTAACCATTTGCACTGCTCTGTTTGAAGCTCTGTTGCTCAATTTAGACTTTAATCTTATGTTTAATTTAATGCAATCTGATAGAAAGAGCTGGTTTCGCTGGAACTAAAACAGCTGAACTGATTTGCACTGTTAAACGAGTCTCTCACGCATAAAATCAGTCACAAGCTAGCTAGCATTAGCCAACTGTTTTTCCTGTTAGTCACCCTCACCTTGCGCATTGTGGAATGTTCAGCAGTTACCATGATGACCATGGTAAGTGCTGAACATTCCACCATAGACATACATGCAGAGCCCCTCAAACGTGATGTTACTGCAAAGTATCAATAGCACTTTTACCGCTTTTATGTCATACAGTTTGGAGGCAAGGCCAATGAAGGAGACTGCACCAATCAAGAGATTTAACCTCCAACCTACAATTGGTGTATCAACACTACCTAAAATGTGGTTGTGGCTCAATGAAAAAAATGCAAAGATATTCCTAGAGTTAACTTATTCTGTATTCAAGCAGACCAACATTAAGATTCTACTGATAAATGTGTCCTGTGGGAATTATGTGCACTATTTTTTTTGTACTTTTATATATTTTGTGTATTATGTGTGGTGTCACTCTGCTGTTGATGTATGTCGTTTATACCCACTAGAAAAATACCAATGAATAATTTGTAAAAACATTTTATTACATGATGAATAAAAAGTGCTTTTATATTTTGTGCAATTTGTCGCATTGTATTTCTGATCATTTAAAAAGATTAAATATAATATTGTTAACTTGACATTAGAATAAGATCCAACTGTTTTATATATTTATGTATTTCACCACTTCAGTATTCCAGGGCAGTACTTGTCGATGAGTGACTGGTAGTATGGTTTCAGGTTCTCCACATCGGGCAGGGCAGTGGTCTTGGTGTACAGGTCAAATTTGCTATGAAAATGCAAATTGTTGAATTTTGATATATTTTCATTGTAACTCAGATTTTGTTTGTTACTGACTTGAATTCTTTAACCCAGGGCAGCATCTGGAGGTCCTTGTCATTGCACAGATGAAAGTAGTCTCCGTGAGAGTGCCAGGGGTAGAAGGAATGGAAACGGATCATGTACAAGCCCTAAAAGAAGAACATTTTTTTTTTTAAGGTAAGAGTCTGTTTATATATTTAATAGATCCTTAAAGTTTCTATGTCATCAGGATGTTCAAAATTCCAAGGCCAAGTGAGGTAGACCATTAGGACATTGCTGATTAGGTTCATTAGGTCTTCTGCATTAATTATACGTTAGATCAGAGGTGTCCAAACTTCTCTCATTAAGGGCCACATATAAAAACACAGACAAAGCTGAGGGTCGATTGAGGACCATAGACTGGTCAACCATACAGTGAATACAAATCTGTTATTATTACAAGTTAGACCTTTATTCATGCTTACATCCTCAGTGGGACACGTTAAAAATTTGACATGGGTTTGTCAAAGTAGATTTTCTGAAATATCCAATAAATGTGTAAGGGAATTAAGGGCCAATTCACCTGGAAGCTTGAGGGCCAAGAAAAACTGGTCTGGGGGCTGCATTTGGTCCCGAGCCATAGTTTGGACTTTAGATTGTTACGCACAGATTTCTATTTCATACCTTGACAGTTTTGGCTGCACTCTGCTGCCTCCTCAGAAGTGTCACGTTGTTGCTGTGACGTGTCTGGTCAGCAAATTTAAATAGATTTTGGCGCTGTGGAGCTTGGAGCTATTTCTGGATCTCAATTACCTCTCTGATCCATAAACTTCACATAAACTGATGACAGCTGCTAATGCACCCCAAGGACAACATATTGTCCTACAAGTCCTACATGAGTGGAACAACTACTTAAAACCACTGCAAGAGGAATAACCATCTCGTGGATTGGGACAACACTGAGGTCATAGGCACAGAGAGCAACAAGTACCATCGTTGGATCAGGAAGGTCATCCAGTTCCAGAAACACACCCACCGGACTGTGAATTGGGATGAGGGGCGTACCAACTTGCTCACACCTGGGATATAATTCTGAAGAAGTCGAACTGCAGATGGCGCCTACTGCTCCAAGTAGTAGTACTGCCAAAATTTGTTTAAAGTAGCTGAACATACACATCCCAACAACATCACGTGACACTTCTGAGGAAGGCGGCAGAATACAGCTGAAACTGTCAAGGTGTGAAACAAATAAAGGTGTATACATAAGAATCTGAAGAATCTAATTAGTACAATGCTAATTTGTTTTTTTGTTGTTTTTTTTTTAACATAATCAGAGGTGGGTAGTACTTGGTTACGTTTACACAGTTATATTGATTTGAGTAACTTTTTAAAGAAATTGTACTTTTCAGAGTTCTTTTCCTGCAGCATCATTTTACTGTTTTATTCAAGTAACAGTACTCTTGAGTAAAAGCTTTGGCTTCATCTTCCCACTCTAAGTCTGCAAGTGACAAAAGGTTTATGTGGAGAATGTCACATGATTTGAAAATTTGTGTTTCTTGCACTCGTCCTGCAGATATGATTTAGTTTTTCAAATTGTTGTGTCTACCTTTTGAAAATACCAGATTTTGTGTGTTATTTATCATTTCATTCTTGCAATTGCATTAACTTCAAATTATGGATCAGATGGTACGTACTGTCTTTAAGTTGCTCTTACTTGAGTGGTAGTTTTCCCAAATACTTTACTGTTGAGTAATTTCTTGGAATAATCTTAACTTTACTCTTACTTGTGTGTAAGCTTTTGCTACTGTGCCCACCTCTGGTAGTAACGTCAGTTAAACACTAGTTTCAGGCCTCCAAATTGTAATTTACAATGTATTTATTTACAAACTTTTAAATGCTCCATTATAAGGAGAAGAAAATAATGCAGACTTACTACTTCAGGGATGGAGCAGTTGTTGAACTTCAGAACCCGGTAAAGATAATCTACAGGTAAGAAATTAGAAAATATGAAGACATGTATATGTGTATATGTATATTTTGGAGTGACCTGGATACTACTGTGTTTGAGAGAGTCTTACCGTCATGACCCCAGGACATGAGCACTTTGTCCAGGCCACAGTTGGGCTCATAGATGCCACATTCAGTGCTGAACAAATGGACAACATATTAAGTGCATGTATTTATGTGGAAATTTAACTTTTTATTTATATACTGTACAGCAAAGCCTGGTTGTGAGTTCAGCAAAAGCTTACTTGTACTCTTGGTTCATCTCATCTGGATTGTCTTTAAACGAAGTGTCTCGAAAAACAATATTTTTTTGAAACTTGCAGCCGACGGGGAAGGTATCTCCAACTACTGCCCACTGGATATTAAAGAAGCAATAATAAAAATTGTTACGTATTTGATACTACAAGAGTAAGAAAATTGGAGGCCACGTTGTTACCTGCGGCTCATCCCACAAAGCCATGATCTTGCCCACGTCATGGATGAGGCCGACCAGCTGGAACCAGTCTGTGCAGCGTGTGGGCTGTTAGTTTAGGATCACTTGGACACTGTAACCTGTGTTGTTTGTTGCTTATACCATATTCTACTTGTGATCTGGTTGTATTGGACTTGTACCCTGGTTGCATACTTTTACCTGGTAGTAGGCTGCTACTTACCGCGATTGTACCCTGTTACCTGGTTGTGTTCTGCTTGTACCCTGCTTGTACTCTATTATCTGGTGGTTGTATTCTACTTGTACCCTGTTATCTGGTGGTTGTATTCTACTTGTACCCTGTTATCTGGTGGTTGTATTCTACTTGTACCCTGTTACCTGGTGGTTGTATTCTACTTGTATCCTGGTTGTACCCCGTTACCTGGTTGTATTCCGCCTGTACCCTGTTACCTGGTGGTTGTATTCTACTTGTATCCTGGTTGTACCCCGTTACCTGGTTGTATTCCGCCTGTACCCTGTTACCTGGTGGTTGTATTCTACTTGTATCCTGGTTGTACCCCGTTACCTGGTTGTATTCCGCCTGTACCCTGTTACCTGGTGGTTGTATTCTACTTGTATCCTGATTGTACCGCCTTAACTGGTTGTCTTGTCCTCTAATTACTCTAATTACTGTTGTACACTAGTTGTATGCTACATTTACCTGTTTTTATGCAGCTTGTACCATGGTTTCATGTTGGCTATAATGTGGTTGCACTGTGGTTATGCGATGTTTGTACTATGTTTGTACCTGATTACCTGGTTGTATGTAGCTTGTACCCTGACTATTCCCGTGGATCTTAAGCCCTTATTTGGACCCTGTTAGCACCCTAGTTATACCCAGGTTGAATGTCCTTTGTCCCTTGGTTGCATTGTTGGTTGTCCCCTGGTCATACCCTGCTTGTACCCTGGTCATACCCTCCTGCATGTACCCTGGTTGTACCCTGGTCGTACCCTCCCGATACCCTCCTGCCTGTACCCTGGTCATACCCTGCTTGTACCTTTGTCAGGGTGCACTTTGCGGATTCCCTCAGCAGTCTGGAAGGCGTGGAAGGAGTTGGGGAAGTCCACATCTGGATCAGACTCGTCCACAAGCTGGTCCAGAGACATGATGGCCTCCATCATCCCCATCTCAGTGTGGGTGAAGCTGGTCCACTCTGCGTGCTGAGATAGAGACTTGGATAGTAAAACATACAACTATTGCCTAACCTTTAATAAATATTGTGAACAGTAGGGCTGCAACAAATGATTATTTTAGTAGTCGACTAGTCAAACGATTATTTCTATCGTAATTAAAATTTTCAAAACACATTTTAATTAAATAAAGATCAAAATATGCAGAGTAAAGACTGCTAAATAGAGAATATTTAAATTTTCATGTATTATACACGAAAATCAAATAGTTTATTCATTTTACATAATTCCATATATCTTGTATGTATTTGTTGTATTCTGTATGTATCTTAAAATGTAGAAAGTAAAAAAATAAAAAAAATAATTGAATGAGCAGGTGCGTCCAAACTTTTGACTGGTACTGTATGTCTTTTTGATCCAAGAGGGTCCACATTCCTGTATAAGTAATTTTTGCCCCAAACTGAATGTGTCAGTGCGCCCACCTTCTGCTGGACAAACTTCAGGGTCTGGTTGGTGTGCATCAGTTTGTAGGTCTTAAAAACCCGATCAATCAAGTTTCCATTCTCCAACACAAAAATAGCCATGCAAATAACAAAAGCATTTTCACAATTTGAACTCTACACTAAGTAAAAGGATTTAACTGTTGCCTTACCTCATAGTTTCTATACTCTTCTTTTTTCTTCTCCTCCAAATTGGGCCGATAAACCAGAGATGGATCAGGACCCTGCATTCAGAAAGAGAGTGCATTTTCAAATACCCCAGACTCAACAAATAGCTTACATAATACTCCATAACACAAATCCATACAAGGCTGACGACCCTCATGGTAACTGTGCTCTGGTCTTGTCATCTGCCTGTCTGTCCCGGTAGTGTCGTTTATGTACACTGGGTGCTGATAATGCACTTGACCCGTCACATTTTAACTAAAGCAGAGCGATCTGCAGCTCTGTGCTGACCCTTAGCCCCTCCAAATGTCCCTTTTTCAATTATTTTCCAGTAATAATTTGTGCCAATGTAGTATGACTCAGTTTTTCTTGTTAATGTTTTTTTGTTACACTAGGATTAATAATACAATATATGGTGATTATATAAGCCTGATTTCTAAAGTTCCGAGAGATCATTGATTATTCAGGGTAATCTAACAAACTCTGGAGACACTGACCTATTTTTTTTTCTTTTTGCAAGAATTTGATTTCCCTAAAAAATTTACTCTGGTTTGTACAATTAACACATTTATTTAGACATTTTAAATAGTTATCCTGTTTAATAGTATATTTCAGACCTTTTTGTTGTTAGTGAAACTGTAAATGATGTTCTGCTTTGTACACTAAAAGGTCACTGGCCTACGTATTTTTTTTTATTGGAGAACTGGCAGTGGCTCAAATCTTCACCTAATACTGTAACTGCTTAATACTGCTCTGAAAACAAGACTAGATACAACCCCAATTCCAATGAAATTGGGACGCTGTGTAAAAAAAATACACAATACAATGATTTGCAAATCCTTTTCAACCTATATTGACCTGAATAATCTACAAAGACATGATATTTAATGTTCAAACTGATAAACTTGTTTTTATGCAAATATTCACTCATTTTCAATTTGATGCCAGCAACACGTTCCAATAAAGCTGTGACAGGGGCAACAAAAGAATGGGAAAGTTGAGGGATGCTTAAAATGCACCTGTTTGGAACGTTCCACAGGTGAACAGGTTAATTGGAAACAGGTGAGTGTCATGATTGGGTATAAAAGGGCCCCGAAGGGCTCAGTCATTCACAAGCAAGAATGGGGCGAAGTTCACTACTTTGTGAACAACTGTGAGCAAATGGTCCAATAGTCTAAGAAAAATGTTTCTCAATGTACAATTGCAAAGAATTTAGGGTTTTCATCATCTATGGTCCATAATATCATCAAACGATTCAAAGAATCTGGAGAAATCTCTGCACGTAAGCAGCAAGGCCGAAAAACAAAATTGAATGTCCTTGACCTTCGATCCCTCAGGTGGTACAGTATTAAAAACAGACTTGTAAAGGATATTACCACATGGGATCAGGAACACTTCAGGAAACTATTGTCAGTTAACACAGTTCGTTACTACATCTCCAAGTGCAAGTTAAAACTGTACCATGCAAAGCAAAAGCCATATATCAACAACACACAGAAGTCCACATTTCAAATTGTTTTTGGAAATCATGGACATCGTGTCCTGCGGGCCAAAGAGGAAAAGGATCATCTGGATTGTTATCAGCGCAGAGTTCAAAAGCATCTGTGATGGTCTGGGGGTGTTAGTGCCCATGGCATGGGTAACTTACACATCTGTGAAGGCACCATTAATGCTGAAAGGTACATGCAGGTTTTGGAGCAACACATGCTGCCATTCAAGCAACGTCTTTTTCAGGGACGTCCCTGCTCATTTCAGCAAGACAATGCCACGCCAAATTCTGCACCTTTCACAACAGCGTGGCTTTGTAGTAAAAGAGTGCAGGTACTAGACCTGCCTGCAGCCCGAACCTGTCTGGACTAACAACTGAAGTTGTACATTCATCAAGAATGGGAAAGGGTTCCTCCTGCAAAGCTTCAACAGTTAGTGTCCTCAGTTCTCAAACGCTTATTGATTGTTGTTCAAAGGAAAGGTGATGTAACACAGTGGTAAACATGCCCCTGTCTCAAGTTTACTGGAACGTGTTGCAGACATCAAATTGAAAATGATTGAATATTTGCATAAGAGTAAAGTTTATCAATTTGAACATTAAATATCATGTCTTTGTAGTTTATTCAGTTCAATATAGGTTGAAAAGGATTCGCAAATCATTGTATTCTGTATTTTTTTAAGTTTCACACAGCTTCCCAACATCATTGGAATTGGGGTTGTAGATACAGGAGTTAGACCACAAATTAAACCTCTTTTTTTGGCACATGCATGTTTTGGAAGTCTCAGTCCAGTCCAGCTATGACTTGAGCGCTACATTATATGGCAATTATTCCAATAACTATAGTTATAGTTTAAAATAAGTATTAAAATAAGTATTTTTCAGCCTCAGCCCAAATCTAGCCTGTGTACTACAAGACCATTGAAGCTGAATATGACTCTGCACACGCTGGATGGGAGAGATGCCACTGGTGACTGTATTTTGTGGTAAAGGTGTTTTGCTCTGCTGGTGCTGGGGGTTTGGTTTGGCCTGGAATCTGCTTCAGCATCAACAAGTACAGTACTGCCTAAAAGCAGATACAGAAAACACAGAATCTGGATTATTTTAGGAGAGACTGGCAGAATAGAATAGTGCTTAGATTTAACTACAGTCACTGTTTCAATAGAACAAAAAGTTAACTTAAATGTAGTCCCTTTTATACTGGTGTATATTTAAGTTTGAATGGTTGAGTTCTTGATGCTAATCTGCCGTCCATTTATTTTATTTAAGTATTTGCAGAAAAGGTATATTTGTATGCCTTTGTATGCATCTGTGCCCTCTTCCTAGAAAAGCTTCTCAAAAGAAAATGCTTGTTCCAAAGCACTCTAGGAATAATCACATGAAGCTTCAAAGCAGAATGCTTACTTATTATTTCTAATTATAATCATAACAAAAATTACTTTATTACTTTACTGCATTGGGAGCCTTTTTTTACAAGCGTCTGACTGTAATCTACAGTATGACCACTGGAGGGCACCACTTTTAATAAACAATGTATGTATGTATGTATGTATGTATGCATGTATGTATGTATGTATGTATGTATGTATGTATGCATGCATGTATGTATGTATAATATGTATATATATATATATGTATGTATGTATATATATATATGTATATAGTGTGTATGTATGTATAATGTGTATATATATAATGTATATAAATGTATATAGTGTGTGTGTGTGTGTGTATGTATGTGTGTGTGTATATATATATATATATATATATATATATATATATATATATATATATATATATATATATATATATATATATATATATATATATATATATATATATATATATACATATATATATATTTATTTTTTTTTTTGTTGTGCCTACATTTCTTCGCAACTCGTGTACATAATTTGAAAATCTCCCCTTTTGCTAAAACCAGGTAGAGGCAAGGTACAAGTGAAGAGTAGATTTATAACATGTTTATTACACAATGCAGCTGTTATAAAAAAAAAAAAAAAAAAAAATACAATATTAGAAACATTCACAAAAGGACACTTTCCTTTAGGGACTCTCTTAATATTAGTACAGAGATATATTCACATTATAACTGATGTGTTAAATAACAAAATTCAAGTCATTAATACAGAAGAATAAAGTGCTTTTAAATGTGTTGTCCTATTGACCTTTAGAAAATACTGAAAGTGCAATGGTGTCTATCTAATACAATCAGTATAAGTAGTACAGTAGTAATAATACAATCAGATCATGCCTACGTTATAGTACTACAGTAAAAATAATACATGCTGATAGTATAAGCACTAGAGCCGGTGAGACACTCCCTCTGTACACTGAAGGCAGAGTCATGAATGAAAGGCTATAGTAAGAGCACAACAGGGAGCCGCCCACAGCAGACCTCCGGGATTAGGGTTAGGTTATTTTGGCCCTGTTTAGGTGAAGGGTTAGCGGGTTTGGCTTATTCTTTTTTTTCCCCCTCGGCTACTTGTCCACTGTCCACTGGCGCCGAGAGAGCTGCACTGAGAAAATGGATTATGAGGGTTAGAGTGGCCCGGGCTAAACCAAAGGCGATGACGTCACAGGTCTTAAACAGAAAGGCCAAATTTAACAAGCTTCTCCAGAACTCTTTGTTCTCTAAATACAAATACAAGCACAAATAAGTGGATCAGCTCCAAGTTACAACAACAGGATGGGGCTATGCCTCCAATGCTATTAGACATTTAAGATGATGGCTTAGCTATCTACAAATTAGGTCTTGCTTGTGTTCACGTATTGTGTTTCAGTCAGACCCTTTAAAACAGCACTATGTAACTTTTCTGGTAAAGGGTCTGCCACCTGCTAGTCTCCATGGAGATGTTATTGCCTTGCCTCAAATGTTCTATGGTATGGTATTAAAAATATCTTTCAGTTGTGTTTATTACTCAAAAAACAAAACAAACCTCACCTCTCCATAGATCTGACCTGTAGATCTAACTTTCCTTTCTCACTGGAGATTGTTAATGCCATACTGCGGAAGATTACAGACAAAGTAATAACATCCCCATGGAGACAGGTAGCAGACCAGCCACTAGAAAAGTTACATAGTGCAATTTTAATGCAGAGATTCTCAAACCTTATACACAAATACTTATTAAATAGACGTCCTTGGTTTAGTTCTGGTGATACTTGGAAAGCTTAGCCAGATGTATAATTGGGCTAAAAGTGACCTAAACTTGGACTAAATCATGACCAGACCAAATGTATACCAGATATAATCCAGGAAAAAAAACAACAAGTTGAACACAATACTACAGCATAAATCAAATATGGATTGACATTAAATAAACTTGTGGGAACTTTTTGATATAGCAGTTGAAGTCAGCAGCATCTACCAGTGTTGGACTAAGGCGTAGCGGTCAGTCGCACAGTGAATGTACAGCAGTATGTTAGCCATAGTGCTAGCCATAGCTGTGGGGGCTGCGCGGGTTGATGGGGGAGGAGTCTTCTCTACCGCTCTGTCCAATCAGCTGGTAGAGGCGATGACTCAGATTTTGAACCTGACAGGTGCCCAAGACGCAGCCCACTCGCATTAGATGGCCTCTCCCTCCCACGCTGTTGACATGGCGACGACCTCGTGACCCCCGCAACCTGCCCATTGACTCCACTGCTTCCTGTCCCTCTGCTGACACTTGGTTGTGATAATGCGGAGGAGGGTCTTTGTGAATGAGCGTTCTCCAGATGAGCTGTGTGTCGGTGTGTGGGAGGTGATTGTCCATGAGGGGAGAGAGGGGGGGTGCAGGGGGGCTGGAGTTCCACTGGAGAAGCTCTGGTTGTCTGAAATAAGCCAGCAGAGAGAATATATCAATATATTTACATTTTTTAATTCATGGTAATGCCAAAACCTTCGCCATGAAAGAAAGTGAAAAAAGTTGAACTAGCACTTACAATTTCTCTAACAATTCTATATATGAATACTGAATAGGTATGGGCAATATTGGAACATATTTATTCCCTCAACATTTTTTGGATGGTCTTAATAATGATAACTGGCGTGCACTGATCCGATAATAGTATCAAAACATTGGACGTAATCCTGAAAAATTGGCTTGATCAAATATCGTCTTCCAAATATCAATTCAGCTGACATCTTGGTTGTACATATAAAGTGATACTTATAGTTACTGACACAGTATGCCCAGAATGTCGCATAATGTTTGACCTTTTAATTATACAAAGTTGTTACAGCTGCATAACACAACTGGATCAGTTGTGTTTGTTTAAATGATATTTTCAGTCACTGCACTGGTATCAGTTAATATCGGGTATCGGCAGATACTTAAAGCTATAGTATCAAAATCGAGATCGAAACGGAAAAAGCTGGATCGGTGCATCCCTAATGGTAACCAGAAATTTGCATCCTTGTCAGAAAGATTACAGATGAATATGTGAGGTGATTTTTAAAATCTGAATTAAAATTGAATTCCACATTCAAATTTTTCATACCATTGAAACAGCAATTGGAATATTAGGTAGGTAATGCATGCTGTTAAGTGTCTAGCCCAGGCACACAATTACAGTAAAATTGGAACTGTTTTGTGCTTACTCATCCTCACGTCTCTGTGGATGACTGCGGCGCCCTCTAGACGCTCCTGTGTTTTATAGCAGGTGAGATAACCAGCTCAAAGTGGTTCAGACTGACCACACACTGTTTACCACTCACTCTTGTATAATTCACCGTCATCAGCTCCTCTTCTCTAAACTATGTTAATCATTGACATCCACTAACAACAGGAAACCACATTTATAGAGAAACAGAGAACACTGTATTGCACGTCCTAAATACTAACATTAAGGTGGGTCTGTGCAATTCATCAACCCCTGATTACAAATATTTGCCCAATCTATTGCAGAAAATCACCACCTGGAGGAAAGCCACTTGTGAAATCTACAGAGGAAAAAAAGGCTTAATAAATGGTAAGTCCACCCTTACAGGTTTTGTGACAGTACTAGGGTTGCCAAAAGTATAAAAAATCAGATACTAATTGATACTAAAACTATTATTGAAACTATACAAGCCATTTGAACAAGTATCAATATCAAGAGTCACATTTACAGGACAAAAAAGAACCTTTCCTGAATAGCTTTAGAGTGACCTTGAACTGCATCACAACAAGTATAAGACACATAGACTAGAATACATCCACGGATCTCTATGGACCTCACTGAACAACTGAGGAATTACACAGATATAACCATATGATATAACCATAACGATATGCCAATATAAAAGAAAATACTATGATTTAATGTTGAAACTCACATCATACTGTATAAATAAAGAGGGTTTTTTTTCTCCATTGTGGTATCGGAAACGGCATGGAGTATGGAATACACTAGAGAGATGTAAAAAAGTTCTTTCCCCATAAGAAAACACGTATATATTAAGGTGTTTAATTAAGAAGTAGGGATTGGCGATATAACGGTTCCAATATTGGAATGAATATCACAAATCATAACATTGGTATCATCAAATACTGTTTCGGCTACGGCAGCAAGCTAAATATCAGACCATGCCTATTTAGAAGAGTATGAGTGGTTTACTATTTTATAAACTGACATTCCCAAAAATGTAGGCTGTTATTCGAGTTAATCGGGAGCAGGGGAGATTTTAAGCTTTTAATAAGTTGCAACAAAGAATCCATTTTTATTTTGGCAACTCTAAACCTGACTAGTATTCTGATCACTCGTCTGGCTGTTTCACAAAATTTGTTCATTGCCTTATTCACTCAGCCTCAGTCCTTTTGGGCTCAAAGAGGTAATTCTATTCATCTTTAGAATTGAGGTTTGGCTGTTTTGGACTGCAAGCTGCAAGCATAACTGTGACAAAGTCTTATTTAGCAACTTGTAAATAATGTGAGCACATGGTAACAAGAATTTGCTGCAGTTATAACACTGATAACTTGTTTAGAGGCCCGCTATGGCGTATGAGATATGGAGCAAGCTGAGAAAACTAGAAGGAGAATATTTAGGCCCCTGAAGGAAAAAAAAAAGATTTATTTTATTTTTTATCAGTTCTGAAAGGTCACTACTATAGACTACTGTATTAGATGCCACTGTTTATTTATTCAGATTTCAGAGCAGTTGCCCTACTCTGTAATACAATTAGTCCGGTGGCCAATTACATTCACTGAATTTGATTCTCAAAATTAGACACTCATTTGAACAGTATCAATACTGAGAAAAAACATAAATAGGACAAAATGGTGGTGTGACTTTTTGGGCAGCCACTTGCACTAGTGGTTTCTAGGTTATTCAAACCAGAAGCATGACACATTTGAACATGCTCCACAGTTTGAAGATGGACCAAACCAATAATGTCAACATTCAATATCAATACTCGTTGATATCAATGAAACAAGGGCAAAGAATTAAGTCTTTACTCAGTGCTTATAATGTGTTGTTTTTATACAACATGTCATAATATAATAGTAATTTCTCTGTGGTCCTATACTAGTTCTGATATAAAGACCATATAAAACTACCCAGAAAAAGGTCAACATTTGTGTCAATGCTGAAGTGATATCCTGTAACCGATCCCCAATCCAGTACATTATATTTCAAATGTTATGGATACGGTTTGATCAATATAGATATTGGCATGTGTGCATTCCTGACACGTCCCACAACAAAGATATCCAAAGAAAAAACAAAATCTAAACTTAATTGATTATATAAAACACTCCAGAGGTGTTGCTTGTTCTTCTGGCCTCTCTCTCTCTCTTGATGCTTGAGTCTGAGGAAGTTCTTCCACATTCCTATGGTCCTCCAGAGCTCAGCGTGTGGCTCTCCTGTCTCCTCTTCCTCATTCTGTTCTCATTCCCTCCTCTCTCCTCACTTCTCTCCCTTCTCTCTCCTCTCCCCCTTCTCTTCTCTCCCTCCTCTCCTGCCTCTTTTCCCCCCTCCTCTCCTCTCTCCTCTCAGGACACCCATTGACGTAATTCTCCACTAACCTTGGCCATTACAATTAGCCCTAACCTTTACCACTACCCTAACCTAATTCTACCTGAACCTTAAACAAGTCTTAACCCTGAAAAGAAAGATTTAGACTACAGCACAGACCATTCACAAATCCAGCATGGAACACTATTAGCTGCACTGATCTCTAGTGTGGTTGCAAGTTTTGTTGAGTGAAAATAAGTCTTGCACAGTTAAAATGTTTTAATATTTTTATGCAACATTATCATCTGCAATTTATTGTAACTGCACACTAATTCAATATAGCTTTGCTGCACCCCAAATAAATCAAATTCTCTGCATTGATTATAATAACTGGTCAATAAAAGTCAGGAGGCCTCACACACACACACACACACATACATATACATACAGACTATAAAGCCTCAGATTCGGCCTGTATGTCTCCTCTGTCTCGGTCCCTGCTGCTCCGGGGATCAGTGAGGATGTGTCAGGTCACATCCTCACATTAATCACTGCTAACTGCCTGGGAATATTGAACCAAAGCTCCCCATGGGTTGCAGCACGATTCTTTATACATTTAATTAGTTTTAACAAATGGACCACATTTGTTACAGGCTAAAATGGTTCGGCTAGACACTATGTAACGTTTTCCGTACTTATTTTGGTGTGCATTTTAAAATACAAATGGAAAACATTTTTTATGCTAACTAACTGATTAGCATTAGCCTTTTTTATTTTGCTAATAACTTTAGCTCATTACGCGCGGTAGAGAGAAGAGAGAAAAATGGTTTGTTGTATTCTGTATTCATATTTGCATTTAAAACAGTATTCATTAAATTATGTTATGCTATTTCTAGTGTCTTTAAGTACCTGTGACCGTGTGAAACCGTCTGCACAGTCAAAGCCCGCGACTGGATCTCCAGAGGCAGGAGGCCGAGCAGCACGCAGAGCCAAGCCGAGATGAGCACGCACATTCCGGGGTCAGCAGAGACGCGTGGTCCGGTGAGCCCTGGAGCCTGGACCAAAGTTTGACAAACACTTCACCAAAAATTAAACTTTAAAAATATAGAATTAAAGAAAAAATGTCCACAATGTCTTTATAAAGTGTGACATCCTTAGTTCAGCGTATAACTTGCATCCATGGAGGTAACACAACTCCACACTGGAGCACACCAAAGTTTCTGATGTACTAAGTGTTCTGGTTTATAAAGCCCGATGGAGGGAGGAGGACGCTGAAGGAGGTGGGAGGAGGAGAGCTTAGAGGCTATTGTCTGTCCCACACTCAGCAGTCTTCTTACCTCTGTGGGACCTGCAACCTAATTCAACTCCAAGGACTCCAGTCTTCACCTAGAGCCTAGTAGGATCCATATATTGTTGTTTATCAATCACTGCTGCTTTGATAGCTGTTATGCCTGACTTTTGGCTCAGATAAGGTCACACTGACCTTACACTAGCGTATGGACTGTATTATTGGATTTAGTTTCCTTTTACACAAAGAACGTCTATTTAAGGATATAGTTGGCTTGACCCAGTTGAGACTGACAAGCTCAAGGAGGCCATGGTGACGTCATATTAAAATAAATGGAAAGCCAACAGGTTGATAAGGAGCTGATATGAATTTGTTTACAACAGCTGGCATTTGCAGAAGCCTGCAAAGAGGTGAATGTTTATTGCGCGTACAGTAGGTTACAAGGAAGTGCGCCCTTTTAAATGCTTTTGAGGACACTCGTAAAATAGCCCACAAAATATTACCTTTTATCTCTTATTTAATAATTCTGTAAAAACCTCACATTTATATAAAAAAAATATTCTTTTATTCTTAACCTTGTCTTTGAGAGAACATGGGCCATAGAACTCAATGAGGTACTACAATTCAATTAAAAATTCTTTTACAATGGTTGGTGCAAAATATACAATGCGCCGCCTGCGAGCGCCACCTGCGAGCGGTGGAGCCACAGAGCAGTGCAGCTTAGTATTGCACGTGTGTTACGTGGCATCGGGAAGAAATTCTTATTATTTTTTTATTCTACAGTTAGCAAAAATAAAAATGGGTGCAACTAAATGGTATATTTATCTACATTTTTTATGAGCCTTAAAAATTACTATTTATTAAAAAAAAATGTAAGTGTGTATTTTTGTAATGTATTTTGTGTGTATTTTTATTACAAATCAGCTGAGGGCCGGATCAAGTCTGTAGGCAGGCCAGATCCGGCCCCCGGGCCGCATGTTTGACACCCCTGTTCTAGATGAAATTGTTTTTTTGACATTTTGATTTAATTTAGTTGATTTCTTTGTTATAAAAGCAACATCTATGACTATTTTTATGGTTGATCACTCACAAATATTCTGTTCCTTGGTGTAATTATTGCAGCCCTGTATAGTATTGTAACTTTATGTTAGAAATCTCTTGTACAATATATTGAAACCTCTTAACGAGTCAGTGTGGTTTAATGTTAGAAAGTAATGTTTAATAACTCCATTTGTCACGCAAAGTCCAGTAATTTGTAGAACTTTTAACAGTTCTTACATAACAGAAGACAAAATGAGCTCTGGATCTATAAAGTAATCCATAGCAGATGAAATGTGGGTAAAAAGTAATGTCTCTCCTCTGGTGGACACAGGTGAGCAGTGCGGATGAGATGAAGCCTGCACATGGTGGACACAGGTGAGCAGTGCGGATGAGATGAAGCCTGCACATGGTGGACTCTTAATTAAAAGAAAGCAGCGTGTGCGTGACTCAGCTCTTTGGCTATGTTACCAGGTGAGCTGCACTCTTCTCCACATCCCCCTGCGTCTCTGTGCTCACATTCTCCACATGTGAAAGAGCCGTTTCAGCCGGGAATCTCAGACTTCTCTCCTCAACACCTCAGTCACAGAGATCAGATGTCTGGACACATTATATCTGCAACCGAGTTTAAGCGACCTCACTTTTCCTGACTGTGTAGGTTTGTACAATAGAAGGCTGTGGTGTGGTTTTCTGACACAATTTTATAGGTAAAGGAATTTTTATTCATCTGCTGTAGCTCATTTGTTCCCCACTATTTCTAATCTTGTACTTAAAAAAGCACCATTCATGCATGCAGCTTGATCAGGGAATTTACCTGCATTTTGCCAGAACATGGGTATGTGTGAACAAAGCATTTTTTTTCTGGTAATTTCCTATATAAATAACCAGAAATGTGGAGGGAATGCTTATTCCTGATTAGAAAGCACTCTTCAAAAAAAGAAGGTTCTGGGTTCAATTCCCGGGTTGCCTGAGCCTTTTTCTGTGGAGTTAACATGTTTCTCCCCATGTCTGGCTGGGTTTCCTCCAGGCACTCCAGTTTCCTCGCATCAACTCAAAACATGCAGCTAAGGCAGTCCTGACTAAGACAAGCTCAGGATCATGGAGATGGGTCCCTGTGCACTGTGCTGTGCTTTTAAGGGTGGGTCAAATGCAGAGGACAGATTTACCTACAGAGGTTATAACCTTATCCTTATGTGCGAATAAAGCCAGGAAATTGCCAGACTTGGTTTCCTTAGCTACAAGCTTGGTTTTCTACTATTTTAAGCGTTAACAGAGCAGACCCGGCAGTGTTCTGGCATTTTTTACTCGGACATTTACTGGGACCCATCTTCGAATGGGGCTTTACTTTATTGTAACTACTAGAGTGGAGTTGTACCCCACTTTCAGTTAATTAACCCAAAACCCTAAGGCAGACACAGACACAGATTAGATTGGGGTATTTAGGCAGGCGCCACTAAAGTCACTGTAGTTTAAATCCCTACAAACACTGGCATCTTTGCTTTGGAACTGGGCCTAAGCTGGCTGTAAACCTTCTTATACAACAAGTAACCCTAAAACACCTTAAACATTCACAAACAAGTATCACATGAGGCAACATTATACAATGAATAATCTGCCTGGAAGTTTTGATTGTACAATTTTCATATCAAAAGCTATCACGGAACTGTCTCCCTGTGTACTCATGCGTCTAAAAAGTAATATCATGCGTCGACCATTTGAACTGCCAGAACAACTTACTACTGCCAGGAGGTGTTCAAAATAGAAAGCATAGTGCATCAGATGCAGAGGTGGAGAGTACCCAGTTACATTTAGTTGAGTAACTCTAACTACTAACTTTAAGGAAATTGTAGATTTCAGAGTACTTTTATAGCAGCATATTTTTACTCCTACTTGAGTAATAGTTTTATTAAAGTAAAAGTACTCTTACTTGACTAAACGTTTTGGTTTGGTAAGTCTACATGTGACAAAAATCTTATGTTAACAATATGAAATGATTTGAACATTTTCTTGCACTGCTCCTTCAGATATGATTCAGTTTTTCAAATTTTGTGTGTCTATCATTTAACAATTACCAGATTTTGTGCATTGTCTAATGTTTTGTCCTTCCAATTACATTTACTTCAAATTATAAATCAAATGTTATGTCCCGTCTTTAAGTTACGCTTGAGTAATTTCTTTGGTCGTTTTCACATATGTTAAGTGCGCTCTGTGGAGCGACCCCAGTGTTCCCACCACACTTGCCCCGCCCCGAGTGCAGGTGGAGCCACACCAAGACCTCCTGCTTCAAGTACTCTTGGACTGGCTGTTACTGCTGTCCGAAGTGCGACTGTTCGGTTCACAAGAATACTGCTATCGAAGTGAATGCTCTTTTAAGTAACCTAACTCATGGCAGTGTGAAAACAACGTTAGACTACTACTTGAGTAATATTATTCTGAAGTAATGTTCCTCTTACTTGAGTACATTTTTTGGCTACTCTACCCACCTCCGATCAGATAACAAGAAGATATTCATATGGTCAGTTGACAGATCTTTTTGAGAGGTGAAATGTTTGTCTGATGATAATCCACTCCCTCCCATTGGTGACTTGGGCTCAGTGAGTTTTAGTTTCCATGTTTGGTGACTATGAGTACAGAGCAGTCAAAAGCTGTGTCAGTATCAGTTATCACACAGCCTTCAGCAGTGTCTGTGGAAAGTATACTTCTCTCACATAGCACTGTTTACACCTTGTTCACAATTATCTGTACATACTAGTAGGGCTGTAGGCCTTTGGTCGATTAATCTGTCCATGGTATCCTAGTCAACCAAAATTTGGATTAGTTGACAAATCATTTAATTTAGATATAGATATAAGGATTTATACAGGACAACAGCAGAAAGGAGAAGTTGGTGAGTGAGTGGGTTAGTTGAAGTTGATTTGGTATTTTTTTGTATTTATATCTAAAAAGGCAGATTAAATTCTGTCTCTATGTAGATATATTGTTTCCTAGTACTTTTTTCTGCATAAATAGTTGTTTTTTCATGAACGCAATTTGCATCAGATACCTAGAGATACATAATAGTTTTAAGAGTTTTCGCCACTCCCCCTTTTTAGTCGACTAATTGATCGGCAGCACGTGTCGTTAGTCAAGCAAGAATTTCTTTAGTTGATTACAGCCATACATACAAGTATATAAGATATATTTTTTATAATTTTTTGCAATGTAGTTACAAAAATTGTGCTTGCCTAAAAGTAAGACTTTTATCTCCACTCAGATTTGCAGTGTCATAAGAGCGTCCAGAAGATGGTGCTATTGTTACATGATATGTCCATTCCATCAGAACAAATCTCACTGTAACAGATAACATGTAATTGAGACAGTCATATACTGTATATATATATTTTTGTTAAGTATAAGTTTCTATCCTAAAAATTGTACCAAAGGATCCATAGGCACACTTTTTATTTTAAAAACATAACAAACAAAATATTATAATTAAAGCAAATGAAACATATATCTTAAATATGACATTTGTCCATATTCGTGATGTTTAGTCACACGTCGTAACATGAAAGCATGAGGCGGTCTGAAATGACCATGGCTGTCTCTTGACCTTCACCATACAAGAAATGCATCTTTGTGCCACATGCAGTACTGACACAAACATTGTAACAAGTCCTCTCACTTCTGCACAGGCTCCACGTTTATTCTTATGTGAACATGCAGAAGAGTGGATCATCAGTCACTCTAACTGCCACTTGTCTGCTGCCCCTGCCCCAGCCCCAAAGCGGAGATCAGGTCCTGCATAGGCTGTGTGTCCTCGGGCTCCAACAAGCCGTGCTGCAGGCTGAACACACTCAGGTGGGTGAAGAGCGTGTTTAGGTGAGGCTGCAGGCCCAGGACCAGAGTCTCCCTGTAGTGGCTCCAGTAAATGTGTGCCAGTGTGCGGAACAGCAGCAGGAAAACCTTCTGCACCAGGAAGATGAAGCCGTTTGGGAACGCTGAGCCTGGACAAGGTCAGGGGGTCAAATGGTGAGAAGGTAAGACTGATAAGGCAAATTAATGATTGGCTGGGTTTAGGTAGTATTTAGATCACCATGTTACCTGTTTTTTTTTTTTTTTACAATGCTATATTTGCCACAAAAAAAAAAAAGTATAGACAAGTTAATGAAATTTTAAATAAAAAATCTTTCTTACAATTCCTTTAAGCTTCAACTTTACCAACAAATTAATGCTTTCCAAACAATGTGCTTTTACTGCTGGATTGGTTGTAGAGTTATTGTAGACTGCAGCCACATTGACTATTTGAAATTTTTTAATTATAATTTAATCACATTTTGTACAGCCCTATCCTATGCCCTTTGTGTCACAATCAGCCACATTTCTATGACAGAAGTGGGCAGTGTGTCCGGGGTAAGTGAGGTGGTTGTAGCCTGGCAACAAGAGCAGCACAAACAAAAGTGGAGATCTAAGCTGATTTGACCCCTGTCATTCCATGGAATCAACAAGATTACAGCTAATGAATAGATTACAAGATAAAATAAGCACAGGCGCTAGTGACATTTGCATAAGAGACCTACATCTTGCAGTTACGGTGTACAGTTTTTCCTTTTTTTCCCCTTTCAATCAAGGAAAAGTTAAATGCATATTATTCATTTGTATACATCCTTTAATTTGAATTTCATTACAACTTTTAGTCCTCCAGCCATGAGAATGTGGCTGTTTGCAGTGAAGCATCTGGATGGTTTGTTGTAGCAACTGCTGTGAAAAATGGGAGCAGCTGAAGGGATTTTTGACATAGTCCATTATAGACATACCTGACACACCTTTTATAATTAGTTTAGTGTTGCTTCAGCTATAAATTGTCCTAAATGTAACGTGCAATTAACTTCTTTCATTTACCTTTGTGGAAGCTGGCATTGATTGACTGTGGTAGCAAAATGGCCCTAAATACAGTGGCAACAGAAATATACTGTTTTACTGCAAAGTGCTAGCATGGCTGTGTGTGGTTCTGTGTACCTGCTTTTGTTGGGAAGACCTCCTCATCCGTCAGCAAGTCTTGGATGTAAGACATAGCGTAGTCAAAGTACAGAGGAGCAGAGCATTTCAGCTTCCTGCCCTGTTCATCGGTCCATGTGTACACCCTGTGAGGCAAACACAAAAGAAAACACTGCTTAGTCACAACATTAAGCTAGTAGTGATGTCAGAGTACACTCAAGTGGATGCTAACACCAGCAGTTTACATCTTAAAATCTCCTTTTATGCTGTTTGGAGGAACAATCTCAAGAACTATATGTGACCATATATGCGACCTATATCATCCAAGGGTACATGTTGCTTGATGGGATATTTTATTTACATGCATATGTGTACATACCTTGCATAAGAAATGAAATATCCTAACCCTGATTGTTTAAATTAGTGACAAGGTCTATAATCCAACCATGATTAACCATACCATCAAATTGAGATATTAACAATAGTCATTTTAGTTGAATCCCATCTCAATTAAATGTAGGTTATTCACATTTTCAAAAATATAACTTCCTCCGATAGACGTTCAAATTAAATATAGCTTGTTTATTTAGTCGTACAAAATAATGGCCAAGTTGTTTTTATTGTCATCTTGTGTTTAGTTCACAGAGGACAATTATCCAATCAGAAAATTGGATGAACCGCATATTTGGGTTTCCATTAAATCCGACTCTGGTCTGAATGATCACTACCTAAACCCCTTTACCTGCAGCCAATCATTAATCAGTGCTAGTGCAGCCTCTGCAACTCATTGAAAGAATTCTGGATGTTCTGAGATTTCAAATGAGGCATGGCATATACCGAGAATGAGAAAAACTTTTATGTTTTCTCCTTTATATAGGTTAAGGATGTGTTCACACTTGTACTTGTGTAGTCCTAGCTTGTGCGTGCTCTGTCTACTGTAGATTTTGCTTGGTCCTGTTCTAGTCCTGGTTTAGTTCTGGTCTGGTCTAGGCTTAGCTCCAAGATTACTCTTACTTTGTGACTGGAGTATGTTTTTTTTCCACCAAGTGTGCAGGTTACTGAGCCTAGCTTTGAACCAAATGAGCATAGGATGTTGTCATAGGTGTAATAGGTCAATAATGCATGTATCTATTTAACTACATGCCATATACATGTTTATCTGGCACAATCTATTAAAAGTTTCTGAAGGTTTTTAAACTAAAACAGTACACTTACGTGTTTCCCGGTCCACAGGCAGTGGGACAGGTGCTGGGCGTGCAGAACTCTGACAGTGCGCTGGAGAATAGGTTTATGTGCTTGAAAAATGCCACAGCTGAGGACAACCACAATATAACCACAACATTACCACAACATAGCCAACTGTATCTCTTTTTCTGTATAGTCCACAGCTTTGACGAAGGCCCCCTGATTGCCTTTACTCACTGTTGCTGGCGAGCCACTCTGATTTGTCGACTCCAGGGGGAAGTGCGGTGAGGGCGTGCATGTCTGTGGTGGTGATCCTCTGGCACACGTACTGTGGCTGAAGATACGGCCTCTCGTCCAGGTTATTGTTGTTAATGCCCCTTGAGGAGACACCGCACAGTCAAGTTTATTGGGTAAGAAAATATAGTAAAAGATACAGAATAGTGCTGAATTTGACTATGGAGAGGTCAGCAGATTCACTAGCCCTCCTGCACCAGTGGATAAGACCCTCTCCTATGCACAGACAGTATAGATACAAATGCTGTAGTGGACTTTTTAACCAGATAAAGCAGAAGTTAATGGGATGAGCACAATCAATGCAGACACACTGTAATTACTGCTAATCAACTGCTGGGCTGTAGTGGTTAAGGCGCCACAGCTGAGAAAAATGACTGGGCAAGATACTGGCTATTTCTCCTTGGTGGATTATACATGGTGGTGCGCTGCCTAACTTTTCTCATGAATACTGTTTTTATTTCTCAAAAATACCTTGAAAAAATGCATTCTTACTGTAACTGGGCTTGCCTCTCCACAGGGCAGCTTTGACTACAATAGTAGTTTACCATCACAGTGTGGAGTGCAAGAATAGTGCATGAAATTGTAAAGACTTTTACTGTGTAAAAAAACACTGTATAAATCAAATGCATCATTATAATAATAATGTATAGAGTTCTGACCTCCAGCTCAGTTTTAAACTGTGGGTTCTATAATGTTGTGCTGTCACATTAACTCAACCTATTGACATTCTGTGCGACTGTAGTTTGTGTTGTAAAGTTGTCATAACAATTGTGTGATGCAGGCAGATATTGCAAATGCACCTTTGTGATCTAAACTAGGACACAGTATTTGACTCCATGCAAAGTGAAGGACTACACTATTTGCTTGGTGTTGCCTGCTGTAATGACCTGGCTGTAGATAAGTGACTGAGGGCCAATGGAGGCTGTCAGCTCTTTCTCAGACTGCCTTTTCTCATAGTGACCTTGTTGCTGTGATAAGGGAACACTGTGCTCTGTGTAGGGGCCCTCACACTGTTAGGGCCGGTCAGAGAGAGAGAGAGGAGCAGGGGCCAAACAGCACAGCTTTGTCCACGCTAAAGGTCATAGGATAGAGAAGGAAGTGCACCCTCAGGCAGGAATGTAAACACAGACACAGGAACACATGCTTTACTCTACGTGTTTGTAGTAGTAGTTTTAAGAAGGAATTGTTGGTAACTAAAAATGTATTAGCAACTGTTCATTAAAGGTCCTCTATTACCGAAAATTGATTCTCGTGAGCTTTTAGCCATCTTATAATGTTGGTATCTCACTTAAAAACATACCCTGAATTCTGTTTTGTTTCATTCACACATGTTTTAGTAATCCTTTATTATTGTCTACTGTCTATATCTCCAATGTCATGAAGTGGTAGTTTTCAAGTTAAGAGCTCCTTTTACCTTTAGTTCAGTAGAGACTGGCTATTCTAGGGCTGAAATCATACAAATGATTCTAGTGAAGGTGTATGGAGCACTTCCTGTATTAACACATAACATCACATGGTGGAACAGAATGTTTTCAGTTTGAAAGAAGAACTCTAAAGTCTAGTCTAAGTCTAAATATGCAGGGTATGTGTGTTAAACATGTGGAACATAACACATCTCCAGGTCTGCTTTTGATGAGGGAGTAAAATTATAACTACCGTGATATGAGAATAATGACAGTTTGTTGAAACTGAGCCATATAAAAATTTATGCAAATTAAATATTAGTACTAGTAATGGTTTTGCAATACAAGTAGTAGTAGCTTCTATTTTTAATAGTGGCAGGTTAAAAGTACAGTATCTAACTTTCTGGCACCTGGCACACCACCTGCATGATCCCACGGAGATTAGAAAGTTAAAACCATACTTTGGAACATTCTTCATGGAGATGGAGACAGTTTTATGCTATTCTGTGGAAGATTACAGCCAAAGGAACAACTTCTATGGTTTGAGGAGATGCAAGCCCACTAACAGTAAAGACACATGATTTTCAGTGCTATAAACACAACCAAAATGAACAATTATGTTGGGTTTTTTTTGTTTGGTTTTTTTTGGCTAAAAAGTTACATACTGTGGCTTTAAGAAGTAGCAATAAGTATTAAGTAAGCATTTACAGGTGGGTAGCCAGAGTTAAAGTTAGACAATACCTCTTTAATAACAGTCAATACTTAATCACAATTTTTAGCCCTTATTACAGTATCATTCATATTAATAGCAGGGGTTGTAGTAGTTTGCTTGACATCAGTAGTAGTGGCAGCATTGATAATACGTAGTAGATAGTTGTAGTAGATGGTAGTAGTAGGTACCAGATAGTAGTACTAGGTGGGAGCAGGTACTAGATAGTAGTAGTAGGTGATGGGGGTAGTAGATAGTATTTAGTACTCAATAGTATTTAGATAGATAATAAGCAATAGAGAATAGTAGTACATGGTAGATAGTAGATAGTAGGAGATAGTAAACAGCAGTAGTAGGTGGTAGTAGTGGTAGATTGTATTTTATTTATTTGAAAAAGTACAAGTTAATGAACACATGTATTATATGTAAATGTGATTATAGCTACAAGCTAATTTCCATCTGTTGACCAGTTGATGGTATCACTAAAATCACATTTAACACAAAACACAACAACAATATCACAAACATTGAGATGAGTCACATTAGGATCACACACAAACAAAAGCAGGGCAAGGGCAGACAGGACCAATTTATAATCACAGTTTGTAGTAGTAGTAGTAGTAGTAGTAGTATAGTAGGCAGTAGTAGTAGATAGAAGGTGGTAGTAGTAGTCATAGTAGTTGTATTAGTAGGTTCTAGTAATGGTAGGATTTACTGGCAACAAGTAAAGTTGTAGTAGACTTGATAGTGTTCAAGAAAGAAATATTTTTATTGCATTCCATACCTTCATTCTATTCATTGTGTAGTGTGTGTTGTGTGTAGAATTACCTCTTATATTTCTGTTTAATATCAGGGGAAGTACTTTTGTTAACATCCTGATCTGCCTTCCCTCGCCTTAGCACACAGACACAGAAAGAAGGAGGAGGGGGAGAGGGAAAAAGAGAAGGAGAGAGGGAGGGCTTCTTATAAAAGTAGCATTTTTGTGTAAACAAAGCTCTCTCTCTCTTTCTCTCCAGCCCGTACCATGTGTTTACCTTACACTCCACCATCAGGGTCGGCCCGACAGAAGCTCCACAAAGACAACTCATCCCAGAGCAAACATTTGGATAGCAACTGGACCCACATATAAGTACACGCACACACGCAGCATCCTCCCTAACTATTTTTCATCACTGCCTGGCCTGCTACTACCTTCTCTGATGCCATCGCTCAAATATGTAGCAAGCACGCAATCTTATCTCAATGCATTCCTATCTTAAACCATTAGCTGTAGAGTTTTAGCAAGTAACTTCACTGCAAGCTTGGTCTCCTTTGGATTATTTGTGCAGTGACATAGGTGTATAGTAGTACTCACAGTGTTTTGATGTCAGACGATTGGAGAGTGGTGTCGTCCGCTTCTGAGGGGTAGCTATGGCAACCCCCCATGGCAAAAGGCTAACAGCGCTTCTCACAGCCCCACTTTTCCATATCTCTAGGAGCAGTTTTTTTTTTTTTACCTCACGCTGGCAACATAAGGCGACCGACAACAGGCTGAATCTAGCATGGCTGACCTTCGTGAGATCACCTAACCATTCGAAACAGTTAAAAGAGAAAGAGAAATGGTAAAAGGGAAAAGTGGTTGAAGTTATTGCAGCTGTGCGCTTCACTCTCGGGCTCCAATGTCAGGGAGAGAGTGGGGAAGTCTTTGTTTAACAGCAGTCCCACACCCCACAGGCTCCTCCCCCTCAGGACTCCGAGCGGACAGACAGGTTCCTCCACCCTGGTGACTCCACCCACATCCCATTCCAACCACAACTTGCAGTCGATGCATCCCGGGATAGTGTTCAGGAAGTGTGATCAAAGTAGTGTAAAATGGTGTAGTTTTTGATTCACTTGTGGGTAATACTCCATTACACTTACTTTTTAAAGAAATTTTACTTTTCTTGCAGTATACTTTTACTCCTACTTAAGTACTGGTAATATTTTTAATGAAGTAACTGTACTCGTAATAATAATATAAAATAAAAACAATATAAAATTATTTGAACATTTGTTTTTGGCTCTGCTTCTTCAGATATTAAAAATGTGCCTTATTTAATGTTTTGTCCTTTAAATTACGTTCACTTCACATTATAACTCAGATGTAATGTCCAGACAGTTACTCTTTAAGTTGCTCTTACTTGAGTTATTTTCCCAAATACTTTTTTACTCTTTTGGGAGTAATTTCTTGTACTTGTGCCTGGGTAATATTATTTTCAAGTAACGTTACTCTTACTTGAGTGCCAATTTTGGCTACTCTACCCACATTTGTTTAGATTAAAGTGCAGGGAATGTAACGAGGCAGATCCAAAATGCAGATGCTTTGACCTGGTGTATGGTTAAGATCTCTGCTCCAGTTTCTGTGGATAACCTCAGTAATTACAAAGTTTAATGTCTTTGTCTCTCAGCACAAATGGCCTGTGTTTTTTCAACATGGGAGCAAAAAGTCGTGGTATTATTCACTCATGCAGGTGTGATTGTAGTCACTGGAAACACACTCAATATTACTTATTTCTGAGTTTGTTGAGGTAAACACTGACAGAAATAATCTTTTTGTTTTGATATTTATATCAAAACAAAAAGACTAACTGTATATACTTTGATATTTATATATACTAATATCATCAGGTAAGTAACTTAACTGTATTTGTTTTGGGATAAAGTAACACACTTAGTAGGTAGAAGGTGATAGAAAACAGAAATTAATAAATTATATCAGCAATGCCTGACTGTTGTTTTGTGGATTTAATCCACACAACAGATTATTGATCATTCTCCTACAATATAGGTCTCCTACATTGAATTAGTCAAGGAGTTGGAGAGGTTACTATTTTAAAATGTGTAGAAGTGAAATTATTATGTTCAAGATTTGGCAACCGACCTTTATTACAAACAAGTAGTATTACATGTATATGATTATATGATAAAACTGAAACGAATACTAGGTGCCGTAGTGTTGTTGTGTCCTTGAGCAAGACACCTCACCGACTTGCCACTTGTACACTAGTGTTTGAATGAAAGTGGATGGAAATTAGCTCATGGTTACAATCCAATGTGTTTCCAGCATGCATCTCATGTATGTTCATTAACATGCTTTGTCCCAACAAATAAACTTAGTATATAGTACTTAGTAATTACAGATAAGGTCAATTCAACCAGTCACCATAGGCTTTACGTTATAAATTACAGTTACTGCTTTTCAACCAGTATTTGCCAGTGTATTTAAAAAGTCTTAATGTACAACAGAAATAATAGTTTGACTTGTGGATTACTAAAATAATCGTTGAGTTGCTTTGTTTATATATATATGATTGCTCTTGTTGGCTCCTCTAACCATCAAATTAGAAAGTGTCTTGAGTATTTTATAGTCATCCTTTAAAAAAAATAAAAATAAAAAATCCCCCCTCGTCACTACTGCTGTGTATCTTCTAACGCACATGTACCACACAAAGCCATTCCTTTGCATATAGCTGTGGGCAGGTGACATTTTTAGAAGAGATGACAATAGTAGGATACAAGCCCCGCCCCTTCTGAGCGTCCACTGTTACATGGGTTTGTAAAGAGATGTGATTCACACAGCACCAGACTCCACCAGGCTGCTCCATGTTTGACCAGAGGCAACAGCACAAGGGTGGAGCACTCACTGTACTTCACAAACCCAATATCTACATGACTTAAAATCACTTGGCTTTGTTTTTCTGTAGATTTATTTTGTATCGGGCTTATCTGTCCATGAAAGTTTTGGTTTTTTTTTTAAATTATTTATTAAACATAACAAAACCATAATTTAATGAACCATTAACCATTTTATAATAGTATTTCCTCATCATTCATTAGTTACTCAGAGAAGTTGTATTTTGTTATATTTAATTCATTAACGACTAGTCCTGCATTGTCCTGAATCCAAGGCTCCACCCACTGCTCTGTGATCACTTGTGATTTTTCAGAAAAACTCTGTCATTCATCTAGGGTTTAAAAAAAATTAAAATTTTTCAAAAATAAAAGCACATAAATGAAAATTGGCTGTTTACTACGGTGAAATGCCACTTTATCAGATCTGCAGACACACACAGACAAAAGATCAGAAATTATGTGTTATGTATTGTGTGTGTGTGTGTTTTTACAGTGTAGAGTAGACATGTAAGCGTAATCTAATCCTCCTACACTGGAATCCAGTCTGTTTTGTCATATGCATTTACAAAATAGACACCGACATTGACGGTTTAACATATTGTATTTATTACTATATTGGAATCTACAAGCTAAACAGACAACAGGTAACAGACACATCACTCAAATGAAATGAAAATACGCCAGCATCAGTTCACCAATCCAAAAGGCATGTACAGCACAGAGACCCCCACAACAGCTTAATGTAATGCAGGGGGGAGTGTGCGGACCATACAGCTATGGGCAAACCTAACGGCACTTAAATATGAAGACATCCCCCATTGAAGCCCCCACACACTGTACGTGAGTAGATGAGGATATTTGTCACATTGTGGGGACATGAATCTGTACACACTGGGGACCTGCCTCCTTTATGGGGACAAAAATCAGTAAATACTTTATCATGACTTTAAGGTTTAAGTGGAACTAAACACTAAATCTACTTTTTTGCTACTAAACTGTGTATATGGTGTTTAAAAAGTATTGTCTTCTGTTTTTTTGGTAATTTTAGTGCAAACTAGGTAAATTTGCAACTTTATGTTCAAAAACTATGCAACATCACTCAGGACGACCCTGATTACAGCCAGGTGTTTCTGATTAAAAACGCCTGGCTGCAGGGGCGGAGTTTGAGGCGTGGATACCTGTTCAAGACCAATCACAATGTTAAGCAGCCCACAACTACTTTGCAAATAGCAATGTAGTTGTGGGCAGATTTTAGGTGTTTTGGCTCATTTAAAATTTAGGTAAGTAGTGACTATGGTTGAGGTTAAGATCAGTCTCCAGGAAATGAATTTAAGCCAATGTAATGTCCTCAGAAAGTGTGGATATGTGTGTGTGTGTTCTAAAGTTGGAGGATATCCCTGACAGAAAATGGTTTCCTGTATAAACCCTGACATGTAAACCAATGTTTTACTCTGTGCACAAAGGCATGGAGCCATATGAGACTAAATAAATATATCATGGGAGTGTGGTAATCTAAATGTGTATAAAATAGTTTTACATTAGGACATTCACTTTTTTGCTAGTATCTCTTGGCTCTTGTTTTCTCTTGTTTCATGAGTCATAACATAATGGAAAGTTTTAGGGTTCAATCCCTATTTCTCATGCCTCACTTCTGTTCCAAGGTGCTGAACCCCGCTTTGCTTTTAGGCTCGAGTAGTAAAGTGGGTAGGAGAAAAGAGATGTATTAAACATGCACCATGTAACTTTTTTGAAGGGGCATGCCACTTATTCATCTCCATGGAGATGTCTGGAATGCTCCACAGTATGGCATTAAACATATCCATCCCAAAAAAGACAAACAAAGTTATAGGTAAGATCTGTGGAGAGGTGACCTGAAAGAAAGGATGTTTTTCAAGGCATTTTCTGTCCCATTACATACATACATACATGCGAGGTAAATACTTCAGTGCAGTACTGCGCAACATTCCAAACGAACCAATAACATCTCCATGGAGACAGGTGGCACACTCTCTACCAGAAAAGTTACATAATGCTCCTTTAATGTTTACTTCTGCTCATGCCAATCATATAGAAGTCACATATTTACCCAGATCAAGTATAAATAAGTAGATTGACCAGCTTCCTAAAAAAATGAAATTATGTGAATTTCCATAATTTCATACAATCACATCTCATATTGCCCCATGCCTTAGACAGATCCAACATTACAAAGTGCTTGAAATCAAAAATAGCTGCACAGATGGATTTCAAAGCTTTCTCCCTTCTCTCCCTGACATGTGCTCTGCTCCCACTTCTCACAATCCTCCACATCAGACTGCAGAACACTGCACTGCTATTAAACAAAGACAGCTGGAGGGGAGAGGACAACTGGAGCAGCCCTACTCTGACTGTATCAACCAATGTGTGCGGTGAGATCACATATGAATCAATGTGTGCAGGGCTGTCTCAAGTCACACTTTGGCAAAAAGCATTGAAGAGTATCTACATGGTTTTACTTGTTCCAGTCAGAGAACAAGGGCAGCACATGGCACTGTTACTCACACACAACCGAAAGTGCTGCTCAAAAAGTGCGTTTAAAATAAATACAACAATCTACACATGTCAAAAGGCAAAATATGTACAAGATATAGACCACTCCTGCCCTGAGAAAGATGAGAGTGGAAAGCATAGGGCTGCACAATAGATAGCAAAATGTTAGGTAGTTCTATAAAGCCATAAAAAGTCATAACATTACAGTTTTATTTAATACTTTAGTGACTTAAAGGTACCCTATAACGTTTTCTGGTCACCTCCCTGTCTCCTTGGAAGTGTTGTCACAATACTAATCAATAATTTGAAACTTGATTTAGATACTAAGAAACAGACTCAATTCTAAATACTGAATTTGATACCGTGGTCATAATAAAAAAAACACTACTTAGACAATAGAATGTAATTCTCAACATTAAATTGTAGTACTTTTAAAAAATATTACCCCCATACCACCGTATTTTAGAAAAGCATATTTGAGTAGAGTTGTTATAGCAAATATTGCAATTTAATATCACATTGTGCAGCCCTAGTAAAGCAACACTGGCACACACAAATGCCAAGATCATTCTGGTTTAGTACAACTTCCTCTTCCACAAATCTGTTGAATAGAATCATAAAGTCAAATATATGGCATCATAAATGGGGGCTTGCTGGGTTTAATGTGCAAATGGTCTTGGATTTAGCAGCTCCCATAATTAACTAAAAGAAAACATTTGCTATGGAACACTTTGTCAGCAGCTTTACAGTCCAAATGATTCTTATCTTAAGTTGAACCCAGTGCTGCTGATGGTGTATTTCTGTTAACAGTAGTAAACAAAGTGCAGAGCAGATGTAATTAGAAGAAGAATGGTTGCCAATTACAGTAGTCTTAAGTTGTCCTAAGGCCAGTGTGTAGTGTGTTACTTAAGTAAAAGTACACACAGTCACAAGTATCACATGAAAAAAATCTGTACTTAACGGTATTGTTTTAGATTCCATAAATATGACCTGTGCCCCCATATATGAGGTAAACATGTTCAGATCAAATATAGTTTTACTGAAAACAATTGTAATGCTGATTTATCAAGTTAGTTATAAAAACACTGGACTTAGCCAATCAGAAAGCAGAATAAGTCTCACATCAGTGTCTCATCTTTGTTGCCTGTCAGTCTAAAATCCAGTTGGTTTAAATCTAAAAGGCCTGATCTTTCAGTCACTACCAACCCGACCTGCAGCTAACCATTAATCGGTGGCTAGTGCAGCCTCTGAGCTTTCACATGAGGCATGGCCTGTCAATGTGTCAAACATTATTATTATTATTTATTATTATTTTTTATTTTTTTTATGAAAGAGCACATACAGTTCCTTTAAGTATAAACATTGATATACCATTTGAAAAATGTACTTTTAGGGTAAACTTTCACAGAGATTTTGTGAGCTATTAAAAATGCCAAATGAGATTTTGATAACAAAGTGTGCAGATTGATCAATTCATTTGAGATTGATCAATTCATTTGATCAACAAAAGTTACTGACTTGATAACTTAATTTATCTAGCAATTTATGTTTATATATATGTTTGTTGGCTCAAAACCTTTAGACATTATGTCATGGCGAATATGCTAAAAATAACCCCTTGACCATATCAGAAGGTCTCAAACCTTAAAAGAACATGTCAGTCCAAAGATGTAAGAAGTAGACATGTAGTGAAGTAGAAGTATCTACTGTAAATTTTACTTTTAATTACAGTACTTTTACATACTTTGCAGTACTGTTACGTTTGTACTTTGTTACTTTTGGACTTTGTTACTCTTACCTCTGCCTAAACCTTGGCTGTGAACACTAGGGAAGACAGTGCAGCTCAGAGCCAAACAAAGTGGCAGACGTGGTGTAAGAATGGAGCATATATGAACTGATGCTGCGCCCTAAACTCAAACACAAGTCTCATTATTGCCTCTGCGATTCAACAGTATGACACACAAAACTCACTGCCCCCATGCGGCGTTATTCCAAAAATAGATATACTGTGGTTTATATAGTTTACATTTATAGTACGTTTACATGTTACCAAGAAGAGCCACGGCCTAATACAGGATCAAAGGTCACAATAGTACAGGGGACATCACTTTGGGGAATGGGTGGAGTGTAGTAGTGCTGAGCTGTGTGCATGTGTCCACAGGTGTGCTTCCTCTGCCTGGACCTGAGGGGGTGCTCTTTTCCAAACAGTACAAGCATAGGTGAATACAGCAGTACACTCCCGAGAACTACTGGCATGTTTGAAATGTTTATATTAGAGAGGCAATGACACCACTACCACCACTGTCAAAACTTCAGAAGTTGTAAAGAACCTAAATTAAAACCTAATATTGTAGTGATGTTCATAAAGATCAAGTCTGTGGCCCCTTGAGGGTAAATCTGTCTGGGAACATAGTGCAAAATGTGTCAAGTAGTAGTGGTATTACATTGTAGCTGAACAACTATAGTTCTATTCTATTCATAGTGACAAAATACACCTTTTCTTTGCTTGTTTAAAACATTTTGTACATTGGCTAATTTACATGGTTCAAATTTGGCTAATATTTCCAGTGTTGTAGAGGTTACTGGCCTTGAATAGAGTTTTGTAAAACCTCAAATAAAAAAGGTTTAAGTTAAAAAGTAACAATTTAAATGCAGAATACTTCTACATCCAATCCAGGTAAGAAGGAATCCTGCAAATAAAATAGTATGGCCATGTGCAGTTTTGGGATGGTAAAACATGTAGCTTGTGAGCAGAGCTGAGCTAAAGGGTGACCTCCTGGTGGCGCTGTTCCTGTCTCTGAAAGGAGGTGGTCTGAGTTGGATGGAGTGATGTGTGATCCCCTCACAGCATCAGGCCGGGCCGTTGGCTGAAGGCTGCATTTCCCTGTAAAGTCACAACATAGTGGGTTTATTAAGCTCAAGGGTCAAGGGAGAAAATACCTCATATTTAGTCTGCAGTCACACTAGGACTGTGCAATAATCAAATTTTAATTGAATCTAGAGCCAATTATTTTAAAATGTCAATGTTTAGCTTGGGGCTTATAAATGGAGAGGCCTCCATTAAATGTCCAAGCAAACAAACAGTAAGCCAGTCTTCGGTCATTAAAACTCACAGAGTGACATCTGACTGCTGTGTTGAACTGGTCACAGTCGTGTCTCCTTCTCCTGGGTTGCATTTCACTTCTGGCATTTTCTCTGGCTCACTGCACAAAACAAAATAAAAAACTTAAAACATTGTGCCAAAGGTCTTGGTATTGCTTAGTTAGTCTAGATTGCATTGTTTTATGATATTTGTGTATACCAGTGACGTGCGGTGAGGTTCGTGGCTGGTGAGGCACTGATGTCATCACAATCAGATTTACAAACATATAAACCAGGTGTCAGTACATTTGGCCCCGGGTCAGTTTCTCTCCCAGTGACTTGGGGCCAGAATAAAAAAGAATTTCAAAATAAAAGTTCCGAAGTTCGTATGAAATAGCTCTAATAGTATGAAATAAAAAGCAAGCTGGTTTTGTATTGTTTTTTATCCTTATTCTGTTTCTAATATAACTATTTCATTTATTTTTCTCTGTGATGACAGGTGAGGCCTCACCTGCCTCACCTGACCGCACGTCACTGGTGTATTCCGTGTTTTGTATGTCTCAGGAAAGAGCTATAATCTGGTATAAAGCATCTCCTCAATGTTTCTTTGATTAATGCTCCTTTACATGGTCCGTGTAAAATACAATAAATTCATTAAACTACTCTGTCAATGTGCTAAATCTAGTGTCTACTCATTATATACCTTAATTTTTGCGCAATTTGTATTAGTTGAGATGCACTTGACATGACAAAGACTTTTCAAATGAACAGTACAGAGGCTCCCTATTCCCCTCCCAGTAGCCACATTGGACCCTGCAGTGTGGGCACAGACCCGGAGAACAGCGCCCTCTGGTGGTGGAGGCTGTCTTTAGCAGCTGCTTTTGCCTCATCTTCATCGGTGTCAGAACTGCTGGAGGAGGAGCTGTCAGAGGCCACCAGAGGAGCTTTCCTGGGCACGCACACGCCCCAGCCACATGCTGCAACACACACGCAGGAGTACACTGTTAGTGTTATGTCCAGATTTGATTTTCTATAGTGTGATGACTAGGGAGGTTACAATATCAACCTTTTGTGTTATTATTATTGTGAAAAGTAGCTCAAATTAGCTTATTTTTGCTTATCATATCTTCACAATTTCTTTTTGTTTCTTTTCTTCACATAATAGCTCCTGAAATAATGATTTTATAAGGTTTAACATTGATTAGTATTTTAAATATTAACTTATTGACAACCCAAGTTTTACTTGTATGTACAGTAATATACATGTACTAAGTCAGAACAACATACAGTTTTGTTTTGAAATGGTGCTGCCTGATCCACTGTTGATAGAGTCGACTGGAGAGCTGCACCTGGGGCCTGTTTCAGAGCTGTGCACAGAGAGGACAGTTAAAGACAGACTTAAAGAAGACCAACTATCTACACTGTGTTCAAAATTATTATGCAAATTGTATTTTTCTCTGATTTTGACAAATTGTCTGATTAAAAAATAGCATAAGTCACCTTTAACATTTAACATCATTAAAATACACTCACCTAAAGGATTATTAGGAACAGCTGTTCAATTTCTCCGTAATGCAATTATCTAATCAACCAATCACATGGCAGTTGCTTCAAAGCATTTTTAGGGGTGTGGTCCTGGTCAAGACAATCTCCTGAACTTCAAACTGAATGTCAGAATGGGAAAGAAAGGTGATTTAAGCAATTTTGAGCGTGGCATGGTTGTTGGCGCCAGACGGGCCGGTCTGAGTATTTCACAATCTGCTCAGTTACTGGGATTTTCACGCACAACCATTTCTAGGGTTTACAAAGAATGGTGTGAAAAGGGAAAAACATCCAGTATGTGGCAGTCCTGTGGGCGAAAATGCCTTGTTGATGCTAGAGGTCAGAGGAGAATGGGCCGAGTGATTCAAGCTGATAGAAGAGCAACATTGACTGAAATAACAACCGAGGAATGCAGCAAAAGCATTTGTGAAGATACAACACGCACAACCTTGAGGCGGATGGGCTACAACAGCAGAAGACCCCACCGGGTACCACTCATCTCCACTACAAATAGGAAAAAGAGGCTACAACGAGCTCACCAAAATTGGACAGTTGAAGACTGGAAAAATGTTGCCTGCTCTGATGAGTCTCAATTTCTGTTGAGACATTCAAATGGTAGAGTCAGAATTTGGCGTAAACAGAATAAGAACATGGATCCATCATGCCTTGTTACCACTGTGCAGGCTGCTGGTGGTGGTGTAATGGTGTGGGGGATGTTTTCTTGGCACACTTTAGTGCCAATTGGACATTGTTTAAATGCCACGGGCTACCTGAACATTGTTTCTGACCACATCCATCCCTTCATCACCACCATGTACTCATCCTCTGATGGCTACTTCCAGCAGGATAATGCACCATGTCATAAAGCTCGAATCATTTCAAATTGGTTTCTTGAACAAGACAATGAGTTCACTGTACTGCAATGGCCCCCACAGTCACCAGATCTCAACCCGATAGAGCATCTTTGGGATGTGGTGGAACGGGAGTTTCGTGCCCTGGATGTGCATCCCACAAATCTCCATCAACTGCAAGATGCTATCCTATCAATATGGGCCAACATTTCTAAAGAATGCTTTCAGCACCTTGTCGAATCAATGCCACGTAGAATTAAGGCAGTTCTGAAGGTGAAAGGGGGTCAAACACCGTATTAGTATGGTGTTCCTAATAATCCTTCAGGTGAGTGTATATTTTCTTTATAAATGTGTTTAACTCACCAACAGAAAGGCTGGAAGTCTGTGAAGTTGGCCCAGCCCTTCTCCTCTGAGTCTGTGGTAGTTTGTTCAGAGGGTGCAGTGTCCCAGCCACCAAAGCCCCCTCCTCCTGTAGGAGGCGCAGTGGAGTTGATCTCCCCAAAGTCTGCTATCCACCCACTGTCTGCACACACCACAATGCGTACAGTACATACATATAATAAAGCAGAGGAACAGTAGTATAGGGCTGCAAGGTATATCACAATCAATACAAAATCGTCATTAGAATGGTCTTGGTCGCAATTAGCAAATCCCTGCAATTAAGTTACAGAATTTCCTCTAAAACAACAAAAATATGTCTAATCATGTCTAAAAACAGCTAATCCTGTAGTTTAAACCTCTACAAACATGCTCTTAAATGCATGAGATTCTTGTATTAGTTCTCAGATGCTAATGCTCCTTGATGTGTTTAATATGTGGACTTTGAAAAGAGTCCTAGTACTATTAAAAATAAATGGCAAATCTAATCACAATTACAAGGGTTTTCAGAAATATATATATATTTTTCCAAAATTGTCAAGCCCTACAGTAGTATATGCAGGGGAGAGGCTTACTGGTGCCTGTGTCCGTGTGGCACTGGCTGAGGAAAGGGTCCAGGTGCTCTTTAGACTCGTCCTCTGAGTCAGAGTCTGGAGTCTGGACTGAGCTGCGTCGCTCTCCGTGCTCTCCCACCGCTGGGCTCTCTGAAGACGGACAGCCACCAAACCTGTACACAAGTGGACATATTATGCTTTTTGATATATTATACATTTTCGTAGTTGTATTGATCTTAAAGGGACACTATGTACGTTTTTAGGTAGAGGGTCCAAAACCTCCTTGTCTTATTGAACACTGTTTTGCCTGGAATGTTCCACAAACCACTATAAAACTTACAAAATGCACCTTTTTAACACCATGAAACTGACTCCATGCTGCCTACCCTCTAACCCAACGTCACTCCAAAGGTCATGACAACAGGGCCATGCATCCGGACTATGCTACCAACTCAAACAGGCATGAATCAATCAAAATACAGCACTGAAAAAAATAATGATGAGAGAAAACCATTAAAAGAATAAATATCCTAAACTGTACTATAGCACAAAAAATGGTCACCTGTTCCTTGATTTTGTCTGAGTTGCATAGTTGATTTCCTTCTCCTCCCAAATGTCTTCTTCGTCATCATCGAAGGGCTGTATCCTGTCTTTGGAGCACGCCTCAAACACAGAGCCGTTTTTCTACATGGCAGATACACAAATCATTTCATCACTACAATGAACGCAGTGGTGTTGTAATATAAACTTACATTGTCATGGCTTGAATCAATGTTGATATTGATTTCTGCAATGCGATCAAAAGTTGCCCTGTAACCAAAGGATATGATGATTAACAGTTATTATGGTTCTTATAGTAAGCACAAAACTATAGTGTCATATTTATGCTTTTACCCAATGTTGTCATCATGATCAGTGAATTCCTCGTCATTGAAGCCAAACTGATCCACAAAGTCTGCAGTCATCTGCTGAATCTGATAGTCTGAGAAGGACTACAACAAGGACAGGTTTATACAAGTGCCTATAGTCTGGTTTTGGGTACTATGGGTCATCGACTGAATGATTCTACCTGTTGTAGAGTTAGTTCTTTGGGGAAAGGACTCTCCATGTCATCCTCTGAAGATGAACGAGGATTTCCACTACCAATCTGTTATGAAAACAATTTATGAGTGCAATCAGTTATCCTTACATAATTACACATACTTCAAAAAAGATCTTTACATTTTTAATTTGTATAGATTATTATTTTGAAAAGAACATAATTTGGTGCTTTTTATTTTGTGTTTCATCAAAATAAGTTAATGCTAAAACGTGTAAAGTTACAAATCAAATTTTATCCACAGTGACATTTTTTATATAGGTTTACGACAGTATTACTGTTTAAAGAAATAGTATTTCTTACTTGAGTACATTTCAGGCCACGTCTGTTATTACATGATATATAAATGGTATCTTGTGTTTACCAGGTCTATGGTGTTCTTCCTGTTGGTCTCAGTCAGGGTATGTTCCACAAAGGTTTCCCAGCGCCCCCTGGTGTCCTCGGGCAGCTCTGCATGCACATATGTATTAAATCACATTATATTCTGAGTCTGTGCACATGCTGCACTCCACTGACCTGATATGAGCTGGCTGATCTGTGTGTGCACGGGGCCCTTCTCCAGGTTGTGAACCACAGTGTTTGCAATCCTGGTAAGATGACCCATGTACCCTCTCCTCATACCACCTTCTGACCTGTGACCAAATGACAGTAGGTTAAGTTCAAGTCCAAATCTGAGATGGAGGGGCAACATAAATGTATGTGAAGCAATATTCCACACATACACAAATGTTTAACCTGAATATTTTTATGAATTGGCAGTGCAAACTCATAGTAATGTTATGGAAAAAATCTTCAGCAATCAAGCCTGCTTGTTTAAAGGTGCAGTAAATAACATTTCTGGTGGGGGATCTACCGTCTACTAATCTCCATGGAGATGTTATTACATTGCCTGGAATGTTCCACGGTGTGATAATAATCTATCTTGCATTGCAATAACTGGTATTATTTTGTCCTGACAGAACCTAAATGTTAGGTTAGTGTCAATTTAATACATGTTATAATGAATATTTGATGCAAAAAAATTAAGAAGGTTTCAGACATTTTCATGTTATTTTGTTGCACGTAAAAAAACGTGCCTTATGCAGTATCACAAATGGCTATTATGTTTTTGTTTGGCATGTGATTTCATATCTCATGCTGCCTCATATCATAAAAACAACATTTAGTTTTAGTACTTACTGCAGTTTATCATTCTCTTCCCAGGCCTCTAAAATCCGTTGGACCAGGTGGCAGTGCTGAAACAACTGAAAAAGAACACATTTTAATATTATAGCTTTAAAACTTTTAGACTAGTTGTTTGTTAAACCAGCTCCTAAGCTTACATGGCTCATGAGAAGGTTGTGCGCAGAATTCTCCGGCTGGTCTAACGTGCTCCTGGGCGAGCTCAGGGCTCCGCTGGGCTCCTGGGGGCCCTCCTCACTGCTCTGCTGGCTTTTATCCTGGGAGCTGAGGATCGGCTGCAATCTCATCTCGTGTGCACAGGGCCTCAAGATGGCCGCCACACACAGCTCCACTTGAAGATGAAGGAAGTTGTTCCACGTGTATTTGAAGAACAAGTCCTGAGATATTACAAGGATAAAACCAAGGGAAAAAATCAAGCCCACTTTGTTTTGAAGCGGTTGTAGGTTTAAATCTGCGATATCTAAACATTATAAGATTAACAATGTACATTCAGAATATATTTTCAAAAACATGGATGATGGTGTATTCACAGGTGGGTAAAGTAGCCTAATATATTACTCAAGTAAAAAGAGTACCAGTAGGCTACTTCAAAATAATATTATGGCACTCAAAAAAAAGTCCAACATAGTAGATCCAAGAAATTACGGAAAAGATATTTTAGGGAAACTACTAATCAAGTAAGAGTAATTGTAACTGTCTGGAAGTAACATTTGATTTATAATTTGAATGTAATGAAGGATAAAACTTTAAATAATGCCAAAAATTTTGTATTTTCAAAAGATATACACAAAAAAAAATTCAAACCATTTCATATTGTCAACATAAAGCTTTAGTCACTTGTGGACTAAGCCTAACTTTACCAAAGTAAGAGAACTACTACACCCTGAAATATATTACTCAAGTAAGAGCACTGTTACACTGAATAATATATTATTCAAGTAAGAATACTGTTACACTGTGCAATATATTACTGAAGTAAGAGTACTGTGCTGTCAAATACTCTTAAGTAGGACTAAAAGTATGGTGTCTCAAAACTACTCAAAGTACAATGTTATTAAAAGGTTACTTTAGTAAATGTATTTAAGAAGATGCGAATGAGTACTATCCACCTGTGCATATTTATATGTGTTAAAACCGTAAAGAAAAAACATGACAGTTGGCTGGCATGCCCGTCTCACCAGCAGTAGGTCCATGGTGTTAAGTCGGCACAGCTCCTGGGCGACCACGGCATGGCTCGAGGAGCTGGTGTAGAGCAGAGAGGCCACCAGCCGGGCCACATGCAGACGGGTGTTTCCCAGAGGGTCATCCAGCATGCCCAGGCTGGTCAGCACGGGACTCTTCTAATGATAGCACAAACAGAGGCAGGGTGAAGTTAAAGCGGGAGTACTTGGGAAAATTGACTTTTTGGAGTTTTTTTCCATGTTATAATGTTCCCTCATCAAAAACATGGCTGAAGTGGTTTTATATGTTTTCCATGCATGTTTGAGTAATTTACCAATCTCTCCACGGCCCTATCCGAACCCTTCTTATGGTTAGTTGTAAAATTTGTTCAGTGGTCAGCCCACAAGCCTACGTCATCTACTACAGCTTTACAAACCTTATGCGATATACAGTAGTTTCATGAGCAGAAACGCATGTAGATGTGATAGTGCTGGGAAGAGGAAATTACTTTTGACTTTTGAGCATCAAAAACGAAAGTGAAACTTCCAAAACATGTTAATACATTGTTTTTGGCTAATTTAGCATTTTCTAAACAACAAAAGGTAACATGGTGATCTAAATATGTTATGTGTTAGTAGTTAATGCCACATAGAAGTAAAATACACCCTTTTTAATGTTAATGAACTTTCTAGATACTTGGTAGAAATACATTGCTATCAAACAATGTAAACTACGTGGAAAATGTACTATTCTTTCATGAAATCCCCAAACAGAAATACACAAATGTTTTATTTTGTTATGGATTGAATTCACAAACTATCACAGCCTTTTGTGTTATCACCATATTTTTGAAGCTGTATTGAATAGTTCATTTGTGCTGACAGATGGACAAAACATCTACATTTTGACTGTTAAAAGGATAATTCAATAGGATTCTTGTTGTCCTTTAGCTCACTATTACAATGCGTGAAGTTTAGATTGTTATGATGTCACATGAATACAACTTATTACTACTTATGACCAATATCTCTTTAAATTTGAATAAGAGACACTGACAAACCTTAGGGGGCTCTAGAAGTAGTTGATGGAAATGTTTTAAATGAGGTTCTATGGCCAACAATATACTGCTGTTGACCAGGTAACTCCTCTCAAATCCCTGAGCATCCATGACGCCATCCACTCTGTAAAAAATCCAAGAAACTATAAGAATCTGTACCCGTAAAGTTAAGGTAAGAAGAATAAATATATAGATTAGGCTGTGTTGTCACTCACACAGGCCTCCTGATCTCCAGCAGTGTGAGAAGCACTTGGATTCCATTGACGATGCAGCTCTCAGTCCTCTCTCCGGAGAACATGTTCTGTAACAACTGCTCCACAGATGTTTGTCTGAGAAACACAAACAAGTATACCTCCTCAGAAACTCCTAAAAGTCTAGTGGCCATCATCAGTTTTCATTATGGTTGAATAATTAAAAATCTAAATTGAATGTGTTACAAGTTTTGCTTTTTTTTCATTATTCATTTCCAATGTACACTACCAGTCAAAGGTTTGGACACATCTTCTTATTCATTCAATGTTTTTTCCATTCTTGATGTCTACTACTTTCTATATTTTCTATACCTATAGAGGCCACCACATATATGAGGGAAAATATGAAGAAATATGTAGTGAAGATAAAAGTTAAATAACACAATATATTTTTTTATATTTAATATTCAAATCCTTAAAGTAGCCACCCTTTGCTGTCGGCCCTTCTCTCAAGAAGCTTCACAATAATCTCCTGAAATGGTTTTACCTCCACAGCTATGCCTTCAATCAGTGACGTGCAGTGAGGTTCATGGCTGATGAGGCACTGATGTCGTCATAATCAGATTTACAAACATATAAACCAGGTGTCGGCAAGAAGATTTGGCCAGTTTCTCTCCCAGTAAGTGACTTGGGGCCAGAATAAAAAAGAATTTCAAAATAAAAGTTCCTAAGTCTATATGAAATAGCTCTAATAGTATGAAATAAAAAGCTGGTTTTGTAATGTTTTTTACCCTTATTCTGGTTCCCCAGTTTTCAATGGACTGAAGTCATTAAATTTCTTACCATATCATATCACGTTTGAAAAGACGAGTCTTTTGTCCTGTATTCTGGAGCAAACCATTTAGCTCCTTTAACATTGATCTTCCTTTAATTATAACCTCCTGCTTCGACCGAAAGTCCAGTTTAGAAAATTGTTTGAGCTTTAATATGTAATCTTCCTCCATTTAAAAAGTAGGGCCGGACAAGAAGAAAAAAGTGAACGGATTGCTAAACTTGATTTCCTAGCTCTAAATTGTAGCTTGCTGTCACTATTCTGCGGCCCCTATTCTGCGGGAGTTACAAGAATCCCTGGGCTCATGAGTGCCCCCTAACATGAGGCCAGGTAACTATGTGCCTCACCCGGTGCCTTTTCACAGCCGCTTAAAGCAGCAGCTTAGCACACAGCACAGTCAGTCCATGTGAGGCACGAACGGCGCCTCTCCACATGTCTCTTCTCAGTATTTCAATGGTAAACGTAAAAATGCAGCAATTTTGAATAAAAAAATAGAAAACAACTTTATAGTACAAATCATTGGATAAATATAACCATTTCATTTATTTTTTCTCTGCAATAACAGGTGAGGCACAGCCTCACCTGCCTCCCCTGACTGCATGTCACTGCCTTCAATCATAGTTTTGATGCTCAGTGAGAATCTACTATGTATATCCCGTTCACTGACCAGATATGACATACTTCCAGGAGCATTAATATTTAACGCAAAGACGGAAATATGAACTAACTAACTAATTAATAAGCCTATACATTTCAGAACATGTTTATAGGTCTAGAAATTAAAGGGTTTGCAGATTTTACACAGAATAAGTGGTCATTTAGCTATTTGTAGTACTGTAATAGTATTTGTATGACTCATGCAATAATGCTCCAGGACTTACGACTCCAGCACAGTTAGCAGAGGGTCGGGCTGTGACAGCTCTTGAAGCTGATTTGCCTGATCTCTGCTCAGACGGATGATGTCACATAAGGTCTGGGATGCATTAGACTGCCTCTGTAATGAGAAAACATATTTATGTTTATGAAAACTGTGAAAATCTCCATACTTGGCCAGATGTCTGTACCTCCTCGTCTCTCTCAGGGTGGATCAGCTCAATCAGTCTCTGGGCTAATTTCTCCTCATTCAGCCACTGTGGACAGAAACAACATAAAACAGAGCCATTGGGTCATTATGTCAGTGCAGTAACATTTTTCCACTATAGGGCAGGAACTAACACTTGTTTTAGTAGTTGACAATCAGCAATATTTTTTTTTCTGAATAATCAACTAGTCAAAGCATGATTAGCACATTAAGATTTTTTTAAGTACATGTTTAACCAAATGGGGCCCTCTACATGAGAATATTTATGAATAAAGTAAATAATTAAAAAAAAGTCTTTTGATTGAATCATGCAACTGTGTTTGTGATAAAGGTAAATTTGTCTGTCCAAATCTGTCCAAATAAGAGGTGGAATTACAAAAATATAATACACTAGTTATGATTATTCCGATTAATTGTTGCAGTTCTATAACTATGCACATTGTATTTGAAATATATATATTTGTGTAAAGAGGGACTAAACACCTAAACTCACAGTGAGAGGGGAGGAGGGGCTCAGTGATTGGTCTAGCAGGAATTCACATTTCAACCTAATCCATGCAGCCAGGTATTTGCAATCAGAAACACCATCAAGGCAGTATTTCATGATGTAACCATCCATCCATCCATCCATCCATCCATTTTCTTCCGTATTTCGCGGGGGCAGCAGTCTAAGGAGGGTACTTTCCCTCACTCCAGACATTGCAAGGCGTTCCCAGGCCAGCCGAGAGACATAGTCCCTCCACACGGTGGGACATGAAACCTCCCTAGGGAGGCGTCCAGGAGGCATCCTGACAGATGCCCGAGCCACCTCAGCTGGTTCCTCTCAACGTGAAGGAGCAGCGGCTCTACTCCGAGCTTTCCCGTGTGACTGAGCTCCTCACCCCTATCTCTAGGGTGCGCCCAGCCACTCTGCGGAGGAAACTCATTTCGGGCCGCTTGTATCCGCGATCTTGTCTTGTCCCAGAGCTCATGACCATAAAGGAACGTAGATTGACCGGTAAATCGAGATGTAATGATGTAACCAACTGAATGAAATTGTAGTGGCCACTGGAGGCAGTACACACTCAGTTTTTGAACTGTTTTTGACGAGAAAGCTGCAAATTTACCTAGTTTATGCCAATATTGCCAAAAATGTACTATGAACAGTAGAAAATGATATTAAAACACTATATACACAGTGTAGTAGCAAAGAAAGTGGATTTAATGTTTACTGCCTCTTTAAATGAGCCTAGTATAAATGTTTATGTGTTTGTGGATTTTTTATTTGGATATTTATTAAACTACTCATATGCAAACAATACAAAAATAGGCTCTTTCCCTTCATCAGACACCACATTCTATTATCTGAAATCCCTCAGTACTTCATTCATTTTGGTAGGTTGCTCAGGTACTTGAAGTGTAAGTAGTCGTTCTCACGGTGAGTGTGTCCAGTCTGAGTGGAGGGGGCTCCACACAGCTGATAAGTCGAAGCAGGACGTCCATCATAGCCGACGTGTCAATGTGCTTCAGGACCAGGGACAGGAAGCCCTCTTTACGCCGCAGGAAGTTTAGCACCTACAGGGCAATGGGCAACACATAAACATATGATGTACTCTCATTACAATCTGTTATTCAAAGTACTGTTTCCCAAACTGGTTTAGATCTGGGGTGTTCTCAGGACTGGCATTATATAGTCCAGGTTTATGTCAATTTTAGCCCTGTTTTAGATCTCTTTTTAATGACACTAGCCCTGATGGTACTTAGAAAGCATGGTGATACTTACAGAAAGCACTACAAAACCATAGTTTAATTTCTATTGAAAATAATATTTTCAAAATGTACTTGAATGCACTTTAAATAGTTATATATTTAAGAGACCAATATTTTGCATATTGTAATTTCCTGAATCAATTTGGGACCAACAAATTCAATGTAAGCCTTTTTTTTTCTGTTGCAAAAAATAGTTACATTTCAAAGACTATTTTAGAGACAAAATGCAATGTAATAGGTTTTTAATATTGTTTTGCACACACACACTACTACCATAACTATTCTACAATGATATCATGAAAGAGTACAGCTGCAAGGTTAACTGCAAGAGGGGGTTGTGGTGTGACGTTGCGTGACGCTGTATGACGTTGTGTGACGTTGTATGACACTGTGTGACGCTATGTGTATATGGGTCACTTCGCGACCGCATTCCGTTCACATTAGGAATAGATAGAAGTGGTGCAGCGTGACCAGAAAGCTGGAAGAGAACCTAGTTTGCACTAAAATTCCCAACAAAAAATATTTGGAACAGTAGATAAAGATATTAAAACACCAGACACACAGTTTAGTAGCAAAAAAGTGGATTTAGTCTTTAGTTCCACTTCAACATTGAACAGAATCATATTATTAAGGTATTAACATTAACATAAATTGCAAATCGAATTATAATAGAAACTGAAATAAATTAGATATTTTTTTCCCAAATTGTGCAGCTTTAGAGTTTGTTACTGTAGTTTACCTGCTCAGTCTTGCGTGCAATGAGGTTGCCGATGGTCTTGCTGAAGAAGGAGGCCAGGAGGGGGTTAAGAGGCGGGGGCTGCTCCAGGAAAGAGTACAGGCTCTCCAGCAGAGGCTCCTCATTCCCCAGTTTATCATTGATCAGCCCCACATCACAGGTCAGGAGTTCACACGCTATGTTTGGGTGCCTGAAAACACATGTATTACATACAGGCTGACAATATGTAACACACTATTTCACGCTTTAAAAACAAGTGACAAACATATGCGTAAATATTATTAAAGTTAGACTATGTAACTTTCTTGTAGTTTTTTTTTTACCTGCTTGTCTCCATGGAGATGTTATTACTTTGCCTAGAATGTTCAAGGTATTAGGCTTGTCAAAAGTATGAAAAATCAGATACTAACCAATACTAAAATTTGAATCAAAACTAGAAACTCAGAGCAGATATCAATACTAAAAAAGTCACATTCACAGGACAGAAATAAACCTTTCCTGAATAGCCTTAGAATTAGCTTTATCAGAACAAGTACAAGACCACATGCCTCTCCACAGATCTGATCTATAAAATGGCCTGGTTTATGTATTTATTTGACATGGACAATGCAGTCAAACATAGTTATAAGCAGATCATGCAGCTGATGTGACTCATTCAAAGTGTATAGCTAGTGCTAATTCTCAACTCCTGTTCCTATTTGTGCTTTTTCCCTTTTATTGTCTCCATGGAGATAGACAAGTTTAATGCCATACTGTGAAACTTTTCTGGCAAAGCAGCATCCTAAAAAAGACTAGCATGCAACACACCCTCCACCAGAAAAGTTACATAGTGCACCTTTAATATAAATCATGAAAAACCTACTTGAAGCGCTTTGTCTCCTCTACACCAGTAGGGGGCTCTGTAGTGATTAAACGGACCAGCTCCTGCATTGACTGGTCCTTACACAGGAACAGGAGAAGTCTGCAAATACAAGACAGAAACACATTTTGGTTTTAGTCTAAAGAGGTATCAGTTATATACAAAACTACACTATATGCAGGCCTGTCATGATAACACATTTTAAAGTTTTGTTATCATCAACACTACATCATTTTTTTAAACGATGTAGTGTTGATGAATACACAGGACTATCCCATCTTCTAAATATACAAATTGGAAAAAAAAAAAGTAAATCATGAGCTGCAGAAGGAAATACTGTTTTAGTTAGTTTGTATATTATATTTATAGATCTATAATTAGTCAATCTATAATTAGTTTATTTATTCAGCCTTCGACAGCTCAAATCGTTTCATAGTAGAGAAAAATAAGTAAGAAAACATACCCATGATAAAAACTGACCAACAAAAATGATAGTTCCCTCCATCATTTATGGATTGGTAAGTGAATATAGTATAGTATTCACAGTCATTTTGTACTGACACTGCTTTTAAAAAGTGTCAATATTAGGACTGTTTTTGGTTATATACAGTGAGCTACAATCCTATATTGTGATGATCAAATAAGACACGCATTGACAAAAATGTATATAACATCAGGTCTAACTAAGCCTGCTCAATTATGGTAAAAATTATAATCATGATTTACTGGCTTATTCCAGTCTATGATTGTTGTTAATAAATGAAATAATTTGATTCCTGCTTTTTTTTTTAAAGCCATACAGAGACAAACATATCTCTACCAGTATAGCTTTCTGAGGCTACTGTGTCTGCAGCGTTTGAATTGAATTGATCTAGTCTGTGCTGTGCTGTTATCACAATGGGAAATAAGACGTAATTCCGGGCAGTGCTATGAGTGGAAATGTCATAAAGGACCATTAGGAGAAACTCAAATAAGTAGATTTGATGTACAATACATTTTTATTAAGTATTATTTTATGAGTATTATGTAGTATGTATGTTAATTCTTTGTTTTAGACACAGTCACATTACCATTATTATTGGACTGGTAAACCCTTGTGATCTAGATCTTCCACATTAAGTCACTACTAAACTGGGTTTATGGTGGTAATAGTATTGTGTACTGTTCCTAGTCATTCTTGGCAACTTCAGTGCAAACTAGGAAAATTTGTAGCTTTGCCTAATACCTTTGCAAATGCCTAATACTAGGTGTGTCCTGGCTCCAGTGGCCACTGCAATTTCCAATTGTTGGTGACGTCACGACAGACTGCCATAATAATAGCCAGGTGTTTTCTGATTACAAACATCTGGCTGAATATCTGTAAGACCAATCACACTGTCCCTCATGTGTCCAGACCCCGCTCCTCCTCCCCTCTCACTCTTTACTTTAGTCCTCCAGACACTGCCCTGCTTAGCAGCTCTATTTGAAATGTGGTTGTGGCCGGAGTTTCGGTGTTTAGAACTCACTTTAAGATTAATAGGTTAATACAAAAATAATAATAATAATAAAATAATTGACAATTCATTTCACAATATAAATGTAAGAACTATCAAATAATTTTAGAAGCAAAAAATAAGCTATTTCAGTTCAATTTATACTCCAAAAAGTAAACCTGTTTATGTGACATTAACTTGAATTTTTCATTCAGAAAGTTACATTTCATAAAGCTGGTCACAGACTAGAGGAATCTAGAGGATCTACTTTTGTCCTTGTGAATAAAAGTAAATAAAGTGTTAAATTGTTGTTTGGTGATGATGTCGATAATTTAAATTTTCTCACAATAATGGTACCTCTAAAATGTGACATTTTGACATGCCTAATGGACAGTTAAGGATGTGCATGCATTATATGAAATGCATGCACAAGAACTACCATGTATTTCTGAAAGCCTGTTTGCATCCTGAGAAAGACCATGCTGGGCGCTGGTGTGTAGTTTATGTCAATAGCGATGCTGTTATAAAGCTTTTTTTAATTTTTCTTAACAGGGTGCCTTGGATTTTGTCTTTGAGAATATTTAACATAGACATTTTTCCTACACATTATATCCAAAAAACAGAGCTGTTTGATTTTAGGAAAGTAACTGCAATATGAATATTACCAAATGAAGAATACGGCAGGTACAGTTTTATCAAAAGTAAACAAAAAATATTTTTGGTTCCCAATCACTTCCCAACACTGAACACAGATCCATATTAAAAGTGTGTGTTGTAGTTTCCACCTCCTGTTCTGAGCCTTGCACTCCTGCAGAACATCGTCCTCCTCCAGCAGCTGGCTGAGGCTCACATCCTCCTGGTCCAGTAGAGCCTCCAGATGAGAGGCAGTGTGCAGATCGAACTTCCAGAACATGGCTGCTGCTGCTGTCTGACTCACACACACTTAGCTGCAAGACAACCAGTGGTAGAGAGAGCACTGAACATTTGGATTCAAGTACAAGTGCAGTTACATGACTAATACCAAATGTGGGTAGAGTAGCCAAAAATTGTACTCAAGTAAGAGTAATGTTACTTCAAAATAATATTACTCAAATACAAAGTAGTAGTACAAGAAATTACAGCAGCTCCCTCCGCTGAGTAAAAAAGTATGTGTGGAAAACTACTACTCAAGTAAGAGTAATTTAAAGACTTACTGTTGGGATGTAACATCTTATTTATAATCTGAAGTTAATGTCATTTGAAGGACAAACTCAGGAAATTTCAGAAGGTAGACCACAAAATGTTGTAATGTTGTTACCTCATTAAAAACATACCTGGAGTTGTTCACAAAAAGCTAAAAGCTTGTGTTTTGTTGCATTCACACATGTTGAGTGAATAATCCTGCATTATTAGCTCAAAATGCTCTTTAGAGATTGGCAGTTTCAGGGATGGCATTATCCAAATCACTCTAGTGAATTGGAGTTTAAAAACACAGTGGAGCACTTCCTGTATTATGACATCACAGGGTGAAACAGAGTGTTTTCTGTTTGACAGAATAATTCAGCCCAACTATGCAAGATTTGTGCGTTAAATAGGTGTGAATGAAACAAAACACAACTCCATGTATGTCTGTGATGAAGAAACAACATTATAACATATATCAGAAAATAGCGTAACATGCCATTTTTAAACCCGGTTTATAACACATTATGGTCCCTATTGTGCGTTACTTAACTATGTCCTTGTTTAACCTTGGATCAGCTCTGGTTTAGTGTTTTGGGCAACAACATGATACAGTCTCAATTTAGGTGTTTTTGATTTATGTATATTAGGGATATCGAGATTAGATGCTTAATAGCTAATTGTAATTATTCAGGTCACTATAGAATCATAAAAAAACAATAACATAAGTTGTTCTCTCTATTCTCTAAATGAGAATAAATGTTTGATTCCATTATCCTGGTTACAGAATGGTGGAAGGAAGGTAACATAGGCATAGACAATGTGAATGAAAGTGATTTAACCATTTCAGTTCTTTACCAATGGTGTCAGTAATTGGGATTAATCTAACTACTGTAGGCTGCATTGTTACCATATGGACCAGACTTTGGAGACCTGAAATTAAATTTGGCATCCAAAATAAAACCAAATCCAAAATAAAGGATAAACAGCTTAGGGGATGTTTTTTTGAGCACCAACCTATAAAACACAGGACTTATATTATAGCCGAAAACAAACCATTTAGCAAACCATTAAACCACCTTAGCTTATAAAAATCAATGCACCCAAATCCAAGATAAAAAGTAAAATATCAACCACATGCTCCCTGAACTATCCCTTTAACACAGGCCTTTCTAGCATATTTGTAGAATAAGGGGCTAACAGGGCTAAGGTATGAGCAATAATATGATTTTAATAGTGCACAAGGGTCACTGTCCCTGGTTTAATGCGTTTATATCTGGATAAGTAACGTGCACCATGGTTTATCCATCACTGGAAACCTCCAATCTGTGTGCCATGGCTCATACGCGACCCAATACTTACCATTCCACATATGCAAAATTTGCAATAGATTTTGTTTATATGTTAAAATAGCTTTGCGCGGTGCAGAAAGAAGTACGCAACACACGGCTACAGCGCAAAGTAACGTGCTATTAGCAGCCTCATTGAAAACAGCGATGTCCTTACTCAGACCTAGCGATACTCTCCCTCCTCATCCTTTACGCTGAATGACAACAAGCTTTTCCTGGGGCAAAATGAGCGCAAATAGCACGACAAGACACTCACGGGGGCTTACCTTCTGTCTGTCATTTTTGTGGAGCAGGTCAGGGGAGATGCGAAGGGGAATCTCGCCGACTTTGGCAGTAAGCGCTAGGTCACCGGCGGCAGGCCCATAGCTGCGCTCAGCTGACAGGGGCGGATCTGGCAAACGGGAAGGGACGGGTGCAAGGCAGGATCCGCAGGGGGCCCCAGAGACGTATCACTGAAGATATCTGGAAAGAATGGTATGCTTTTATTTAGACAGGGACAGTGCACGACATTACATTGACCTTAAAAAACAGGAAAGATGTATGGTCCCAGGTTATAGCATAAATACTAATTTCCACCTGTCGTCCCTGGACAGGCTGATGTTAAGTAAGAGTAACGGTTTGGTGTAGGTGAATGAAAGTCAAGTCAAGTCAAGTATATGGTACATACAACTAATACAACACAACTCACCCCTCAAATACGCCATTGGTAAACACATCAGTTCACCCACTACATACACAACCACAATTTACTCACCCCACAAACACACACACACTAACACGCACGCACGCACGTTCACACACACCACACACACACACACACACACCACACACCAATCATCAATCTCAGATATACAAATACTCTTTCTTTCATACACATTCACTGATGCATGCAAACTTGTTTTGATATTTTTTAAAAGCTCTTGTGCTGGCTCAAACCCCGCCCACCTGTTCAGTCACTTTTGCAGATATCCCAACATGAGTGAAGATGTCCTCCATGGGGCACGGTGTAAAAGTGTGTTTGAAAGTCTTTGATGGAGTTTATGTTTAGTTTTATGAGAATTGAATTTGAATTTTATTGAGAATTTGAATTTCTACTCTGTACCAGCTTTCACAGCGACCTTACTAACACAAACAATACCAAAAGCGTCCATGGAATAAAATTACATCCAACTTAATGAATGCTTTCTCCTGTTTCCTCACATATTACAAACTGACATGCACATCACCACAACAAAGAAGATAGAGCTCATAATAAAGTTTACAGGCTTAGGCTTTGATCTGTGGTGAAAACGACTTTTAGCTCATCAAGCTCACATATAATCATGTATCTTTGTTGTACAGCACCCAGTCCTTAAGCATGTCCCTAAGCATCTGTGTTGATATAAAAGTAAACAGAAGAGATGAAGACATGCTCCTGAACAACTTTGAATCACGTTTTTATTGATCCGATCAGCTGCCAGTCTGCTGTTACACACATGTGCTGAAAACACTGCATTTCCCATCATACATTTAGGTCCATGAAGGCGGATGAAGGGAGCCGCGGTTGCTTTTTTCGCCTTCTGTTTTCTTGCAAGGTGCCTGCAGCCACCTTGATCTCACGATATTACCCGTGCATACGTAGCGGTGTCGTAGGGTCGTCCGCCTGCACCGTTTTGCTCATCTTAAACACACCTAATTATTGTACTCGACTTGTGTGGAAAACTCCAGAAAGAGCGCACATCCAGGCACTCCCGCTCTCTGGTGGCTGGGTGCTGTAGAGGTTGCCTTTGGGTGTCTCTTGGGGTGTCTTTGGGGTGTCTTTGAGGTGTCTCGGGGTGCTGCTGTATTTAGGCATACGGGGCAGTCGGGGGCTGTCCGCGGCTGCGCTCAGCTGACTCTGGGTTGACTCTCCGCAGAGGCTCGTTCACTGTTAGCCTTTAGCCTGTTAGCATCATGGCGAATGTCGCGGATACCAGGCTCTACGATATCCTTGGAGTTTCACCCTCGGTTTCGGAAAATGAGCTGAAAAAGGTACGTGTTCAAAACCAGGCAGATATTTGGTAGACGAGCAAACAAAAGAACATATGAAGAGAGATCTTCCGTGGACAGCAGCCTGGTATATCCTAGAGTTGACAACGTGAGCTAGTTCTTGTAGCTTTAGCTCAGATGCTAAAAGCAGTTTGCAGTGCGCTAGTCGTGCCAAGACCGTTTCTACCGGGGCTGAGTGTGCGCTAACCCGCCGGACTGGGTCACTGACAGTCTGCGGTTATTGTTCACATATCGTGTCAAGGTGTTTTTTGTAGATGAGAAGTAGAAGACCTGATAACATCTTCAGTTTGTAACCACTGAACACACATATCAGGAGTAGGAGCTAGCAAACAGGCTACTTAATGGAAAAACAACCTCCAGTGGGACAAGTCTACACTTTATTTGGATTAGTCCTTTTACAAAGCTACGCATTAAAAGCGCCTTTTGGACTGTGCTACCATTGTTCAGGTTAAACAATGTAAACGTATAACTGTTACTAACCTTGTTACAATTATGAAACAGGAGCGTGTAATGAACCAGACAGGTGGATCTGCTCTGACACAGCTTTATAATATTGAACAGTGAACGTCATCCCTTATTCCCTTCTGCCTTTACCACGCATGCTAGAGAAGAGTGCACTCATGTTTAGCAATGGTTATACTATAACCAGATCTGTATTAAACATGTAAGACTTTGTGTTCTTTATTATATTAATATTATTTAGCATAACTACATGTATATTATTCAGATAATGAAATTATTACGTTGTTATTCAGTATTTCTGTAATAAATGAGTGGTTACAAGGCCGACATACAGAGCAGCTTGACTGGAGATGTCACCAGCAGTGAGTCCTCAGAGTGGCTGGTGTTTCTGACAGGCCAAACCTTTCAAGAGAGAACAGAGATGGAAAGAGTCTCAACTGGATCTTCCTCAAAACTTAAACACATTGTATTTTTCTAGGCCTACCGAAAATTAGCCAAAGAGTACCATCCAGACAAGAACCCTGATGCTGGGGATAAGGTAGGATTGAATAAAAAAGCATGCATGAGATATACATTGTAAATTATATGAACTGTTTGTATCAACTTGCGTTTGTATTTCTAGTTTAAAGAGATCAGTTTTGCCTATGAAGTACTGTCCAACCCAGAGAAGAAGGAGCTGTATGACCGCTATGGAGAGCAGGGGCTTCGGGAGGGCGGGGGTCCCGGGCCAGGCATGGATGACATCTTCTCCCACATCTTTGGGGGAGGGCTGTTTGGGTTCATGGATGGAGGACGGAGGCGTAATGGTGGGCGGAGGAGAGGCGAGGACATGGTGCACCCCCTGAAGTAGGTTTGACACCATATTTGAGTCAAATTCAATTTCTATAATAAGGAATAGACTCAATACCGATTCCAGTACCACAGTGATAATTAAAACACTCTTTATTTAGACAATAGAATGCGATTTTCAACATTAAATCATAGTACTTTCTTTTACATTACTATGTGGCCCTGTATCTGTGTAATCCTTCAGTCATCTAGGTAGTGATCCATGGGCGTATATTAGGTGTATGCATGGGCGTCCATTGCGTCCATTCAGGAAAGGTTCATTTCTGTCCTGTGAATGTGACTTTATTAGTATTGATACTTGCTTCAATGAGCATCTAGTTTCCCTACTAATTTTGGTATCGTTATCTGATTTTCGATACTTTTGACAAACCTAAGTATATGTGTTAAAGGTGCACTACATAACATTTCCGGTGGATGGTCCATAATATGGATATGTTAAAGCCTTATGTGGAAAGATTCACAGTATGGAATTAATTGATTAATCTAGGATTTATTTATCAATTTGTGTCAACCAATTGGGTGTTTTGGTGTTCACAAATACCTTGAAAAACAGTGCATTGTGTCACCTGTCACAATCTGTCTCCATGGAGATGGATATGTTTAATGCCACACTGTAGAAGACTCCAAGCAATAACATTTCCAAGCGGGTGGCTGATATGCCATTATAAAAGTTCCTTTAATGTTTTCTTTTACTAAATGTCACTGTGTTGCAGAGTTTCCCTGGAGGACCTCTACAATGGGAAAACCACAAAACTACAGCTCAGTAAGAATGTGCTGTGTGGTGCGTGCAATGGGTGAGTTTTCATGGTCACTGTATATTCAGTTTGATATGAAGGTCTGAATTGTCTATGTCTCCACTTTCAGTCAGGGGGGTAAGGCCGGGGCTGTTCAGAAGTGTACTGCATGCAGAGGGCGAGGGATGAGGGTCATGATCAGACAGCTGGCTCCTGGGATGGTCCAACAGATGCAGTCTGTATGCACAGACTGTAACGGAGAAGGTAATGTTAGTGTCCTCAGTCACTTTATCAGGGTGCTGAGAGCCGTGAGTGAACCCCAGAGCCCTGTGTGCAGGTGAAGTCATCAACGAAAAGGACCGCTGTAAGAAGTGCGAAGGCCACAAGGTCAGTAAGGAGACCAAACTACTGGAAGTGCACGTGGACAAGGGCATGAAGCACGGCCAGAAGATCACATTCACTGGAGAGGCAGACCAAGCCCCAGGGATAGAACCAGGAGACATCGTCCTGGTGCTGCAGGAGAAGGAGCATGAGGTAACACCAGCTACTCACCCTGTGTCACCACACTAGACTATTTTGACTCACTTGTCAAATACACTGCCTGGATCAAAAAAAAAGTCACCAGCATGTGACAGTGTTTTCTGAATATGAATAATAGGGATCCAGATTCATTTCAGTATCAACATTATTAAATATTAGCAACGTTAAATCTATTGATTGACACTCATTATGTTGTTTAGGATACTATAGTGTATTTTGTTCTTGGGCCAGGCAGTGTGTAAATTTGTAAGACAAAATAATGTAAGTGGGTACTAAGTGAATTTCAAATCCTTATGTGACATAATGTTGAATGTTTTGAAATATGTTTGATAACCCAAACCCAGCTGAATCTAGTCCCTCTGTTTCTAACCAGGATTTTAAGCGTGATGGAAGCGACCTGCACATGGTGCAGCGCATTGGTCTTGTGGAGGCTCTGTGTGGTTTCCAGATGACCATCACACATCTAGATGGACGACAGCTGCTTGTCAAATATCCAACTGGAAAGGTTATTGAGCCAGGTAAATGTGATACTTAAGCTGGGATTTTGGTCATGATGCATGTACCTAATATAGAACAAGAAAAGTTTCATGTTCCATTTGTGCACAGGTTCTATACGAGTGGTGAAAGGAGAGGGAATGCCTCAATACAGAAACCCATTTGAGAAGGGAGACCTCTACATTAAGTTTGATGTCCAATTTCCTGAGAATAACTGGATTAGCCCCGAAAAGCTCAATGTGAGTTTAAATTAGTCTGTTATTATTTGGAAGCCTGATTCTGGGCCTTTAGTTTGATGTTGTGCTGACTGTTTCCAGGAGCTGGAGTGCTTGCTGCCCGCTCGCTCGGAGACACCGGTTATCGCTCCTGATGCAGAGGAAGTGGACCTGACAGAGTTTGACAAGAGTCAAGCTGGGGGCGGAGCCAGGAGGGAGGCTTATAATGATAGTTCAGATGAGGAAGGTGGCCACCATGGGCCCGGGGTGCAGTGTGCACACCAGTAGAGACTCCTCATAGATTCACACACAGATGTTAGCATATACACAAACTCTGAGCTGACAGACCTGACATGCAGACATGCCCCATTCCTTCTGATATCTGAAGAGGGAAGTCTCTGAATCCATACTCAGTCTCACATCCCCTCTCCTCATGGTGCCCATCACATGTAAAATGCTGGAAGAATGATTATTTTGTTTATGGACAGTACTGCTCATAAAAAACACAATCTGAAGGTGTTTCATCATCTGAGCTTCACTGGCTGAACTTGACTTGGTCTGACCCGTTTTCCTCAAAGGCTTTACCCTTCATATGGGGCACACTAGATCACAATAATATAGACCAGTGGCTAAGGTGTAAAGCTGTAGTTTACCAGCACATGCTGCTTTATGCACTGATCTTGCACATACACGTTGAAGTATTGGAAGTAGTGATGATAATGAAGTTCAGTTCAACATGTTCCTAATATCATTGTGCCCTTTGTTTGAGTAAAGCTGTCCCCATAGCACACAGGGGCATGTTTCATAGGCTTCTTGTGGGTGAAATATTTGGAGAATGGCTTGTACCAGTTTAGTTCAGTCTACTCCACACACCTCCATAGAGCACCTATGGTGGGGTGTGTCTTTAGTTTAAACCCAGCTTTGGTCTTCATAGTGTGAATGTGGGGCTACAGAACTTGACCCTTTTTGTTGTATACTCATGATCATGAGGACACAGGTGTTCTGTGTATGTGTGTGATACAGGAGCCACAGTTGAATGTTTGTTTAGCATTAGTGTTTCTGCTTTGTGTTGGACTGCAGTGCGCTTGTACATAAATATACAGTCATATAAAAGAAATGGATTCTCATTTGCTTCACTTTAGACCACCCTCCCCTCTCCTCTGGATTCACACAGCCCCTCTGTACAACACATATTTTTTCAGTTGTTTGCCAAATGTCATTGGGCTTGCTCATTAAATCTCCGTTAACTTGTAAATACATTCTTCTTAGGTGCAGTGGGCCTCTACAGCAGCGTCCTGTGTGTTATGTAAGCAACAAGCAGAAACCCAAATCAATCTTATAAGTAAAAAGGCGCTATGTGGAGGGTCGACCTGCACCTTCAGGACTCATGGTGTATGTAATTTAGTCCACTGGGGTTTGACGTGTACACAACTGAGGGGAGCAGTGATAAATTAATGTTAATGCTTATGTTTGTCCAGGTTATTAAAATGTATAAGAAACCAGCCATGTGCCCGTTACTCTTCCTTCTATTCACTGAAAGGTCTATGACATGAGACTGCAAAGAAGACTGTACTAAGGTAATACCAGGCACCCCATTACGTACTCTATGGCTATCCAGTCTAATAAAGGGCACAGACCAAAAATATACTGAATATTGATTTATTATTGATAAAACCTGAATGCTTTTGGTGAGAAGTGTATTGTCAAAAATGTACAGAACATCTTTGAAGACTTCTATCAAAATTTCAAGTACAAATCAGTAGACTGAAGAAGACAAAAACCTACACACCTGTGCCAGGGTATATTTCCAATATTTGAACTTTTAATTACTGCTGTGAGATTAATCACAATCGAATCAAAATCACAATTTCAATGGACGCAGGTTGCGAATTTTGAAGTGCCACAAACGGTAAAATTACCTGTCATATCCTGCATGAATATGGCTAACTCTAGTTGAGAACTGTATAGACATGTGAAATGTGATTCTTTTATGAACTGACAAACTAATACTGCAGTCTATGTGTCAGTTCTTCTGGATGTGTTGTAAAATGAGAACTTTGAACAGAATCCTGTTTTATAAAACAAACTACAAATCTAACCGCAATGCTGTTTAAAAAAAATCAATCCGATCCAAGGGTCAGGGATTTGAATCCCAAACATCAATAGTAGAATGGCCAAATCCACTGACCCACAGATTGGTGGCTTGATTCCAGCTCCCACAGATGAATACTGTTGTCGTGTATGTCGAGTGAATGGGTGAGTGGTTCCTTGATGTAAAGCGCTTTGTGTGCCTTTAAGTGCTTTATAGAAAAGCACTATATGAATGTTAATGGTAAGGTTAATGGTAAATAATCAAAAAGGCATAAGATGCGCCATACAGCCCAAATTAAAACTAACTAAATTCCAAATAATCGTTGGGGCATTCTTTGGGTAGTGTTGCTCCTGGGTACTGGTGTTGAAAATTAGCTTTGGAGAAAAAAAGTAATTGGGAAAACTACAACTCGAGTAAGAGCAACTTAAAGAGAAACTGTCTGGACTTAAATTCTGATTTTTCATGTAAAGTTAATGTAATTGGAAGGGCAAAACATTAAGTAATGCACAAATCTGGTATTTTTAAAAGGACAGAGGAAAAAAAACCCTAAATAATATATGAAGGAAAGTTGCAAGAAACACAAATGTTCAAATAATTTCATACTGTCAACATCAAGCTTTTGTCACTTGTAGACTTCCAGTGGGAAGAGTAACCACAACTTTTACTCAAGTAAGAGTACTGTTACTTCAATAAACACATTACTCAAGTAGGAGATGAGTAAATGTAATCGAGTACTACCCACCCCTGCATGGGTTACTAGATAATTGTGTTTATTGGATCTGTCCTGAGCAAATAATAAATAAACTGCAAACGAAAATAAGTAGACAATAACTGTCCTATCTCAGTCACCATCCTCCTTGATTTTGATGTGGTGCAGTCCTGCGGGGCCCAAAAGCTCCTTAAACCCGGCTGTGTTCCTAGAGAAGAAAAGCCAGAGTTACACCACTGCTCTATGTGGGGCTGACCTCACATGGAGGGACTGACTTGTCTCTCTTGGACTGTAGGATGTAAGAGCGCTCTCGTCTTAGCTGCTCCAGTCTCTCCTTTACCACCGCCTTCTGCTGCTGGATGTCCTCCTACAAAACCAATCCAATTATTATGGAATATATCTTGTAGGGCATAAAATTCAACCCACCGCCAGTCAATCATAGCCTGTTAAATTAAATTCTCACCAATTGCACTCTCTTTCCTGAGAATACGTTCCACATTTTAGAATTTAATGAGGGCAGTTTGGTGCCTGTCGCCAACAAACTGCTGAACTCTGCTGTAAAAGTGCAATCCTCATGCAATATTGTGTTCATACCTCACTGTTGTAAAACTGTACATGAAAATGTAAATATGTTATGAGGGTACTATATTTTTATAATTTAAGTTAAAATGTGCCGTTAAGTTAAAATGTAGTTTTTGTTTTCACAGGGAGTTTACTTGATCAAGACTTATTGTTCCTACTTTCTTTATCTTGATATTTAAATTTTCATAACTTTTTGATAACTATTCTTCTGCTTGTTGGCTGCATGTCTGTATTCTTGGGGATGAATAAAAGTAATTCTGATTCTTCCGTGCCACTGATGCAACCTGTCAGAAGCAGTGGGGTTTTCTCCTTACAAATCCATCGCACACTCCCTTCATCACATCGCTGAGGCCTGTACCTGCAGTTACACCTTGGCTGTAATAGGAAGTGCCCTGGTTGTAGTAGGTAGTACCCTCTAGTGGTTACCTGTGGGAGGTCATGAGTGAGCAGTTTGAGTCTGTCTTTGAGGCAAAGCTGTTCCTCTTCGGCCTTCCTGCTCTGGATGATGGAGAGGCGTTCCTGGACCTGACAGAGAGGATGACATGTGAATATCTGTATCAGAGAAGACTTAAGGAACAGGAAGTTGCAACAGACCCCTATTCCACCAATTGATACACTGATGACCTCTCTTCTAAACAATTACAGTGAGAATATTGTAACGTGTCATTGCTGTCCTCCATCTCAATTTCCAACTGTACACTTTTCAAAAGGTTTTTGTGCGCATTAACAGTGCAATTCATTAACAAGAGAATAGCAAAAGTAAATATGCCTGGATTTCAGATACAGAAGATAACTGGATTAGCGTTGGGTTAAGTTCCAGTTTATTCCTAATTTTGATGCGTTAACAGTAAGTGTGAACACACCCTTAAACATGGGTACTGAAACAAACCCATTTTCAAAGACCATTTCAATGTATCAGACCATGTTTTCATTACATAACATGTCTAACCTGTAATTTTCTATGTAGACTGAATGAGAACTTTCAGCCCTGTTTGTTGTGTACCTTGAGCAGCTGCCTCTCCCTGTCCCTCTGCTGCCTCTGCTCCACTCTCCTCTGCAGGTCCACCAGGCTGCGCATGGTCTGCTCCTTCTCCACAGCAGACACATGCTCAACAGGGCAAAGCTTCTCTACTCTTCTCTCCTGGAAAAGTATGGTGATGGAGACAGGTCAAATAATATTACTTTGTCTCCAGAGCTGGTCGCCAAAACTAGCCAACAGCCGAGTGCAGATTGTCACTATAATGGTTGTATAATTAATATGCACTACCTGTTACTAATGACTTACTGTGTTGTCTGCATTCAGTCTTGGATCTTGTAGTTGTGACTTCTTTGCGTTTAGATGTTCATCTTCCACTGCCACATTGTTGGGTCGTTCATGGTGCAGAACCAGTTCCTCAGAACTGGAGGAGTTTTTCGATGATGCTAGAAGGTCCTCTGCCACCAAAACGTGTACTCGGTTTTCATCTTCACTTATAGATGTGTCAACCCCAACCCCAAGTGTCGCTAGCTATACAACATATGACAAATGGAGAAGGGTCTACATTACAATTTGTTATGTCACAGGGATACATTTACATACACTGAACAACTGTTCAATGTGGTAATGGCTAGTACGGTATTAAAATTTCAAACTCAATTTCCATACTAAGATATAAACTTGATACTCGATACCAATTTTGATACCACAATGATAATAAAAAAATAAAATAAAAAAAAAAAACACTCCTTATTTAGACAATAAAATAAAATTTTCAACACTAAATGCTAGTACTTTCATTTATATTCCCATGTGGCCTGATATTTGTGTATTCCCAATAGGTCCCATAGTGGTTGATGGTCGATAGCCTGTGTGGTCTTATACTTATGCTCTTTTACAGCTCAAGATTATTCAGGAAAGGTTCATTCCTGTGAATGTGATTTTTTAGTATCAATACTTTTTCAAATGAGTATCCAGTATCAGTTAGTATCGATTAGTATCGGATTTTCGAAACTCTAATTAAATATCATGCTTTTTAAAAAATCATATAAATAGAACAAATATTGACTGAAGATTGAAGATTTATGGTTGTCACAACACTTATGACTGTGCTTTAAAAATGTAACTATCTAAGTAGGATATTCACTAGCATGTAAATTGGTGTTTTAGATTACAAGATATTACAATCAACAGGGATCACTGAACTGTACTCATTTATCATATGAATATAAGGTCAGTTCATAAAAAATATCTATTGTGTAAAATAATCTTTTTTCTCTTCTTCATGATAGCATACAGCCCATCGCCACAGATATTTTGAGGTAAATTTTAAGTTATGTTATAAGCAAAGCAGCTGGCAAATGGCCAGTTGGATTCTCTCTTTTTAAAACAAAACTAAACACTAAATTCAATTCAATTCAAATTGCAATGCTTTTCATATGACTAGACTCCGCCCCTCCTCCCCCCTCAGTCTCCCCTTTAGTATTTCAGGTACTGCCCAGTTTAGCAGCTTTATTTGAAATGTGGTTGTGATGGTGAAAAAATGGTACTCTCATTTGGTTAGCTCTGGCTGTTACAGAATTACCTGCTCTGTGTTGCAGTGCTGTCTCTGCTCTCCGTCATTAGTTTCACATGTTGCCTGCTGTAGGTTGGTCTCATTTTGATGCAGTCCTTCAAAGTCTCCTGCCTCTGCAGGACAGTCGGGATTGGGTGGTTTACTCCAGGCCAGTGTGATCAGAGATGCCTGGATCTCTTCTGGACTCTTCCCTGGTTCCTCCTCAGTTCCTCCATGTGGGTCACAAGCACCCAGAACCTCCAGGTATGGTAGACCGGCCATGACAGCCCCACAGCCTGTAGCAGAAATGAATAGTGCATCTCAAACTGTGGTACATGTGTTAATTAAGGTACTCTTACTAAAGGTGCCTATTCTGAAGTACTTTTACCACAACACTACTTTCCTCTTCAGCTAATACTACTGTTATTACCGAGTACTAGCATATTTACACAGGTACACCATATAACTTTTCTGTTGGAAGATCTGCCTGCTTGTCATCATGGAGATGTCTTCTTGTATTCATTCAACTCCATGTGTGTTTTTGGTAATAAATAACATTAAAGCACGCACCTAAGCTAAAACATGCATTCTTACTGTGAACTACTTACGGTATACTACTACTTGTCTCCTTCGAGATACACAAGTTTACTGCCATACTGTGAAAGAAAGACTCCAGTCAAAGCCATCACCGGGATTCAGATGACCTCGCAGCATTCTATAAGTCAATAATATTTAATACAGATAAGGGGTGGCCAAAATTAATCTTGTTAAAATGTAGATTTTTGTTGTAATGTATGTAACAAGTTCATGATCCAGTCACTTATAGAAATGATCAGGTTCAACATTTGTGAATTAAACTTTTGGATATTACATAGTAAAGATGAAATATCCAAAAGTACAATGTAATGAATAGGGAAATCTAGCTCTTGCCCCCCATATGGGACTATAACATCATCACATTGTAAAATCTGAAAATCACCTATTAGTCCTCCATGGAACCTAGCAGGTAATGGATGCTCCACCACAAAAGTTACATAATGTTACATAATTAATTATGATGACCATAAAGGGTGTTAATTTTTGAAAACCCTAACCCTAACCTAACCCTAACATATTTCTATATAAAACAAAACAGTTAAAATCCCACAGTCCTCACCTGTACATACATCAGCTTGTAGAGTAGCCTCCGTCTCCTGTACACTCACATGGCTGGGCTCTGTGTCTCTCAGGGTGCTGCTGCTCTGCTCCTCTGCTGATGTTATAGTGTTTGTGCTGGGATGTGGTGGGTTAAACTGGTCCGGTTCTGTGGGCTGATCCATGGACAGCAACTGGAGCAGGGTGGGCAGACACTGGGCCTGTAGACCAGACCTGAAGTCCTCCAGGAGAGACAGAAGAGCACGTGGGCTCTGAAAATATCACATAGGTTTGATTACAAGGACGTGTATGGATGACAAGACAACATGTTCCTAAAAGAGTTATTTAATATAGCTAATAATGTTATCAGGGATGCAGTGATACTGGTATTGGATATCTGTGCCGATACTGAAAAAAATCCTGGATCACATATCAGCTTTCAGATATCGATTCAGAAGTTGGCCCAGAAAATCTCATGCTTGATTTTTTATTCATACAAAATTCTTCTGAGATTAATAATAGCTACATAATACATTTGTATTAGTTTTGTCTTATTTTATTTTAGTTTAAAGGAAAATCAATGCTGTTTTCAGTCTTTGTGTAGGTATTGGTTGATACTTAAAGTCATAGGATCAAAATCAGTATCAGAACTGAAAAACCTAGATTGGTGCGTCCTTAAATGTTATCCAGTTGTTAAGCGTCTAATTAGTTTTAAGTTTATGCTACAACTATAAGATTAAATAAAGAAGAGGACAAGAAGGATAAACTCCACTAATATGCAACATAACAAACTATAGCGTAAAAAATATAGGAATACAGATGTATAGTAGTTATGTATTTTAGAGTATTTTCCTGACCTTGTCCAGCAGGGTGGGCAGCAGCACAGACCCCTGGACCTCCTGCAGTCTCAGTAGGTCCATGAGGAGCCTAAGTCTACAGTCCTGTACCCTGGGCTCACTCTGGGTTTGGCTCTTCAGACTAGTGTAGACCTGTTGTAGTTTTCTTACACAGACAGCCCGGAGATCTGCAGGTTTTTCACTGTTCTCTGCTGACAGAATAAACAAATATAAGTAACTCATTCCAAGTAGAAGCTAGGTAGAGAAGTCAAATGTTGTACAAAAATAAGAATTCAAATGCAAAACAGATATCGCCATAATTTCTTTTTGTTACCATCTTCTACAGATATTATCAAGGAACATAATGACGAGTGGACAGAAGTGGGTAGTACTCAGTTACATATACTCATTTATTTGACTAACTTTTTTTTTGAGAAATTGTACTTTTCAGAGTACTTTTCTAGCAGCGTAATTTTACTTCTACTTGAGTATAATCATGTAACAGTACTCTTACATGAGTTAAGTTTTGGTTTCTCTTTGGTTTCACTTCCCAGTGTGATAAAAACTTTATGTTGACAATATGAAATGATTTGAATATTTGTGTTTCTTGCACCGTTTCTTCAGATATGATTTAGTTTGTCTCATTTTTGTGGTCTATGTTTTGAAAATACCAGATTTTGTGCATTATTAAATGTTTTGTCGTTTCAATTACATTGACTTCAAATTATAATTCAGAAGTTACTCTTACTTGAGTACCGTAGTTTGTTGGACCATTACTTTGTACTTCTACTTGAGTAATATTTTGATGTTACACTTACTTGAGTACAATTTTGGCTACTTTACCCACCTCTACTTGTGGATTATATCAAGGAGGGATGTGTTCATATTTTGATGGCAATAAAATACATTTGGCTTTAAAAAACATTACTATTCAAAGAGTAAACTGCAAGCCTCTGATGACCTTTGAAATAGCAGTTTTTGAAAATTTTGTAACATCTAAATTATATTTTAGTATTTATATAATTGGACAGTCAGGCTTACTTAGATCCTTATATTCGTGCCACACTGTGGGCTGTCCCAGTTTCGGCCCCTTTTATGAGAAGTCTAGCCAGAATAAGCCCTATAAGGTTAATTTAAGTCTGCTTTTAGATCTGGGTTAGTCCAAATTTAGTTGCGCTAATTCTTGTGGTATGTAAAAAGATACATATTTAGTACTGTGCTAAATGATGTGAAAATGTGAAAAACAGTAAAATACATAAATAGATAAATAAAAATAGAAAATACTGTACACAGTATATTTTATACAATTATACTTTATCTGCAATCTTCTGTTCTTTTTAAAGCAGGGGTATTACACTTATGAAATGCTATCACATAAAATATTTAGATCAAAGTGTTACTATGGTTAAGTTACCTCCCCTTCACAACTGCCATCACAACACAATCAGCATGCATCCGGCTAATGAAACTACTACATATCACATGAGGTTGTGAAGTTGTAGTGTTTAGTTTTTCATTTTCATTTATCTTTATCTATATTGGAGGAGCCCAATGAGCGCACCAGACTTTTTTTTTCTTCTCATGAGCGTTGCAATACAGAATAACACAAACAAAAAGAAAACAAAACAAATAACAACATAAGTACCTTTTATGAGACCAATTATGAGACTAGGGATGGGACGGCCAACGATAATATCATTAATCGCGATAAAAATGGATCCGCGATTAATCGTTCATGGCATTTCCCCTTTCTGTTTTTATTAAGAAATTGAAGTTTTGTGTGATCCCAAAAACATGGATCGCTTTTTTCCATTTGTAGATGTCATCGAAAATGAAACAAATGCCAAAAGTCGCCAAAGGTCACTAAAATCACCACTAACGTCATACAATACTCTGCACTACCCAACATTTTTCAGAAATATTGGTGCATCTTTTATACTGTAGTAGTTTAGCGCTTGTCAAACCACAGAAGTGCGCTGAACACTCTGAAGCTCTGAACCAATCACAGAGGGGAACATTCGCTGAGCCAATGAAACGCTTCGATTCACTGAAGTGACTGACACGTAGAGTGAAGCAGGAGGGAGAGGTTTCAGAACTTTGCCGGATTTCCTTGACTTTAATGTGACTCTTTAGCACAGTCATGAAGGAAGATGTTTTTGAATTTCTAACTGATCTATTTCTTATTCCATGAAAAAATGCCCAATCGAAATCTGACCTAGTTGTGTGCAGTTTTCCAGGTAGCATTTCTTTCTCTAATTAAACTTACAATTTCTGTGTTGATCCAGGGATTGTTACACTTTTTCATTCCGGTTTTTATTTCAGACACATGCCAGTCTACAATTTCATTACATGTATAAATACATTTTTGCCTTACAAATATGGGCTTTGTTTGTTAATATTATAGCAATGAGTGTGCCTTTCTGTGGTCAGGTCTAGTCAGAATAGAAGTTAGTTGGTGAGATTCAAGGTCATTGTTTTGTATAATGGGTTTGTATATTTATGGAAAATTGTCATGTGGGAGCCTGGGTGACGTAGGATTGTGGGTTGAGTATTGAACAGAATCTTAGGAGGGTTTGAAAAGGGCCAAGGAGAGACATACATTGATGAGGCAACAAAGTTATGTTAACATGGTAGAATACTCCAAAAAGTGAAGCACTGGACAGAATCTTACTGCTAACTGTACTGCTGCCAGCTGCGACTCCTGTGTCGAACCATTTTAGCTGCGGCGTGACACTCACACAAGAACAAAAGGCTCTGCTGTGTTGTTGTGATCACCGCCTTTGAAGCTGCACGCGCAATAACTAAGGAAAAAGGCTTGGGGTTGGCGTCTGGCAAAAAATAGAATCCACTGGATTTCATTCGGAGCTGTGCAGCCCCTCGGCACCACCAGACTGCACGGTGTGCCGTCTGAGCACCTCTCATATTTTTTACTGGACAGAATATTTGTGGCGAACAGACTGGAGCTGCACCATGTACAGTCTGAGCCCGGGGTGAGGACGGTTTGAATTGGGCCCAGGAGAGATCACTAGATTACTCAAACATGCATTTGAAGAGGCAATACATTTATGTTAACATGGTAGTAATGCTTCAAAAAGTCAATTTTGCATAATACCCCCTCTTTAAAAAAATATTATTTATGCTTTATATTGACTAGGCTCTACAAATAAACTTGTCTTTTTGATTTGACATGTATAAATAGAATGCCCTCTGCCGTGTAACTTAATGTAACTCCATCCTACCCACTTCACTTGCCTTGTTTCAGAGTATCTTCTGTGCGTGTTGGCTCCTGTATTTCCTCATGGGAGACCCCTTGCAGCAGTTTGATCAGCTGCCTTCTCTCCTGCTCCTGAGTCAGCACCAACAGCTGCAGCAGAGCCTGTGTGGACAAAAATAGTATAATGTCTATATTAGTATAATGAGCACAGGTGTCCTTCCATCACTGTAGTGTACCTGCTGAGGTGTCTGTGAGACTGACTCCACTTTGTGCTCATGGTCCTCAGACTGGAGCAGGAGTACTGCCAGCTCTGCTCTCTGTGGACTGTGCACATCTGGCCTGGATATAGATAGACGTAAAGTGCACCAAAAGTTACTATAGTATAGGGCTGTCAAAAAGCATAACAAATCAGATACTTTTCACTATTAACATTACCTGTAGTATCCAAACTAGCTACTGATTTGAGCAAGTATGAATACTACAAAATGTCACATTCACAGGATAGAAATGAACCTTTCCCGAAGAGCTTTAGAATGATCTTGAGCTATATTGGAAAAAGTATAAGACCACATAGATACTATACACCCATGGACCACTATGGAATATATCTGGAAGACTGAGGGATTACATAGATGTAAGACCACATGGTAATATAAACGAAAGTACTATAATTTAATGTTGAAAATCTGAATAAAAGGGATGAGAGGAAAGAAAGGAAGGGGAGTGAAAAAGCATTTGAAGGATTGAACTTTACAAATTCATATGTTGAATAAAATTTTGGTCAACAAATTAGTTTAGAGAATTAGTTTTCTTAAAAGTGCACCGTGTAACTTTTCTGGTGGAGGTCTGTGATTTACTTGTGTCCATGGAGATAGTTTTGCCTTGTCTGGAGTATTTCACAGTATGACATTAAACAATCTATCTCCATGGAGACAATCAATTGATGTCACCAGATCAATCTACAGGATCTGTGGAGAGGCGAGCCCACTTACAGTAAGATGCTTTATTTTCAAGGTATTTCTGAGAATGAAAAACACCTGTAATGATGTATAATGCCATATTCTGGAAATGTCGCATAACATTTTACTGTGTCAAATATTTTGCATAATAATAAAAAAAAAATAAGTACAACAGTTAAAAGCACAAATGCAGTGTTTAAAAGGAAACAGTACATTTTGCCAATATTCCCCAAATGCAACTTCTCAACATATACAGTACGAATCTGATGAGAGGTAATTCGTTGAGAGGGAAAAATAGCTGGCTGTGACTGGCTGACAGCAGTAGACATCTTAGACTATCTTACCAGCTCTCCCAGGACTGTCGAGCTTCCAGGACAGCACCATATGACTGCTTTTGTCTCTGAGCTCGGACAGTGGCCAGTCTGATGTACATACACACAATCTTCAGACTGTCCCTGTTCAACCTACAAGACAAAGATATCACATAAAAAAAATCAAAACACTATGCTATATATATGACTACATGTGCCAAAATGGGTATGGGCTAAGTACCTGTGAGCCAGGCCTTCCAGCGCAGACTTTTCCTGTTGACAAAGTGTGTTTAACTCACACAGAAAGGAAACGGCAGACCAGCACTGATCCTGGAATCTGTAAGCATTTAAAGCGACAAATTAGTCGAGCAATTGAAGTATGATGTTCAATGGTGTGGTATAGAAAAGTATGAATATTCAAGTTGGGCTTTTCTATTTACTGTATTACTGTAAGATTACCAATACGTTTGATATCTTTTTTTTTCCTTTTATAGTTGTAGTCCTCATATAGACAACTCATAACTGAGCACACCATATTTTTGAAGTTGAATATTGAGAGTCAAATTAAGTAATCCATTCTAATAGTTGACAACATTTATAACTTTATCGAATGTTTTACCTTGACAAGAGAGCAATGGTGGTATACAAATCGGTTGACTAGTAGTGCTGTCAGTTTATGCAGTCCAAACATACTTTTACCAAACCTAATTTTTATACCATAGATGCTTGCTATGCTTTATAATACTCATCTGATTGAAACCATATAAAAAGGGGAAACTTTTAGATGTTGCTCAAAAAGGTAATTTAGAGCTTGTGATTGTGTTGTCACTCTTCAGTGAATTTTCAATTGTTCTAATGTTAAACCAATGGAGATTCTAAGATGCTAAAAACTAAACTTAGGCTCATTCAAAAGTCTTCTGACACTATAGAGTCAGTGATACAGATATTTACCAGTAGTGGCCCAGCAGCTTATTGGGTTGTTCCCCCATACTTTTGTTTTACCTTTTTGTATTATTTTTATTAATGTATCTTTATGGACGTCTGGCATATCAGTAAAGTAAAGTTTTCGACATTTGATCTTAAGCTCTGTATTTTGTTTGCTTATTATATTGCAGTGCCTGTCCAGTGGCTGTTGATAATACTAATCCTAACATAATAATGATTAAAAACTTACATAAGTAGGCTACCCTATGACTCTGTTACCTGTACATTTTGAATGCTCCGGGCAGCTGGGCCAGGTGAAGCAAGTCATGTGACTCCAATGCCTGGTCTACTCCATCCCCCAGCCCCTCCTCGGCCTCCTGCTGTTTCCATAGCGACAGACTCTCCCACACATCAGCAGCTGTCAAATCAAATGAGAGAGCCATCACAATCTGGTCCACCTGGTTTTGAAATATAGAGCTAGAGTTCCTTACAGTAGTGCTCCCTCAGCATCTCTGTGTAAAGTAAACTGCTCACGACATCGTACTTGACTTGTACCAAAAGAAGGATGTCTGACACACTGACACAGCCCCATGCCTGACCTCTCACCTGTAGGGTTGGTTCTGCTAAAGGAGTGGGGAGCAAACTGTGTAAGCCCTCCACTACAAGCCTGCAAAGAAGAAAGCAAAATATATGATATCTATATTACACTGGTGGGAGTGAAGAAATGGGGACTGATAGTTCTGCTACAGTGGGTATAGGGCAGTTATAAAAATGTTTTTCAGGGACAGTAGCCTATGTAAGATTTTGATAAAAAATAGCATTAACATTACCTATGTTGTGTCCCAAGATATGAGGTAAACATGTTCAAATCAAATATAGCTTTTAGTGCTAACAATTATAATGCTGATTTATTCTTAATTACAAAAACAAGCTGGCCAAGTGGTTCATATTATAATTTGGTGTTTTGGTTCTCAAAACAATGATCCAATATACTCAAAATGTGAAAAAAAAACTTGTGTCTCTATTTGCAGGTTTAGGCTCTGGCAACCCTGGTTCACGAGTGATTGTAATACCTTTATTAGTATAGTAAGAGCACAGGGCACATTCAGTTCCTTTAATTAAGTTCTTCATTCTCACCTCGCCCAGCTCTGTCTATGGGCTTTCCTCAGTTTCCTCATGCTCCAGTCATTTTTCTTCATGCCCATATTAGATGATGATAAATATTTCTGAAACCGGTTTCCCTGTGTGTCCTCATGCTGCAGAGTGTAGGGGTCACATATCAGTGGTGTGTCCATCACAGGTGGGGGGTTGTGGTAATTCACTGCATTTACCAGCTGCCGCTCCCAGTACAGCTACAGATAGCACATCATGTGAGTAGTAAAACTACATGCAATACTATATAACTGCAGTCATTTTAAAGTAGTCTACCTTTTCACTTTTGACTCTTTGATGTTCCATTTCTCTGAGAACGTGTAAAACATTCTGACCAGCACAAGTCCAACCTCTGTTGCCATTGGATATCTGAAGAGAGCATAAAATACATATATAGATAGTGATCAAATAAAAATAAATGAAATAATGAAAAAAAAAACTGATACTGCAATATGAGACTCTCACAAATAGTATAGACAGACACTTAAAATATATTGTTCAAAAGTATGCCTATAAAATGTATGTATCTCCATGAAATGAAACAAAATACTATACATACAACTTGCCATAATGCAGAACATCATAGGCAAAGCATAGCATGGAAGAAGTACAACAGGGGACTGATCTAACATCAGAAACATTACAGAGTGCTGTTTTATAGCCTTTTCTAATCATTTTTATGATAGATTGTGTACTGTGTATCTCCAAAATAACAATTTAGATACTGTACATTTGGACCACAGCTCATTTTTTGCAGCTCCATGGTAAAATCATATTATCCAATGTGATGAGAGCTCAAATATAAATTGCAATCACATCCAATTCTGAATGGTTGTCAGTATCATGGCCACAGAGTGGTTGGCTGACACTCTTTAACATCATATCATGGGATTTTAACCAACAAAGTGCAGCCTGTGCAGTTCAAAGGACACAAGTAAGGGACTGTTGGATTATGTGCAATGAGTTGTTTGTTTTTTCCTGTATCCCTGGAGACCGTGCAAGAGGCTACCTAAGGAGCTAGCTATAGACCCTGGAGACACTATAGGCTTTTTACACCAAATGTGCCGGCAAATGTGGCAGACCCCCAGACAAAATACTTTGAAGGAATGGACCATTTTATCAATAATCAAAACAACAGAACAAAGTGACAGTGAGGCTTAATCTTTCCTGTTGTGTTCACCAGGTTCCCCCTGGACACTGGCTATGATGCTGCAGGACACAGAGGCTGAACACTTTTGTCCGGAGGGCAATTCCTCTCCTGAAACTGCTCTGCTGTTATGCTGCACTGACAACTTTGACTGAGACACAAAGGTGAGAAGCAGCTAAACTTGAATTTCCTTGCGGTTAATAACACATCTCTTTCTCCCTAATTAGCAAACCTTAATGTTTAGGTTACAATTATCTAAGCCCTTATAATGTAATCTGTTAAGCCTTTAGTTTAGACCCTGCAAACATGTTCTGAAATGCATGCTTGTATCGATTTAGAGGTTTATATATTATCCTGAACTAAAATATTCACTGTGTAATGAATTGAGAATTTAGATAGTGCATACTGCATTATTTGTCATAAGAAATTCCAATTATATATTTCTTTCCAGAATTGTAAACCAGTGTACCTTATATTGAAGCATTCCCTACATAGTTACCTTCGTGATAGCCGCGTGCACCTCCTCAGCATTGGACGACTCATGGAAGACTTTACCAAACAGCTGGTTTACATCTTCAGCAGAGAAGGGCTCCCCCACAGCCCTGCCCACAGACTGGTACAAGCCCACCACACAATCCTGAAGAGCAGAGCACATGCAGAGGAATACAACTACAAAACCAATCGTACAGCCAAACATCTCACCTGCTCCATGTTTTCACTACAGCGTAATCATGAAATATATATGCGGTCACTATGGCAACGGCAAGCATGCAGGGTGACCGATGGATAAGATTACTGGGCTACAAAAGTGACAGTGGATCAGTGAAATGTAAGACACGCCAGGCGACAAGTTACACCAGTGATGAGAGGATTGAGTCATTAGTGAAAGTTATACACCCATTTTACACCGATTTGGAGTTTAATTTAAAGTTGCACTATGTAACTTTCTTTGTTGAATGGACCGCCACCTGCTTGTCTCCATGGGGATGTTATTGCTTTGCTTCATATAATTGTAGAAGTACTTGCTGTAGCCCTATTTTTTTTTTTTTAATTATTATTAAATTCAATTCAATTTAAATAGCACAGTGTTTTTTTAAGTCTATTTTCAATATTTATCTTGAATTTTGAGTCCTTATTTCTATTCTCTTGCCATTTTTAAACTATACTTTGCAACACTGGCTGTGCGACAAATAAAGATTAGATAGTCAAAAAGATGGTGGACCCTGATGAGAGAAGTTACATAGTGAAGCTTTAATAATAGAATAACAGTCTAAGAGGAATCCTGTTGAAAGTCTTTAATTTATATAAAATACTGAGAGAAATACCTGAGATTAATAGCATAATGTAGACGCAATTAACAGTGTAAAATAGTGCTGTACCAGAGTCTTAACAGTGAAACACATTTTGCATTGACCTTGGCTTCATGTAAGAGATAGTTTTAGAGCTCAATAATTATACAGATGAGACTATGCTGTATAATTCCCATGCAGTATTTGATGAGATGTGATTGGAGAGTTGAACATTCACAATGCAAGAAAATGAGCGGTTAGCATTGTGTCTCTCACTAACTGTCCATGGTACAGAATCCTTCAAGTCCATAGTTTCTGGGATAAGCAATACCCACATGTGATCCATCCTAGTGATAAAATGCCAGTTCTTAATATATCTTCAAGAACATCATCACTATATACACTGGAAAACAAAACTGTCATAAAAATGTCAACAAAATAGAATACAATCTTGACTTGCCATTAGGGCTGAAAAATTAATCGTAATCAAATCAAAATTTCACAAAGGCTGCAATTTTTGAAGTACCATAATTTCCTCCACAAACAAAAAATATCTTATCGTCTTATTATGCACAAAAATGGCTAAAATTGTTGTTTAGACCTTCACAAACATGTTCTAAAATACGATTCTTGTATTAGTGTATTAGCTTTTCAGCCTATATTTCAGTCACATAAATCGCAAATGTCAGAAAAATTGCAATTCAATATTTTCTCCAAATCATTCAGACCTACTTGCTGTTATATAAATAGCCACCATCAATCCATGGGTTACAGAAAATATGGGAGTGTTTCCATAGTAATTAACAATTCAAAACAAAATATATCTTTTGAATGTGACAAAGCCCTCAAAATGTGGTGTACAAGAGAAAGCTGAAACCTATGAAAAATCAGTCCCCTGAAGTCAGTGTCTGTCGGTTGTCCTGCTCATGGATGATCTTGGGACACTTGTCTGGGTGTATGCAGTAGTTGTTGTGCAGGACCAGCCCAGCGGGACACTGGCATCCGGGGACACAGGGTTTGAAGCAGTGGTTCTCTATCACCCCCAGTGGCACGTCTTTGTTAAAGCATGTGACTGGACACAGAGGGCCGCACTCATCGAACACGAAGCCCCTCTCAATAGGACAGCCCACAGCTGCAGCACGAGACAACAGACAACTGTAAGTATATGTATTTTATCCTAAGTCCTATATCAAATAGGGCTATTCTAAAGTTACTAACCAATGAGTGTTTTTACTGGACAAAAGTTTATGTGGTTATCAGTGCAGGTTTTAAATGTTATAAATTACTATACAAAATAATAATAGTGTAGCCTTAAAATAAAAAAAAAAAACAAAAAAAAAAAACTTAAGTCAGTAAAAAAAAAATATCAATGGCCAGTGAAGTTGTGTTACAGCTCCAATGAAATACATTTAGTCCAGATGAATTCCCAGCCACCTGTATTTAAACGGTACTTATAGAGAAACACGAAGTTGATGTGAATGTTATAGTGACAATTAAAAAAAAAGCATTACAACTACTAGCTAAACAATATAAATACTTCATTAGCCACAGTGCATCTATAATACCATAGCTGGACTGACATAAGTTAGATGGATTGAAATAGATAAAATATAATAATTTCCCCTTTTTAGCACTGACCACAGAGTGAGGGGCTCCTCCACTGCAGCACCACCCCGGCCTCTCTGCACTGGCTGGCATAGGCCTCCAGAGTGTCGCACAGGCACTCGTCGGCATTGGCCCCACAGGCACACAGGTCATATACACAGGCCCCATACCAGGGCTCTGGGGGGACCACACGGTGACACGCCTTAAACACAGACGACTTCAGCACCTTACAGCGTGTGTTAGCTGACTTCTTAGCCTGAAAACCTGCGTCTTTACACGGGTCCACATCCTCCCCCGGTCTGCACGACGCCAAGGCATGGACACCTTTAGTCACCTGAGAAACAACAAGTCAGGAACACCAAAAGTGATTTGAGATCCTATATTATGCAAAACTGACTCTTGTGAGTCACCGTAATGTTCGCATGTTGTTACATCCTTAAAAACATACTCAGAATTGTATTGTTTCATTCATGTTTGAGTAATCCTTTATTATTAGTCTGTCTACATCTTCAAAGATAAAAACTTGACATTACAACTTTTTACCTTTTGTTCAGTAGAGCCTGGCAATTCCAGAGCTGAGGTCATCCAAATGATTCTAGTGAAGGTGCATGGAGTTTAAAAATACAATGGAGCACTTCCTGCATTATCACATGACATCACAAAGTTTCAGAGAAGAACTCAGCCTAAATATGCAGGGTTAGAGTGCTAAACATGTGAATGAAACAAGACACAGCTCCAGATATGTTTTTGATGAGGAAACAAGATTTTAACATATTTCAAAAAATAGCCTATAATGGGTCATTTAAATAAAAGATTACTATATTTTTTTTTTATAATAATAGAACCTACTCTCCAGCTGTTTCCAAATTCAGACTCCGATAGGCTTATCTTCCCACTAGGCATCTTCAGGTCATCTTGATAATAATTATTAAAGTTTCCACAGAGACCACACGTCTGGCTCTTGTACGTCCCTGGGACACTCACTTCCAAATGTGAGCGTCCACTCCACAGCACCTGCACAGTCACAAACATCCAGTTCAAAGCACTACAGTTATTTATCCAGCGGTTTGTAGTTAAGATCAAAAATGCACCTTTAGACCAATGTTTGTATTCAGTAAGATGGTGTTGGTTTGGCGTTCTATGTAGATGTAAGGCTCAAGAAGAAATGGAAGGCTGATGGGCTCATCATTCACCTGCACAGCAAAGATCAATTCATACAGTTTAAAAATTGTGGATATACAGTTTATAATACAGTTTGTGATCCAGTATAATGACACTGACTTTGACAGCCCAGTCCTGCAGCAGCTGTACTGACACGTTCCCGATGAACACAGTCACCTCTTTGGTCCAGGACACGCCCTTACGCCCACGCTCATCATTTGTGGCATGGATACTGCAGTAGCACAGAATTATAACGGCATAAAAAGATGTTGCAAAAAGCAACATCTAGATTTGTCAAAATGACTTGGATTAATCCAATCTTTCTTTGAATAGTTTTGACAAGCCTGATACAACTAGTTTATTTTAGTTATTAGAAAGTTTTATTCTACCAGATTCTTAAGATTTTTGAATCATTTTAAGGTACATTTGCTGGTATGATATTTTTTTCTTTTTCCAAGTCAAATTTTCTGCCAATGTACTCATTAAGTTGACTTGTATTGCAATTACTGACATATACTCAGTTCATTTTAACTAATGTTTATTAGATATTCACTTTTGGATTGTTTTTGTTACCTTTAAAGAATCATATCTAGAATCTGTCCATTGTGTATTTTTGAACTTTAAAGTTTTTTTCTCTAAACCACTTTGACCTAACCAATTTTTCATTTCCTTTTACATTCACTCACGTAAAGTCTCCCCCCTCACAGTCCTGTGCCAGTACATATGTGCACGCTCCCTGGAAGTGCAGCATGCGCCCATCAAAGGTACGGTAGTGTGGGTCTCCAAAGGCAATGCATGTGGCCGGTCTAGGGATGCAGTGAGGACAGCACAGTCCGGGCACCACCACGGGCATCTCGTCCTGAGCACAATCACACATCCATATCTGACACACAGTATAAAGTATACAGGGTTTGTAATGGGATGCCCGGTACTAACGGTGGCACAGGTGAGGGGAGGGCAGCGCTCCGTGTTGCAGTGAACCTCTCCAAACACACAGGTACAGCTGGTGCACTCATCCACGGGCCAGCGCTCACTCCACTGGTACTCCACCCCTTGGTACACACATGGTACTGCAGAGGCTAAAAGAACCAACCACAACATCAAAAGTAGTAGTTACAATAGATGTACCGGTCCGCTGGTGTGTGCTGGTTTTACCTTGACAGACGTGACAGCATTTTCCTGGAATCTTGACTGGTTTTTGACCTCCCGGGCAAATGACAGATACACACTCTTCAATACTGCATTCTATAAAACCCAACTATAGAAAAAGAAAACAAAATGCTTCATAATTGTTTGTATTTCTAATTTTATATAATTCATATCAAGACACACTGAATTATCTTTGAATGCTTAAATATATAATTTGCATACCAAAAAATCTATCTGGGAATTAGTTTTCCTCATATGAATAATTTTTGCAATGGGTAAAGCAGAAGAATCCTGATCAGATGTACACAACCAGATGATTTAAAGTGAGACAAAACACAAACTCCTTCCACAACCACATTTTAAACAGTTGCCAAACTGGGCAATACTTGGAGGACTAAAGGGGAGAGTGAGGGGGGACGAGTGGCATAATTTGGAGATATGAGGAACAGTGAGACTGGTCTAACAGGTATCCACACTTCAAACTCCGCCCCTGCCGCCGGGTGTTTGTAATGAGAAACACCTGATTGTGATCAGTAGTCCTGCTCAACTACAGTGCAGTGCCCACTGGAGGCAGTACAAACATAGATGTACGGTAGGCGTTTCTGATGAGAAAGCTGCAAACTGACCTAGTTTGCACAAAGTACTAAAAATGACTTGGAACAGTACACAATGGCACACCATATGTGGTTTTGGTTGATTAATCGTCAAACTCCAAGTGGATATCACGCCAATGGAAGGGTTTTGTGTTGTGTTATGTTAGGGTTTTGCCAGACAACTTTTAAAAGGTGTCCAATGTCGGACTTAAAACTACACCACTTTTTGGGACAGTGAGTGGAAATAGCTTAGTAGCAGCAAAAAAGTGGATTTAGTGTTTAGTTCCACAGTTATACATATTTGTGTAGATGTACAACTGTTGGACAACTGAGCCAATGTAACACTTAATAAAAATTATTTTGTTTTTATTATTGGGTGCCACTACAAAATGTACAAAATGTGTTTAAATAAAGGTTACATAAAAAAGAGACTATAAGTGACTATATTTAGAGCTTTTAGTTATTGACAGCCCTCTTCTCTTGATAGGAATTGCTGGGTTTCAAATGACATCACAACATTCTATAGGCCAATTTTATTTAATACAGATGGGGCGCAGCTAAAATGAATATTGTTAAAATGCTGTTTTTTTGCGAGTTCCTGGCTCTAGTCACTAATAGAAATAATCACTTTTTGGATATTTCATGGCAAAGTACAATGTAATCTATATGAAAAACATGCCCTTGCCCCCATCCAGGAGTAGAGCAACATCGCATTGCAAAATCTGAAAACCATCAATAATCTTCAAACCTCACATTACAGGTGCAGGTGACGCAGTCGTCATCACTGTCAGTCCAGTGGCTGCCATTGGTCACTCGTTTGTCCTGGCCTTCGATCACACAGTCTGTATGGAACACAACAGGCTGCTTCAATACTCACACTAACTATTAAACATGACAAGGCTCTGTGTGTCATACTTCTACCTTTACAGACAGGGCAGCAGGAGTCTGGGGGAGTGACTTGCTCAGAGGGAGGGCAGGTGAGGGAGGGGCAGAACTGTTGTAGGCATGTCCATGTTAGGTCCTACAAGACAGTCATTAACTATGAGTGGGATGTACTCGGAAAATTCTCGTGGGGAGTTACTATTTGTAACTGGGTAGTACTCAGTTACATTTACTTGAGTAAATGTAACTGAAATTTGTAGAATTCGATTTTTTTTCTAGCTGCACACTTTTACCCCTACTTAAATAATATTTTGTTAAAGTTACAATACTATTACTTAATTAAAGGTTTTAGTTACTCTTCCCACTGTGAGTAACTCTACAAGTGACTAAAGCTTTATGTTGACCATATGAAATTATCTGAACATTAGTGGTTGCGGTGCTCCTTCAGACATGACTTAATTTGTCTAATTTTTTGTGTGTGTCCTTTGGAAATACCAGATTTTGTGCTTTATTTTAAGTTTTGTCCTTCCAATTACATTAAATCTAATTTATATATCAGATGTCACATCCTGACAGTTACTCTTACTTGAGTAGTACTTTTCCCAAATACTTTTTAACTCTTAATTGAGTACTTTCTTGGTTGACTACTCCCACTCAAGTACTTCTACTTGAGTAATACTATTCTGAAGTAATATACAATTTTTGGCTACTGTACCTACCTCTGATTAAAAGTCACTGTTTTGTTACCTGGCACTGGCAGGTAAAGCAGGGGTCATCTGTGGCCAAAACTTCATTCCCAATCAGAGCCGAAGTACAGTTACTAAGAGGCTCTGTAGTATTAATATAAAAAGACAATTCATTTTGTGTACGCATGAATCATTAAAAAAACAAAAACAAATAAAGAGTGGTTCTGACGTGCACAGACGGGGCAGCAGGAGTCAGGACCAGAGAAGAGGATGTTGGTCTTGGGACAGTCCACCAGGCTGGGACACTGCTTTCTGTAACACCGCAAATGTTGTTCTCCGTCCGGCATCACCTGGAGAGCAGAGTGTGAAGAATAGCTGTGTTTTGATATGTGTTCTGTGTTGTAAATGTATTCTACCTCACAAGTGCAGATCTGACAGGGGTCGTCTGCCGGGTGGAAGCTCTCCCCAGGACCATAGAATTTTCCCTCAAATATACAGTCTGCAAATAAACAATGAGGGTTTATTCATGAGTGCAAGTTTCAAGTGTCAAAGGGCCTCTGGAATTTGCAGTTTTCCAGGCAGATCTGTCTTTTTCACTGTTTAATCTTATGTCCTTTTAACTTAAGAAGAGAGTACATGAAAACAAGTGATACATTATTTTGTTAAATGCCCACATAGCGCAAAATCAATGCCACCTGATGTCATAAAAATCTGCCCTTCATCTCTCCAGAAACTTCTCTTGTGTTTGTAGGGTCAGTCATCTTCATCTGATCATTTCAGCTTAAAATGTTTATTGGTTAATTGAAATGGTTGCAGTTAACGTGGCCTGTAACAAAAGACATGAGTAAATGCATCCGCTAATTGAAGGTTCCGGGGCAGACGACAATGGGCTGAGGAGGGCTGTCCAAATATTTTAGCTTCTGCTTTGTTTTCAATAGTTAAAACTAATAAATTAATGTAGAGCTCTATTTTGATAACAGATTTGATTAAATAAAGATTAACACTGTTTTGCTAAAGATAACTTTTAACAATATTATTGGATTTGCTGGAACTTACCTGCACTGCAGTGTGGGAGTACCCAATTATGGCAAATCATGCCATACAACCACCGATTCACCAAGGGCAATAACCTAAGCTTCAACATGGCAGTTTTGTGTGTTTTTTTGTTTTTTTGCTAAAAAATAATATATAATATAATTATATATAAATATTATTTTTAGCTAGAAAACAAAATATACAAAAGGATAATACATTAAATGGAACTTGTAAGAAATTTTGAACAATATACTTTAACTTGCAAACTGATCTTTAAAGGCCCCATATTATGCTATTTTCTGTTCAATGTTGTAATGTTTCCTCATCAAAAATTAGTTGTGTTTTGTTTTATTCACACATGTTTAACACACAAACCCTTGAGTTCTTCTCTCAAATTGAAAACACTGTTCAACCTTGTGATGTCATGTGGAAATACAGGAAGTGTTCCACTGTGTTTTTAACCTTCATACACTTTCACTGGAATCATTTGGATAATTTCAGCCTTGAAATTTCCACTCTCTTAAACAAAAGGTAAAACGTGGCTGTTGAGTCTTCATGATATCACTAGGTGGAATTGAGCGTTTTAAGATAGAAAGATAATGCAAGATTACTCAAACATATGTGAATAAAACAAAACTCAACTCCGTATGTTTTTAAGAAGGTAACAGCATTATATGGCTTAAACCTCACAAAGTTAAAAAAAAAAGTACAAGAAAATTTAATGCAGATGCAAAGTGTGCAAAACCAAGGTGAACCATTTTAACAGCAAGCTAAAATTATTTGAACAGAAAGTAAATGAGTAGTTACCTGCACAGACAGGGCAGCACTCTCCAGGCATACTGATGAAGTTATTACAGGGGGAGAGGCAGCGGACCTCAGAGCAGGTGGTGACCCCGTCCACACACATGCAGGTCACACAGGGAGAAGCGTCTGCAAACCAGCTGCTGCCCTCACCATGCTCCTCGCCCTCGTACATACAGCCTAACAACAACATTTTTCAATGGAACATTGACCAACAATCAAGGTTTTGCATGAGCAGCTTTTCAAAAGGTGATGTTCCTTATGTTGATGTGAAACTAAACACTAAATCCAATTCTACTAAACTCTGTACATGATGTATTAATAGTACTATCTATTGTTCTTAGTCTCTTAATCCTGTTTTGACCAGAAAACTGCAAATTGATGTAGTTTCCGCTGAAATAGCCAAAAGTGTTTCAGTGTCTGTGCTGCCCATTTCAAATACTATATGACATCACACAACACACAACAGCCAGGTGTTTCTGACTGCAAACAGCTGGCTGCAGTGGTGGAGTTTGAAGTGTGGATATCTGTTAGACCAATCACACTGTTCCCTACACCTCCAGACCAGTGACGTGCAGTCAGGGGAGGCAGATGAGGCCGTGCCTCACCTGGATATATTTCTCCAATGATTTATACTATAAAGTTATTTTCTATGTAACTTTGCTATTTTAATTCTTTTTTTACTCAAAATCGCTGAATTTTTACACTTACCGTTAATATCCTGAGAAGAGACGCGCGGAGAGGCACCAGCTGTTCGTGCCTCACATGGACTGACTGTGCTGTAGCTCAGCAGTGACGCTGCTGCTTTAAGCGGCTGTGAAAAGGCGCCGGGTGAGGCACGTAGTTACCTGGCCTCATGGTAGGGGGCACTCGTGAGCCCAGGGATTCTTGTAACTCCCGCAGAATCGGGGCCGCAGAATAGTGACAGCAAGCTACAATTTAGAGCTAGGAAATCAAGTTTTGCAATCCGTTCACTTTTTTCTTCTTGTCCGGCCCTACTTTTTAAATGGAGGACGATTACATATTAAAGCTCAAGCAGTTTTCTAAACTGGACTTTTGGTCGAGGCAGAAGGTTATAATTAAAGGAAGACCAACGCCAAAGAAGCTAAATGGTTTGCTCCAGACGGGACGAAAGACTCGCTCTTTTCAAACAGATATACAAAATGGTAAGAAATGTAATGACTTCAATCCATTGGAAACTGGGAAACCAGAACAAGGATAAAAAACAATACAAAACCAACTTGCTTTTTATTTCATACTATTAGAGCTATTTCATACGGACTTCGGAACTTTTATTTTGAAATGATTTTTTATTCTGGCCCCAAGTCACTGGGAGAGAAACTGTCTCAGGTCCAAATTTACTGACACCTGGTTTATATGTTTGTAAATCTGATTGTGACGACATCAGTGCCTCACCAGCCGTGAACCTCACCGCACGTCACTGCTCCAGACCCCACCCTTCCTATCTAGGTCGGAGTGTAGGTGTTTAGTTCCACTTTAAAATATGCTGTGTAAGTAAAAAGTAGCATTTTGTTTGCATTGGTCAAAATCTCAAATGTAGAACAGGGCTGATACAACTACTAATGCTTGTGTGGCTGAACACCATATAATTTGTACTGAAAAAGCATTAAAAAAATTAAATTGCCCTATGGTTAAAGTGCACTGTGATATTTCTCATCTGTTCTCAATCTCAAATATAAACTGTGACTCTGTTTGCTCTTGTTATGACATCACAGAAGGCAATACTGTAAACCTGGCACACTTGTTCATAACAGTTTGTTTTTCTGTTTACCTCTGCAGCGAGGGCAGCAGGATCCCGGGTCGGTCACCTGGTGCACACAGGGCAGTTTAGGACACTCAGGAGGAACACAGTGGACTTGACCTGCCTGCAGATACAACACAGACGTCACATAAGGACAGAAGAAAAGGGAGAACATGTTTGAGATATTACTGTTATTTTATTCATACCGTGCAGCTGCAGCTGAAGCAAGGGTTTGAGCGGAGAGTCCATGTCTGTCCTTCTCTGTACTTCTGCTGCTCTGATACACAAACTAATAATAAAATATAAGAGAAACTAAAGATGTAAAAAGACTATTACTTAAAAGTACAGTGCATGGTAGAAGGCTAAATTATTACGGTTTAAGGTTATATGATGTAAAATGTAAAATCATCCTTTATAAGCTTTTAACTATGATATAACGGTGTTGTAATTCAATTGATTCATGCATGTATTGTTGTGCATTTGAGGCTTGAGTGCCCAGAAAATTCCAGTTTTCACCTACCCCCTACTTGGAATTATTTAAAAAATTTAAACTCTGGGTCATACATGTAGGGTAAAAAAATATATAGGCTAGTATGAAAATCTTCTGCTTGTGCTGCTATGAGAGAGTCTATTAGTTCTGAAGTTTTGAACAGGAAGTCAGTGGACCTGTTTTTATTATTTAGCTATTTTATATCAACACTGATATTTACAAAGAACATGTGTATGGAAGATAATTTGTAAAAATTCAAAGTAATTTCAAATGTCATTTAAAATCCAAAATTTGATTAAACACTCAATGAAATCTTAAGTATATGTTTTCAATATGATAAAAAATTCTAAATAAAAAAATTAAGTGAGCAATTCAGTACATTTAAAATGATAAAACAAATAATCTTCCATATATTAACATAACAAGTGCCTGAGAAAGCAAAATATATCTGCTTTATTCACATTTAGTGGTGTGGTTTGTGTGGATTTTATTGTTTACTGGACTTTTTTACTGACCTAATAAAACGCGTGGAAAGTAACACTATAACAGACCTGGGCATTCTGGGCAGCACTGTCCCGGCTTGGTGACTGGTTTGGAGCAAGCTGGTTTGGGGCAGAGAAGGGGCATACAGGTAATGGAGCCCCGGACACAGGTGCAGCGCTGACAGGGCTCAGAGGGGGTGAAGGTGCTCCCATGAGGATGGACCCCTCCCTCATATAGGCAAGATTCACACACAGGACAGCAGCTGTCTGAGGGCACAGGATGGGAGCACTGGACAGGACATGGCCTCTTCTCACAGCTCACTACCTCATTCTGAAAGGGAGCAAGTAACAAGGTGGACATGGGTGTTAGCTAATCAGAAAAATGCTGGTATGTCTGGATTTAGTCCAACAACTCACTTTGGATAGGTATGACATATTTAACGTGTAATTGTTAGATCCCCATACATAAAGCCAAAACTAAATCATTTAATTTGATAATCACTGGTCTTTTCTCTTAACTAATTAAAGTGGAACTAAATGATAAATCTACAGGTTGAAACCAGAAGTTTCCATACACTATATGAAAACCCACATACACTTTTTTCACAGTCTGACATGAAATCAAACAAAACATTTCTTGTTTTAGGTCAATTAGGATTACCAAAATGATTTCTATTTGCTAAATGCCAGAGTAATGAGAGAAGGATTTTTGTTTAGACATTTTTTATGACTTTCTGTACTACTGTATAACTGGGTCCAATGTTTTGGTATCCTTCCACAAGCTACTCACAATAGTTGGCAGGAATTTTGGCCCATTCTTCCAGGGAGAACTGGAGTAACTAAGCCAAGTTTGCATGCATTTTGGCTGATTTCTTTTGACTTTCCTATGATGTTACTCAAAGTGGTGGCAGTGTGTTTCAGGTGTGTCTTCAGATACATCCACAGGTGTGTTTATAATTAACTCAAATGTTGTCAATAAAATCAGAAGCTTCCAAAGACCTGATCTGGGTTTCTCCAAATTGTTTAAAGGCATAGTAATCTTAATGTATGTAAACTTCTGACTTTGAAGAAAGTAACAAAAAAGTGTCTTTAAAAATCCTTCTCTCATTATTCTGGCATTTAGTAAATAGAAATAACTTTAGTAATCCTAATTGACGGAAAACAGGAAAAGCTTAGTCTAATTTCATGTTAGACAGTGAGAACAAAAGTGCTTTCTGGTCCAAAACACCTTATCTAAGTGTTTACTGGAAACTGCAGAGGCCACTGAAAGCAGCAGTCAGTGACATCGAGAAAGATTTTGATTATAGCCAAATGTTTCTGGTTGCAAAGACCTGGCTGCTGGGGCAAAGTGCGAAACGTGGATACCTGTAAGACCAATCACACCGTTTTTTTTACCTCCAGATCCAGCCCTCTCTCTTCTTTAGTCCTCCAGGTATTGCCCAGTTTAGCATCTCTATTTCTCAATTTCAAATGTTGTTGTGGAAGGAGTTTATGTGTTTAGTCCCCACTTTAAACTATGCACATTATCCAATTGCGTTTTTTTTTTTTTTTTTTTTTGACAAGCCTTGTGATTACGATTAAATGTGCAATTTATGTTTTAATAATAGGATTCTGTTCAAAGTTCACATTTCGTATCGAGAAGAATTGACAAAAAGGCTGAAATATGAATTGGAAAACTAATACAAGAATCACATTTTTATTAGTTTGAACAGATCTAAATTACGGGGTTAGCAGTTTTTAAGCAGGAAATATTTTTTTGTTTGTGATGGAAATTATGGTACTTAAAAAAGCAAAAAAGTTTGCAAATCTGCAAACCTTGCTCCCCACAAAAAATGCAAAGGTTGAAATTCATAATAAGATATTTAGAAGATAAGTGTTGAGTGTTAGTGAGCCACAGTAGTGAGTGAAACTGACCAGACAGGAGCAGATGGAGCAGGGGTCAGAGGAGGGGCTGAACTGGGAGCCGTGGAGGTATTCTCTGGCCTCATGCACACAGTCTCCTGTACAGACGGGACAGCACTCTCCTGGAGGGGTCACTGGACGCCTGCAGCTCACAGCGGGACAGGGCACATGTGCACAGGCCACTGCACCACTCTAGGAAGAGAATAATATTAATGAGTAGTGGCAAGTTAAACAAGGGGGCACACATCCTTAACCTAATTCTTGTCATTAAATTTGTCCTTAGGGTTCTGATATAGACAAACAGTATTTAACTTTGATACAAATTTGTAGGAGAAATGTTTACTACAATGCAAGCAAATAAACCATTAATAATTAGGAACAACGATTTGGTGTGTTATAAAAAGATACATTTTTCAGCAAAAAAAAAAATAAAATAAAATAAAAAAATAAAAGATAACATTTTAATATTTTGTTGCACAAGATGGATGTAAACATAAAAGTGGGTGAAGAGCAGGAAGAGACATTCAGGTAACTGTGCTGCTGTGTAGACCACTTTGTTATCAAGTCTCACTTTAACTACAGGTAGAGAGTTGACTTCTTATTTGTTCCCTTGAAACTAAAAAGTCATTTATTTTTGTTTTTAGTATGATTAACATTTAGATTCATTTGATTTTGCACAGGACAGATGTAAACATGAAAGTGGGTGAAGAGTGGAGAGAGTCATTCAGGTTACTCTGCTGTAGCCTAAACCACATTTAAAAAAAAAAAAAATCAAATCTCACTTTAACTACAAGTAGTGAGTTTATGTCTCATTTATTGCCTTAAAACTAGTACAAAACAAAGATACCAGACAGGAGCAGAGCTGGCAGTGGTCAGTGGGATGTGGAAAGCGTTCTCCGCTGTAACAGTCTCGTCCATAGTAGTTACAGCCCTCACACTCCCCACAGCCACAGGAGTCCAGAGCAGGGTGAGGGCAGGACACAGCAGGGCACCTCCTCTCAGCGCATACTACTTCTCCTCTCTGGGAAACATAACATAAAATATAATGGGAGCTGGAAGAGTTCACTAAAAACAGGCAGTACTCCTCACCCTGCATGTGCACTCCTGGCAGTCTCCATTTCCTTTGGTCACTGTCTGGCCATCAACATAGGTCACTCCATGGTACAGGCACCCTTGGAAACAGAACACATGCAATACTTTATTCAGCTATGCATAACTTGTTATTGTTAGCTAATTTGACGCTGAAAGGAAGTTTGAAGTAAAAAAAAATAAAGCAGATGTGGCTCAGATGATTAAAGAATCCACCAAGGTTGCATGTTAAGTTTTGTATTAAAAGCTATTTTTGTTATGATGGATGTTTAAACTGCTGCATGCTATGATCTAAGTAGGCAACCTGGGTGTAAGAACCTGCATTTTTTTGTTTTCTGAGTTTTTTTCAGTGTCCACTACTTAAAGGTGCACTATGTAACTTTTCTGGAGAGTATCCTTCAACCTTTTTTTATAGAGGTGTTATTGCTTTGCATGGAATGTTCCACAGTATGGCATTCAACAGGTTATGCCACTATGCCAGGCTACATGTCAAAACTGTGGAGAGCCTGCTTACATAAGAATACCCATTTTACATGTTTTTTCAGTAAAAGTTACACATTGCACCTTTAAAATACAGGGTCTGAGGGGAAGACTCATTATTGTTTGCATGTTACCGTCACACACGGGGCATCCACATGGGTCAGGAGCAGGATGAGGGCAGTATGCAGGAGGACAAGCTTTCCTTTCACATCGCACTGACCCGCTCTGTAAGACGCATAATAAAGATTCATAAATAGACTCTTAAAACACAGAATAATTATGCTTTGTGTTCATGGCTTATACCTGACAGGTGCACTGAGAGCAGGGGTTCTCTCTATCTGGAATGTTCTGACCGTTACTCAGCACTGCACCATTATAGGAGCAACCTAAAAAAGATAATTTCTTTGTAAACTGTATAAGACAACAGAGATATACTGAATCTAGGGTTGTATTAAAAAGATCTAATTGCAGTTTTTCTGACAAATAAATGTGTTCAGAAGCATTGGCAAAAAACGTGAAATATGATCTGACAAACTAATACAAGAGTCAAATTTTTATACAGATGGAAACTACATGGTTAACGTTTTTTATGCAGAATAAGACAAGATGTTTTGTGGTTTGTGGGGAAAACTATGGTACTTAAAACGCAGCCTCTGACATTTGCTAATTGCATCGGTTCAAATAGCAATTTTCACTCGATTGTGATTCATCTTACAGCCCTAACCGAATCATATATATATATATATTCATACTTACGATTACATTCTGCACAGCACTGTCCTGGAGCTTTGTATGGGTGGCTGCATTCTTCATAACAGGGGATTCTGGTGCAGACAACCTCTCCTCTATAGCAGTGACACACGCTACAGGGGTCATTGTCAGAAAATTCAAAACTGTCGGGGTACTCTTTTCCCTTGTACATACATCCTAGAAGAGAAATAACAGGCCCAGTCATCCTGCTTGATTCTATTATTACAAGTACTTTAAAGGAACCGTATGTAAGATTTTGATTTTACATTTCATAAACTTGACCTAGATACAAGGTAGATATGTTCAAATCAAATATAACCCTTACTGATACAAATTCTAAGGCTGAATTACAAAAACACTGGTTCAAAATTTGTGTTTTGGTTTTCAAGACGATTAAACAGAAACCAGAAAGAGCTTAAAATTACTCTCTTAGATCTGAATCGTCACTACCTAAACCTAAACATTTGCAGTCAGTCGTTAATCACTGCTAGTGCAGCCTTTGCAGCTCAGTAAGTGACTTCCGGAGGTTCTGAGCTTTCACATGAAGTATGACCTGTCCATTTAGTGAGAAAGAGAAAAACTTGTATATGTCCTCTATCTGCAGGTTAAAGCATAGGCAGCACAGGTTCAATTGTGACTGTAATACCTTTTATAAAATAGTAAGAGCACAGGTCACATACAGTTCCTTTAATTTAGCTTTGAATGTATTTGACAGATAAAACAAATTGTAACATATTAATAAAAATGTAACCATGCAGCATTGACACATAATTCTCATCCAACAACTAACTTGACTGGCTGAAAATAAATGTTTCAGGCAGTTACTTAAAGTAGGAGACAAATGCCATTAAAAAATGCTACCCCCTTTGTAGTAGACAAATTTAGGCAAGTTTAGTAGACAGAGTATATCATGTATTGGATTGACTTTACAAAAAAAATAAATTAATAAAACTGCATGCTAATAATTTAAACTTTAAAGTCTTAGAATAAACTGTATCTGAAGGCATGGGTGTTTACGCACCATCACAGGACATGCAACAGCCTCTCTGTGCAGGGTGTTCACAGTTGGATGGAGGACAGCGCTTCTTCTCACAGACCACATTGCCATGACGACACATACATTCGCCACAGGGGTCAGATGGGTCCTCCCAAGTCGCACCATTCACTCGCTCTGCTCCATTAAACAGACAACCTACAAGATATTTTATTTTTTAGTTTGGAGAGGAAAGGTTTCTGAAAAGTGGGTGGGTGTACCTTCACAGCTCCGGCAGCAGTCTCGTGTGATTGGATGAGAGCAGGAGGTAAAGGGACAGGGTCTACGCTGACACTGGACAGTCCCATTGGTGCACACGCATGATTGACAGCTGTCTATCGGGTGGTAGAAGCGCTCAGAGTGTCGGTATGGGCGGTGTTCATATGTGCAGTCAGAAGGAGAAACTGGGTAAAAAAGGTAATTCATCAGTATAGACAATTAAATATAGGTACTTGCACTCAACCAAATCAAATATTTACAGGGCCTGTATTGCACTATTTTGATCAATATTTGATAATATAATGCTGTTTCCTTAATGTAAACATACCTGTGTTTTGTTTCAATCACACATTTAAAATAGTCTGTGTTGTTTTCTCAAACTGGAAACACTGTTCCTCCTTGTGATGTCATTAAGTGGTAATACAGGAAATGCTCCTCTGTGTTTTTAAACTGCATAGACCTTTGCTAGAATCATTTTGTTAATTTTAGCCCTTTTTGTGCCTAATTTTGAAGTTACAGCAATTTTAACCTCATTAAAATGCCTCACTCCTCTTTGTACCAGTAGAGATAAGTGACTTTATACTGACATTCTCAACTGTGCAAAAGGTAAAACAAAAATATTTGTAAAAAAGCAACAACTTAAGGTTATTCTATAGAACTGAAGAGTAAAACAGTTCAATTAAGGCCTAGATAGACATATAGATAGATGTAGATAAAGATATAGATATATTTTACACTAAGATACAGGGCCCATTCTGTTGCTTTGACCTAACCTGGATGGTTAATGGATCTAATTTCAAAAGCGCATCCTTAAATGTTTTAAACAATTTGCCTCTGTCTGTCAGTTCACACTTTTGACTGGCTGAGAACCTCTTATATACAAACTCAGTTGAAGCTGGGGAACAGGAAGCTTCCCTGCAGCAGTCAAACAGTGCTGATAGAAAGAGGCGAGGATTTCTGCATGAAATACAGCACTGACAACAGTAAAATTGTGAGCAACATACTGATAAAACCAAGCACATTTAAGCAGGATTTTATAACATTTATATTTCAACATTTGTGACAATAATAAACATTCAAAAAGATGACATTTTAGGAGAAGCTTAGATTCTCTTGTAGTCAGTGAGACATCACCACTGGTCCAGGATTACTCAAACATGTGTGAATGAAACAAAGCACAACACCAGTATGTTTTTGAAGACGTAACAGCATTATGACAGGGCTTAAAGCACATCTGAGTCACTTTTGTGTAATACAGAAGAAAAACCTGATTTAAAATTTGACCAGTAAATGTACTGAAGTAATGTACTGAAGTAATACTAGTAGAACACTGTAGACTGAATAAAATGTTTCATAAACAGTGCTGTGAAAAAGTAGTTCCCCCCCCTTACAGATTTTTTAATTTTTCTGCACCTTCGTCACTCTTAGCCATTTCAGATCAAGCAAACTTAAATAATAGACAAAGATAACTCACAAGTAAACACAAAATGCAGTTTTAAGTGCTTGCTGTCGAGGAATTTTGGCCCACTCTTTTTTGCAGGATTATTTTAAATCGGCCACATTGGAGGGTTTCCAAGCATGAACCAAATTTTTAAGGTCAGGGTTCAGGTCCAGACTTTGACTAGACCACGCCAAAAAACTCAATTTGTTTTTTAAGCCATTCAGAAGTGACTTTTTGGTGTGCTTTGGATCATTGTCCTGCTGCAGAAGAAAGTGAACTTCAGCTTGAGGTCACGACCTGATGGTCAGACATTCTTCCTCAGGATTTGTTGGTACAGAGCAGAGTTCATGGTTCCTTCAGTCACAGCAAGTCGTCTTTGACACCATGACACTACCACTACATGTCACTGTTGGCATGAAGTTTTTTATCAAATGCTGTTCATTTTATGCCAGATTTAACAGCATGCACTCCTTCCAAAAAGTTCAACTTTTCTTTCATTAGTCCACATATGAAAAAAAGTTGCTGATGGGGATCATCAAGATTTTTTTTGGCAAAAGTGACATGAGCCTTTATGTTCTTTTTGTCAGCAGTGGCTTTAGTCTTGGAACTTTGCCATACATGCCATTTTTGCCTTGTCTCTTTCTTATGGTTGAGGCCTGGAGTTGTTTAGATGTTGTTCTGAGTTCCTTTGTGACCTCTTGGATCAATCGTCGCTGTGCTCTTGGGGTAATTTTTGCAGGCCAGCCACTCCTGAGAAGGTTCACCACTGTACCATGCTTTCTCCATTTGTGGATAAAAAATGTATTATTTTTATAACCAAAAATTTAGAAATGGCTTTGTAACCTTTTCCAAACTGAGACACATCAATTACTTTTCTTCTCATCTGCTCCTGAATTTCTTTGGATCGCAGCATGATTTCTTGGGGTCAATATGGCTGACTTCACCTTGTCAGACAGGTTCTGTTCAAGTGATCTCTTGATTTTAAAGGGTCTGGCAGCAATCAGGCCTGGGTGTGGCTATGAAATTTAACTCAGCTTTCCACAATAATATGATTAATCTCAGTTACCTCATCATCCAACAAGAGGGGCAATTACTTTTTCACACAGGATCATGTAGGTTTGGATAGTATTTTTCTCTCTGGAACTAAAATTATCACAGAAAAACAGCATTTTATGTTTACTTGGGTTATCTTTGTTTAATATTTAAATTTGTTTGATGATCTGAAACAGTTAAGTGTGACACACATGCAAAAAAGTAAGAAATCGGGAAGGGGCAAATACTTTTTCACAGCACTGTGTAATCCCAAAACTTGTCCAACAGTAAATCATAGTTGTTCATCTGACCTGGACACTTGGGACAACAGTCTCCAGGGTGAAGACTAGGATTGGAGCAGGGAAGTGGGGGACATCTCTTCTTCAGACATTGTACATTTCCGTTCTGTGATAACAAAACAAATTATTTAAAAAAAAAAACATACAGTCTACAAACATTTAACATGATTAGATCAACTCACAGTGCAGGTGCAAGAGCGACACTTGTCTGTGGGATGGGGAAACTCCTGACCATTGGGGTACTCCTTCCCAGCATAGCTACAGCCTAATGCAGGACATAGTCTTTATCATGCATGTGTGCTTTAATGCATGCGAGTCTATCATACCAGTAGCTCACCATTGCAGTTGTTGTTGCAGCACTCTCCAGGCACAGGCGCGTTGCACTGAGGAGCTGGACATTCACTTCTGTAACAGTCTGTTCGGCCACTGTCACATTTACACTCCTCACACACGTTCACTGGGTTTGGGAAGGCTTCTCCGTCCACAAACAAACGGTTCTCAAAGGAGCAGTCTGTCTCAGTGTTAAAGAAAGGGTATTACATTTCCATGGTGTATTAACTGCTAACACATATTTAGATGACGATGTTAACTTTTATTATGTTGAAAATGCTATATTTGCCGAATACAACGTATTAACATGTTTAATAAGTTTCATATTTGTTTTTTTCCCTCCCTTCCTTTGCTCCCTGCACTAAGTCATGCCCCTTTAGGAGCGCTATCACTGCACAATCAGCATGTATTTTGCTAATAAAACTACTGCACATCATAACAAGTTTGTGAAGTTGTAGTGTATTGTTTTGTGTTTTTATGGAAAATTATATGTGATGTGCGATGTACGCTTGTGGGCTGAGCATTGGACTGGCTTGTTCTGCAAACTGTATGGAGGGAAATAGTGTATGGGAAAGATTGCTATTTTACTAAAACATGCATAGATGACATAAAACCACCTCAGGTTTATCGATTTTGCAAAATACCCCCTCTTTAATAAACAAAAATTAGCTTTCTCTGGGTAAATGAGGAGAGTTAGGGGTTAATGCCAGCCACCTCTTCCATGTATAGCTTTGATTTGCTACTCTATTTTGTATTATCTCAGGATCCTGCTTGCAACAAGATAGATAGAAGACAAATACAATTGCAGTGTTTCTCAAAAAATCAATAATTCACGTAATTTACCTGGACACTTTGGGCAGCACTCCCCTGGTGGTGTGGATGGGTTAGTGCAGGTGACTGGAGGACAGGTTCTCCTCTCACACTCCACGGTTCCATGCTAAGACAGGACATTTCAAAAAATATATTTATTTATTTATTTATTGCCCAAGGTATGCCTAAAATACATACTAAACAATAAACCTATTCCCACCCAACCCCTGTGGGCAGTATGAGATCATTTTTAAAGTGCATATGTTTTTCTAATTGTGACTTGGTTTGGTAGGAGAGCACTTGTGTTAAATATTTATTATAATTTTACATTAGTGTGCAGAAAAGTTGAGAAGAAAAGTACAAAATTACAGGAAGTAGTGGTGAATTGTAAAGGAATACCTATATCTATGTCATCAACAATGAAAATTTCATCCAAAAACGCAAGGACAATTTACGCACAAGGAAAGCAGATTAAACATTCATTTAACTAAATAAGGGAGCTGTGATCTATTTTTATTATTTAGTCATAACTACTGTGTTTTTGATCAGTTTTGACCATTGTTTACATTATGGTTGCAGATAAAACTAACATCTACTGTCAAATCTGCTGCCCATGTCCAACCATGAATTAAAATAATACATTTCACCAAAATAAAAAAATGTTTGTCAAATCTTAAATTGAGTTATCTTAACTAGGTTTTGGTGAAATTAATGGTCGAACACGTTATATGCATTTGGAGAAGGGGTCACTTTCTTATTTTTGCTAAATACATACACTGTTTGACATGGCTGCATTGACACAAAAATATAGAGGAGAGTGGAAGACTCACCAGACAAGTGCACATTTGGCAGGTCTGTTCTGGGCTTGTAAACCTCTGCCCGTTGCTATAGATACGATGCTTATAAGTGCAACTGTCGCACACAGGACAACAGGTGCCTGAAAGCAGAGATGCAAAGAGGTGCTAATAAAAACTTGACTGTGGCTAATAAAAGGTCATTGCATAGCCGTAGTATTGTTACCCGTGATCTTTGTGGGATGGAGGCAGTCAGTGGGTGGGCAGCGGGTGTGGGTGCAGCGGGTTTCTCCATTCACACAAGTGCAGGAGGAGCAGTCACCCTCGAGACGCCACTCGGATCCCTCCTCAAACTCCACTCCCTCCAGAACACACACTGCAAACAGAATGTAAGAAAAATATTGTAGATGCATACAATATATAATATTTCACTAATAAGTAAATAAAATGTGTTGTTAGTGATTCACAATTTAGATACTTAAAAGGTGCACTACGTACGTTTTCCCATCGAGATGTTATGGCAAAGCTTACAGTGTTTGACAGTATGGCATGAAAACTTGTTTTATCTTGCTTTTTTCATTTTTTCAGTTATGGATGTTTTTTTATGTGAGACTAAACATCTTAGCTCTACCTAAAATAGAGCTGATAACTTGGGACATACATGGAGGACTACAGGGGAGAGTGAGGGACATTTAAGAAAAAGTGTGATTCACTTTAAACTCCCCCCTGCAGCCAGGTGTTTGTAATCAGAATCTGGCTGTAATCAGATACAGTCTTGTGTAATGTCACATAGTACTTGAAATTGCAGTGGCCAATGGAGGCAGCACACCCTCTGTTTTTGACTCTTTGTGAACACAAAGCTGCAAATTTTATACTAAAATGGCCAAATATGACAGAAACAGTACACAATGCTATTAAAACACTATGTACACAGATCAGCAGAAAAATTAGATTCAGTGTTTAGTTCCACTTTAAACACACCGCCACTTTCCATCTGATATGTAACTTAGCCAGGTGGCATCATTTACTTATCTCCATGAAAAGCACAGTCTCAATGGAGACATGCAGGTGGTGGACAAAAAAGGTTACACAGCATCTTTAAGTAAAACAACTGAATACACAAGACTACAACCTTAAGTTACCAACCTACTCTATAGATTTAATCAGGGTGCCAATCTATGTAGACCCATTTCTAAGATAGTAAATACCTTTGCAGATGGGGCAGCAGTGTTGTGGGTCAATGATGGGATTGGAGCAGGACAGTGGGGGGCACTTCTCTTGACGACAGATGACATTTCCACTCTAATGCAACAGGAACAAGAGGATATATCCGGTTAAGCAAGATGACTGCAAATTACACTCAGTGTATTCTGTTTAGAGCATGTTTCAGGTGACCTTGACAGCCTTGCATGTGGTCTTAAACAGTTAATAAGACATATTTTGTTTGCTAGCTACAGATCATGCAAATGGAAATGAGCTATATAGCTATAATCTGGTGCGGAACAATTATTCATGTCTCTGTACATTATCCCTTCAAATGAAGATTAAACTAAACTATGTGCATCACCAGTTAAGAAATAAAACTGTAGAACGAAGTACAGAGCAGTGAGTGTGTGTTGGTGGTGGGAATGACGTCTTGAATACAGGAGAAAAAAGATTACTCAAACATGCATGCTCTAAATACAACTTCGAGTGAGGAGGAGCAAGGGAAAACAATTACAACATAACAAAGCTCTAAAAAGTAAATTTTGTACAATATGCTTCCTTTATAAAATGGTAAGAGCATTCCTTCAGAGAGCGGACTTACCTTACAGGTGCAGTGCAGACAGGGCCCACTGCCGGCTGGGGTGAACACGTTGCCGTTGGCATACACCCTTCTCTCATACTCACACTCTGTGCAGCAGGTGCATGGAGATAAAAGTGATGGTAATGAATACTGTACATATGTTCAATATTAGGGTTTGACATGAGTGGGACTGACCCTTACACGAGGGGCAGCACTCTCCTGTTACGCGCGCAGGATGGCTACAGCGCAGAGGGGGGCACGAGGCGGCCATGTGTTCACAGGACACCTGCCCTGCCTGACAAATGGACAGCAAAGAAAATAAGTTAAGCTTATATGCTTTTATCTTATTGGGATATTAAGAAAGAAATGTAGAAGTATTACTGTTATAAATCCCAGCTGGACAACAAAGAACAAAGAATGAAATAAATAACAAGAAATTGCGTGATGAATAAATAATGTTTAAAGTAAAAAGGTAGCCAAATTATCTGGGTTTGGTCCTGGATTGGTCAAGACAAAGACTTGGTTTGATCCTGTTCTAGTCCTTTTTTAGATCAGGTTTTGTTCCATGTTTTTTCCCAATTTTGATGTGGTGTGTGTGCAAGTAGGAATACACATGTGCAGTGTGTGCAGGTACAGGTGAGTAGCAATGTGTATGTAAGAAATGCATGTTGTTTTGATTATTAACCTAGACAACATGGTAATGGTTCTTCACCCGAGGGATTAGGTTTTTATTTAATATGACTAGCTTAATTTTCTAATACATCCCAACCCTAAATATGGCACATATAACATATACACACAGAGCAGTGACACTGGAGGCAGGGGTCTCTGGTAGAGCTGAAAGTCTGTCCTTCTGTGTACAGCTGGGACTCATGCTCACATAGATCACAGCTGTAAACAAGCACAACATTTACTAACTTAAAATAACATTAAAGCGTAAAATAATGAGCTCCAAATGAGCATAGCGCAGATGCACCTCGGGCAGCAGTCCCCCACTCGATGCACCGGGCTGCGACATGACAGTTCGGGGCAGGGGAGAGGGGAGCACCGCACGTCTCCATTCTGAAAACAGTTACATAGTTTGACAGAGCTTTGACATATGGAATATCATATGGCAATGGAATTGAATGCAGACCTACCAGACAAGTGCATTCCTGGCATCTATCACCAGTTGGAATCAAAGCACCATTGGGGAAGGTGTGGCCATTCACACCACAAGCTAAAAAACACAGGGTTAAGGGTTAGCAAAATGCCCTCATAAAATAATTTCTACACATTTCAATCCTCTTCAGTCCCACCTTGGCAAACTGGGCAGCAGCTATTCGCTGGAGGAGCAGCTGGGTTTTTACATGGAGTGTGGCATTGCTCTTTCTCACAGCGAACATGGCCCTCCTGAAAATGTTCAAAAACAGCTTAATAATAAATGTACTTTTTAAAGGAAAAATATTACAGTGCAGTATCAGGCTTACCAAACAGTGGCACACTTCACAGTTGTCCACAGACCTCCACTTGGCATTGTGATCATAGTGGCTTCCATCATGGACACAACCTGCAATGCATTCACAAATACTGAAGATAAATTTGGTGAGCAAGAAGTGGGTGATACATAATCGGGACAATTCATAATTATATTCCTATTCTATACTAAGATGTTGGTACTCTTTGGCCAAAAGGAATGACACTGCACGTATGCAGAGGTGGGTAGTAGTCAGTTAAAGCAGTTGCATTTACTTGAGTAACTTTTACAGAAATGGTACTTTTCAGAGCGCTTTTCTAGCAGCATACTTTCTCCTACTTGAGTAATATTTTTATTTAAGTACAGTACAGTAATCTTACTTCAGTAAAAGTTTAGCTTCATCTTCCCACTGTAAGTATGCAAGTGACAAAAACTGTATGTTGACTTTATTGAATGATTTGAAATTTTTGTGCATGCATTGCTCAATCAGATACGATTTAGTTTTTCTCATTTATCTTTTGAAAATAGCAGATTTTGTGAATTTTGTGATGTTTTGTTAACTTTAAATTTTAAGTCAGATGTTGGGTCCCAACAGATACTCTTTAAGTTGCTTTTGTTTGAGTAGTAATTTTCCCAAATACTTATTTACTCTTGCTTGAGTAACTTCTGTGACCACTACTTTGTGCTTCTGCTTGAGTTATATTATTTTGTAATAATGTTACTCTTACTTCAGTACAATTTTTGGCTTTTCTACTCACCAAGAATAATACAGTGTTACAAATTTGTTAAGTTGTCTGTGTAATCCCTCAGTCGTCCAGGTCTGATCCATAGTAAAAGCCAAAAATTAAATCGGTCAACTGGACAAAAAGTTGTAGGAGTGAAGACGTTTCGATGCTCATCCAAGCCACTTCTTCAGTTCTGGTCAGATTACTGGTGGACACTTCCTTATATCTATCTGAAGGGAGGAGCTAACTACACTGAAACTGAAAATAGCTATTGTTTATAGTTTCTTAGAAGAAATGGTTTTAGAGGGGAGTTAAAAAAGCAGTTTTTGTTAGGAAATATAATCCTTCCTTAAACAGGAATGGGAGCCTTAGACATCAACTATCCCCAATCTATAACTCCATCATCAAAGCCAAAGCAAAACAAAGATAAAGAAAACAACAGGGCTAGCCAGGATGCTGGGTGTGAAAGCATCCATTAAGAGCTGAAGTAAGACTCAGTCACAGTGCACAACAGCTCAACAGACCTAGCCTACAAACAGAATCTGTAAACAATAGCTGTTTTCAGTTTCAGTGTAGTTGGCTCCTCCCTTCAGACAGACATAAGGCATCATCCACCAGCAATCTGACCAGAACTGAAAAAGTGGCTTGGATGACCAGTGAAATGTCTTCACTCAAACAACGTTTTGTCCAGTTGACCGATATAATTTTTGGCTTTTACTAAAAATTTGTTAAGAAAAAGTCCAAATGGAGCAGACAGGTTTTCGTGGCTCCTGGTTGACCTGCTTTATTGGTGATGGATGCTGTGAGCTCTGACCTCTGCATTTCTGGCAGCATTCTCCAGGGACAGTCTCTGTGTGAGTACAGTCCAGAGGAGGACAGGGCAAGGGAGTGCACTCTCTGTTACCTCCCTAAGGCAAGAGGGAGCAGTTAGATAAGATTACAGTGACTCACAAAAAAGCAGAAAAAAGGCCTTGAAATAAAAGCATACCTTACACGTGCAGGTTTGGCAGCCCTCTATTGTGGTGGAGAAGGACACATTCTGAATGGTTCCATCCAGATCACAACCTGCACAGGACAGAGTTTTACATTACTTTGCTCTAGTGTCATCAAGATACTAAAATTTCAAACTCAATTTCGATATTAATAAATAGACTCCATACTCAATACCAATTCTGATGCCACAATGATAATAAAAAAAACATTTATTTAGACAATAAGATGTGATTTTCAACATTAGTCTTCACTCTTCACTTTTATATTACCATGTGGTCTTATATCTGTGTAATCTTTCAGTCGTCCAGGTAGGTTCCATAGTGGTCCATAACCACATATACTAGTCTATGTAGTCTTTTACTTGTTCTGATACAGCTCAAGATCACTCTAAAGTTATTCAGGAAAGGTTCTCTTCTGTCCTGTGAATGATCAAATGAGTATTTAGTTTTGATGCTAGTTGTAGTATCAATAAGTATCTGATTTTCAATACTTTTGACAACTCTACTTGGCTCAAATCCAGCTGCTGTCAGTGGAGCACACTTGACTTTTCCTCAGGTCGGTGTCCAGACATGTGGCTGTGCTCTGGAGCTGCACATGTGCTGACAGTCCAGTGTGGTGCTGATACTCAGTGCATGTGTCTTATCACTTACCCACATGCTTTATGAGCCATGACTGTACTCAGTGTCTACTGAGACCAGTATTCAATCTATTAACACTCAGAGATTTACTGTTGGAGCAGAGATAGGAAATATACAAGCTTCTACAGTAATCCAACCTTTGAACTAGGGCTATACAGTAGTCCTTTGTTTGTTTACTCAATTATTCGGTCGATGGTGTCTTAGTCGACCAAAATTTGTATCACTTGATTAATTATTTTCTTTAAGGGACTGAGAATGAAAAGTAGCTGTTCAGCTAACTTCTGCACATTTACACGTGTAGTTTTTACTGGTGTTCATTAATGTGCTTTGTCCCTTTTCAAATAAATAAATAAATAAATTTAGATTATAAGGATTTATATGGGACAACAGCAGTAAGGAGAAGACGGGGAGTGAGTTGTTTAAAGATTCGGTAATGAATTAAGAGTTTAATAAAACGGTTTCTCCATACTTTTTATTATAAATAGTTATTTTTGCATGAACTCCCATGCACATGTAGTCTTGTGAATGCACTTTGGGTCAGATACATAGTGATGTGTAATAGTTTTGAAACTTTTGCCACGGCCCCTTTTAGCTGTATAATCAATCTGCAGGACATGCTTTGACACTGATACTGGCCATGACCAGGAATCAAGTGTCTATGATCGTATCAGGCATATGTTACCCACGATTCTTGGTAAACAATGTGCCGACTGGATAAAAATAGGCGACCTGGCAGTGGCTTCTGCTTTAGTTGATAAACAACAACATGCTTTGTAATTTTCATGGTTAATACTTGACATATATGTCTAAATTAATTTCTTATTTACTTCACGATGCATGATGTTGTGAGCATTTATCTTGACTGCAATACATTAAAATCAGGTACAAGCAATTTAAAATGAAGAAATTTGTGTTTTGCAGGAGCAAAATATATTTTTGGTCAGAAATAATCCCAGGACAACCCAGCTCTTGTGTGTGTTTGTATTAGTGCGTGGGATAGTATAGCACTTAAGAGTGGCCTGCTGTTGTGAGAGGAATCCAAGCCTACACGAGATCAAAGGCTGCTCCGTGACAACATACACAAACTACGGAGATAGATGTATTGCCTGAGAAGAGGGTCGAGTGGAAATAAGGAACAACAATGTGGAGTTAGACTGAAGATGGATGCAATGAACAGCGATGACGAGAATTAGGTCAAAAGAGTAAACTACTGCTGAACGGAAGGAGACACAGGAAATGCTTCATAAAACACATGTCTTGTGGTTTCCAGGCCTGTGGTTTTCCTCATATAAACTACGTATCACTATATGGAAGAATATTCTAAGAAACATGTACTTACTAACTAACATCATTACAGAAACCTATGAACTACTACTGCTTTATCTCTTATACTAAATGACCTATTCTCACTACGAGAGAAATGTGGTAGAAGAAAGAGGGATGTGGAGCAAGAGGGGAGAAAGAAAAAAAGAAAATGGGAAAAAAAAAAGAAAGGAGAGAAGAGGAGATAGGGAAGGAGAAAAAAGAAAAGAAAGAGGTCATTGGTCATTGGTTCCACATGTTTGCCTCAGAATACTACTCAACACAACTGTAAGTCATGATGGGAAGAGTACTATAAACTAGGGTTGTTAAAAGTATCAAAAAAAGATACTAATAGATACTAAAACTAGTATCGAAACTAGATATTCATTTGAGCAGATATCAATACTAAAAAAGTCACATTCACAATGAACCTTTACTGAATAGCTTTACAGTGATCTTGAGCTGTATCAGAACAAGTATAGGACTGCATAGACTAGTATACATCCATGGACCACTATGAACCTACCTGGACCACTGAGGGATTACACAGATATAAGGCACATGGTAATATAAAAGAAAGTATTATCACTGTTGAAAATTACTTTCTGTTGTCTAAATAAAGGATGTAATTGTCATTGTGGTATCAGAATCTGTATTGAGTGTTGAGTCTGTTCCTTAGTACTGAAATCAAGTTTGAAGTTTCACTTGACAGTATATAGAATACCTGTATTAAATGGATTTCGTAACATATTCTGTTATATGGTCTAATTAGAGTACTGTATTCTGAATACTTTCACATCGAGTTGTATTTAAATTATAGTGTAAAGACATAGGATTAAAACTGCTTTATTTCCTGTCACTCTCTGGAGAAGGGAAAATGACATATGCGCTTTTCCATTTTTCCACTAATTATGTGCAGTTTGAAGTATAAATTGTGTTATCAAGTACTGCAGTGTGTTTCTTAGATTTTAGGAAAGTAACTATTCTAAATACTAACAACAGAAAGTGCATACTCAGTTGCATTTACTCAGTTACATTTCACTTGAATAAAAGTTTAGCTGACTCTTCCCACTGTGAGTAAGTCTACAAGTGACTGCTTTAGGCTTTATGTTGACAATATGAAAGTATTTTAACATTTGTGTTTCTTGCACTGCTCCTTCAGATATGATTTAGTTTGTCTAATTTTTGTGTCCATCTTTGAAAATAGCAAATTTGTGCATCATTCATACAACAGATGGAAACTAGCCTGTGGCTAAAATCTGGCATATTTACATGTGTATCTTATGTTCATTAATATGCACTGTCCCTTTTCTAAAATGTAATGTTTTGCTTTTCAAATTGCATTCACTTCAAATTATACCTAGATGTTGCTCTAGATAGTTACTCTTACTTGAGTCTTCGTTTCCCCAAATACTTTTTAACTCTTACTTGAGTGATTTTGTTGGACCACTGCTTCTACTTGAGTAACAATATGTTGAAATAACATTACACTTACAGCACATCTGCTGTTAGAAGTGAATGCATATTTTCTGTACATGTATTCATTTACTTCCCAACACTGAGTCAGCCTGAAGTGAGAAATCAAAACATACTCGAAAGAAAGCTTTCAGCAGATCAAATTCATATAAATTACACCGAATACTAGCCACAAAGCATAGGCTGCATACATTTTACTATAAATGCTTGAATTCTCCCAGATTTGCACTGCTAATCCATGTTCTTCCTTCATCCTTTGGCAGATACTCAATACATCTGATGATTTCCAGTTGCTGTGTCTAGTACAGGAAATGAAATGGTGTTTTACTAGAAGTCAGTCCAGTACAGAGCCAAGAAACAGGCACAAAGCTACTTCAATAACAACATGCTGACACAGCATTGGGTAGCACTACAAATTACACAATACAATACAGATATAATGAGTATTATTCATCTCAAAATGTTTTTGATGAGATAAGAAGGTCATAGGTGGGTACACCAGCCAGAAATAGTCTTCATGTAAGAGGGCCATTACTTTAAAATAGTATTACTCAAGTAGAAGTACAAAGTAGCAGTCCAATAATTTAATAGTACAAGTAAAAACGTTTAATAACATCTGCTAAAAAAATAATGTACCAGAAACTGGAATGACAAAACTCAACACAAATACATGCACAAAATCTGACATTTTCAAAGGATAGACACAAAAATGAGAAAAACTCAATAAACTCAAACTCAATTGATTGGTCATATTGTCAACATAAAGCTTCTGTCACTTGTAGACTTACTCACTTACTTTTACACAAGTAAGAGTACTGTTTCATTGTAAAATATAGTACTAAAGTAGGAGTAAACATACAGTGTCTGAAAACTACTACTATTACTTCTACTGAGAAGAGCAATGTTTTTAAAAAGTTAAACTCAGGCCACTGAGGGATTACACAGAGTATTTGAGTAAATGCAACTAAGTACTACCCACCTCTGAAAGGTCATATAGAACCTTTATGTTATCGGTTATTGACTACGCCTAATCACTATTCTGACTTGATAAATAGACACTCTGCAACCATAACATGTCTCACAACAGTACCAGAGAACACCAGAGAACAGCTGAGCCCACAACAGCTGTGGCGGATAAGCCACGTCTATCTTTCTGTGACATCACATTCAGAACCATTAGAGAAGTCTACCCCACAGTCAGTCAGAGCGGTAAATCATGTACTCCTCAATGTACTCCCCAAACTGCAGAATCGCAAGTCAAAGGAGACACTTTAAATCCATTATTCATAGAAAACTGATCATAAAGCAGATCCCAAAACAGCAGCATTACAGGAAACATAAAAAGACAGGTACTAGACACAGATTAGAAAAGTGACACACACTCAAGATCGTCAGTCTGAGCCCCAGTCTTATCTCACAAAGTTCAGGTGAGTGTCATAGATAGAAAGATTAGTCAAGCAGACAAAAGCACGGGCCCTTAACAAAAAAGAAAAAAAAAGTGTCTGGTTACAAGTAAAAAATAAATAAAAAATACCGGTAGTAATAATATAGAGGATTAAAAAACATTGTGTAGTTTAAATGATAGATGACCAATGAGCAGCAGTGGGTCCAGACCACACTGACTGAGGGTAGATTTGAGTTTCTAAGGGGTGCAATACTGTTTAAATGTCCTTATTTATACCCAGCTCACGTGAAGGTGCAAAACTTTATAAGTCAGATTGCAATGCATAATTTTTCACTCCTGTAGACCTGGGCCTGCCAATGAACTCCTCTGTTCCCATGTGTTGCTGAAATAAACAAACCTGATTAGTTGACTAAAAGAGTTTTGCCTGAGACACAGTGGATTTGAGTCTATAAGTAAAGATCTAGTCTGAATCTAAGATTAAATCATTACTGGAATGTTGCTCAATAACTGAAAAGTATGATAGCGGTCAGAACTGTGCGAGCTTCCATCAGAGCATGTTGTTGTTTACATATTTTACAGTACACAGTTGTGTTTATACATGTTTCCCTATGATGTGTGGGAACCCTGAATCAGATGCTGAGCCCTCTGTTTGTAATTAAGCTTTATGGAAGGTGCACCAAAGGTTAGACCAACTAACAACTGGGTTTCTCACAAATATGACTTTTGCATGAATGTCGACATTGTAAAGCTCAAATTGTAATGTAATTTTAGTCTCAGCTACTTGGCTAAAATAGTATATAGGTTTAGTCAACATTTAGTCAAATACATTTTTGTCATTTTTTGTCTAGTTTTATAAATGAAAAATCATACTACTGGTAGTTAAACTTAAGGTACAATATGTATTTCACCTGCATGATTCCATGGAAATAGAAAGTTAAAACCATACTTTAGTATGGAGATGCCATACTGTGGAAGATTACGGTCTAATGAACAACCTTTCCATGGAAACAATCAGGTTTATGGAGATGCAAGCTGGCCCACAGTAAGGATGCATGTTTTTGCACATTTCTCTGTGCTATAGTAACTAACAAATTGAAAAAACATGCTTTTACTTCAATACATCTTTGGGCTAAAAAGTTACATACAGTGACTTTAACTTTTGTGTGAAAAGCTCTTAATAACAATTTGATTGATTAATAATATATATATATATTTTTTCTTTTCTAAAGAAGCATTTTAAGCAGCTAAATTTTTCCTGATTGTGGGAAAGATGGACTGGCCTGGGTAGAGTTTTAGTTTTTCCTCGAGTAAAGCAGAAAAGAGGAAGCCACAGTCTGTGTGAGTGGTAATGCATGTTAGCCACATCTCTGTGTCGGCTGGTCTGGGAACACCTTGGGGATCCGACCAGAGAAGCTGGAAATCTGGGAGTCCCTGCCCCATGACCAGAATCTGGATAAGCGGAAGAAAATGGATGGATGATGAATTGATATAAATTAGTATTTTTTGTGTGTACGTAGTTTGTGGTTCATTGATTGAAAATGTATAATATAAATAAAAACTCAAAGTTATATAACAAATATAGTTTTAAAGAAAACTTGTATTATTTACTTGAAATGGAGGTTTGATGGGTATTGTTCATCTCAAAATGTTGTTCATAAGATAAATAGGAGTGTGGCCATAAATTGTACATGTACAATTTATGCACTACTATCTACGACTACTACTATTATTCATCTGCACTGTACATCTGCTTCATTTCGATGTGGAATATATATAATCAAAGAGAACGCCCAGTGCCCAAACACAGGCATATCAACCTTACCTTTGGTGTTGGCCTGACACCTGACCGTGCCGGCGGTACAGATGCACAGGGTGTGGATGTCTGAGTGCCAGCGATGTCCCTCCTCCACCTCTCTGCCCTCCCACACACACCTCTGCCTTACACACTCACAGCCCTCCAGGTACTGCACACGTGTCTGCAGCTCCGCGTTCTGTTCAGCATATAGAAAACATATGATCAAACACATCAAATCATACATTCCATTCAAACTGTTTATATTCACTCAAATTCCAAGGTGAATGTATGGCCACATCTGAGTCCTGTTAAAGACTGAAGCTTTAGATGACTCCTGTACTTTGCAAGACAAAAAGATCATTTCTGATCATTCTGTAGCCCATCAGAAAAGTGCTGTAAATGTCCCAGATGATATTCCAATATTAAACATGTAAAGGGACTGTCCAATCAAAATACAAAAGCGCAGTGAAATCACTTTATTACCCTGTTTGGAAAATTAAATTTTCTGCCATTTTATGTTCACTTATTTTTAAACTTTTCAACAGATTTCATTTAATACTCATAATAAAATAGCTCATTTTAAAAACAGCACTTGATATTATTTTGTAGTGTAACCAATATATTGTTCATTCATTGCTAGACACTTGAGGACTAAAAATGTGCTTCAGCTCACACTGGCCTACCTGAGCTTTTATCATGTCCACCATTTGAGTGAGCTGGTTCAACCTCAGCTCCAGAGTCTTGAGCCTGTCTATGTCTGTGTCTCCCTGGCTTGTGCCAGTCTTTGTGCCCTGTGGAGGTGATGGAGGCCCCAGCACCACCCCTCTGTGTTGCTGCTCATTCTGGACATCCTTAGTGGCTTTTGGTTTTCTCTGTGGTTTGCTGGAAGAAGTATTCTGTTGGCTAGTGGTCCTATTGGCTGACTTAACCTGATCAGCATTATCAGAATCTACAAGAAAAACAAAGTTTCAGTCTATAGATCTAGTTATCCTTATCTTGTTCATAAAAAAGAAAAATGCTGCAGCTTTTATTTGCTGTGCCAGACTTGTAAGTCATAAGAATAAGATGCATACTGTTATAAACCACCAGATCTGAGCCCAAACCCACAGTAATAATAATGCCAATACAACGTGTATTAAATTGCAATATTATTTGTATGAGCATCGATACATGTCAAATACATCAGAGTTAACAGCACTTGGTTTATAACTTTTGAGAAAACTGCTAATGTTATTTGTGTGTGTTGTCCTTGTTCTGTTTTATGTGGTGGTGGGCCAAAGATGAATTTTGAATTTAGACAATAAAGCTATTCTATTTGATTGTAGCTGCGTAAATTATATAGTTATATAGAAATGCTTACTAATATCAAATCATAATTTTGAACTCAGTGTATTGTACCATGGAAAAATCATATTAATATAGCACTGACATTAAGGCAGAGCATTGTGTTTCTAGTAAATACTGTGAAAAATACTAAATTAGATTAAATAGTAGTCCATATACATTTTTACATATAGTGTCAAATTTGAATTAGCAGAATTTCCAATGTCTTACCGGTACTGTCACAGTCCCATTCTCTCTGCTCATAAGCCTTTACAGAGAGTTCTGCAGCTAGTAGATAGCCCTACAGAAAGCAGATTTGAATTTGAATAAAGCCATTCTGAATTTATTGTCCTTTTGCTGAAGCTGTACTCACAGTGAATTTGCTGTTTGTTTCCTCCCAGGTGTGCTGCCCACAGTGACGAGCATGTCTCCAGGTAACGTCAGGTTGATTCTGTCCTCATTTGTTATTGGTACAACCACTGCTTGTTCACATTCTACAAAGAAGGTGACCCTCTCCGGCTGCACACTTATGGCCAGCTGAACCAGATCCTGATTAGTGAAGGGGTTTCTCCTAGGAAACACCAGACTGGAGAGCCTCTGCACTGCTCCTGAAGACCGGTACTCCACATTCAGGCTTTTAGAGGATGATGTGACTTGCAGAATGGGAGAGGATGCAGAGGAGAGAGAGAACAGGGTGGCAGGAGAGTTGGAGGTTTGCACACCTTTTAGAAGCACACCCAGGCTGCTGTTGACATTGGAGCTTATGTACTGGGAGTATTCTGAAGGAAGGCTGAGGTGTGGAGCTCTGCTGCGAAGTTTGTACAATATTCCAGTGGTGGTCTGCACCCAGGACACCCCACTGATGGGCTGTGACAGGTTCAGAGCCCCCAGCAAGTCCACCACTGCAAACACATCACACATTACTTATCAATTTAGAGGAAATACAAATATAAAGAGTTACACATGTATAGCTAACAAGAGATTAATCTATTTGAATAAGACATTTTCACAACTAGTCTTACAGCGTTGTTTTTTGGGTTTTTTTTTTTGCCAATTTCACACTCTTCCTGCACATAACATAAGGTCTGAAAATAAATTATTGTACATGTTTGTTGTTTTTGTTTCGTTTTACCTGTGTCATAAACGTGTAGTGGCTCTGCAGTCACGCTGTACACAGTAGTCAAAAACACAAGTATCTTCAACACATCCAGCGTCCTCATTTTCCCCCAATCCATTTTATGTAGTGTTTGATTCTTGCTTTGCTCTAGACCCAGAAGTATGAACCGCTATGTTGACCGGTCCATTACGGCTCCGCGTATGGTCTTCCCGCGTCTCCGGAGCTCTCTCCCAGTCCCATTCCCTCCCTGGACAAGCGCCGCGCACCGCACATGGAACATCTGGAGGCAGGCAGGGCGTCTCTTCTCCGTGGTCACTTACATTCTCCTCAGGGGCAACTTATCACACAGTCTACTTCCCAAAACTTCCAATAGCGCAAGACCAAAATGCTTCCAAACGTCCAGGTGTGCAGAACTTTCCCAGGAGAACGCCTCCTCCCCCTTCGCGAAAACGGAGAATCTCCACCTAAGAGACTACTTGGTGATTCCCAAGGACCCACGTTTTTTGGTAATGAGCTAAAACCTGGCCCGGAGACTGGAGAGGAGCCATAGACCAAATGTGTGTGCGTACTTGGCCAGCGTGCTTGTGCGTAAAAGTGCACGGAAAGGGCGGGAGTAAACATAAGCGGTCATGTTTCACTGGATTGGAAATCGTCCAAGTAGTGTGCATCCCCACTGCGTTCAGTCGCTCAGCCTCCCACAAGCCTCCTCGAGGCTTTCAGGAGCTCGGAGGACAATGGAGTCTCTAAATTGTGCACAGTCTAATGCAGGAATATTATTGGATGAGGCATAGGAGCGCGTGAACTACTAAAAAGCGCCTGGCAATTACGTCACGTGACACATCCCAGCACCTGTATCTAATTATGACCCCCCTCTCTCTCCAGCTGCAAACAAAGGCTCATCTATGACTCAGGCATAAGTGACAACGTAATAACAGCGATTTTACAAAGCTTTCCTGAAAAAAACAACCTACTTTCTTTGCCCGCTTTGCTTTTTACATACACACATTACTGGAAAGCATAGCACTTGAATTACTTCTGGACTGCAGGAGTTAATTAACCAGCCAGACTCCTTTGTTCGACCAGAAGAAGGAACATGTAGACGGGCCAAGGTCATAAAAACAAAATGGGAGCCAGCACTGTACCCTGGGGAGCACCAAAAATAAAGTGGTTCTGTGAAGTCCAACAGCAGTAAAGTTGTTATTATTACGGATCACGTTTACTGGAACATAAAATGGAAATAATAAAACAGAATGATACAGACAATTGACCAATTATTGTTATGCTCTTTCTTGTGTGTTGTGTGATCAAATGTCTGAAGACAATCCCATTTTTGAGTTTGTGGCCTGTATAATAGTATCTGTGGAGAACCTTTACAAAAAATCAAGGTCCTCCACAGAATCTTTACACAAAGTAAAGGTTCTGTGGAGAACCTTGATTTTTACACAAAGCGTGCATATACTCACAATTGGGTATTGAGTAAACCTCTTAAATGTTCCACATAGTAGCCCATTGTCTGCTCTTAAAATTGCATTGCACATGACACTTTAATCTTATAATCTACAAATGGTTAAAATGTAATACCTTCATAAGAATTTAAGCAGTCTAGTCTGGTCACCTTTTTAAGAACTCCATGGGGATGCCCTCAGAATCTTTGGAGACCCAGATTTGGGTCCAGCCCCTTTAGGTTGGGAATCATTGGTTTAGTTTAAGTGTAGCCTATCATAATGCACAGCCTGAGTTTAGCCTATCATAATGCACAGCCTGAGTTTCTGAGATAGAATAGAGTAAGAGTAGAGTTAAAATGCTCTAATGCCTAAACTGAGCTCTGCTGACATCCTGTGGTCAGCTCCTACCACAACAGTCAGCTCAGTGTTTTTTTTTTTTGTTTTGTTTTTTTGTTTGTTTTTTTTTCTTAATTTACAACAGATCCATCAAACCCAAGGACATTTTATTTGGAAAATTTACCCCGTTCCTTCTATACATGCCCATCACTTCTGTCTGACCCTGTGAAGTGAGGTTATTATACAGCCTCTTCAGGCAGGACAAGTGTGTTAGTAGAACAGGGCTAATCTTGAGCAGGTGAGCAGCTGTGACTTGATAGCTAAATCCTTGTAAAGAAACATTAGTTAGGGCGCCAGGCTAATTGAATTAATCCCTTTAGGCTAGCTATAGCAGCAACAACTCCTATTTACCAGCACTGCGCTCTTCAAATACAAAAACAAAGCAGTAGGATACAGAATATCATAGCAAACGATATTAAAGAATGCAGCCTCCCTAATTGCATCTAATTATAGTTGTCGTCTTTTGATTAGTTGTCACCGCATGCCGCAGTTTGCAGTCAGAGGTCAGACTTCGGATGAGACAAATCTTGCGCGCACGTGAATCCCCCGGCTGACATCAAAGTGTGATTTCCCGCGCTGTGGTTGGCTCGCGCACGCGGCTCTGCACAGGTAAGCCCCGCCTCCGCCTGAGCCTCAGATTATCCCGGGACCAGTGCGGGACCTGAGGACAGGACACAGGGCAGGACCGTGGTGCAGACCTGCTCTTAGCTCGAGTGAATGCGAGGTTCTGGGTGGGACTTTTTGAACCCAGGACCCTTCATCTAAACAAAGCTGCTGGGATAGTTCCAGGTAGGCCTACTAGTTTATGTCTTCCACCTGTGACCTGAGGAGGAGAGGCTATGGAGAGTGTGGAAGAAAGCTGCTGAGGATTTGACAGGTTGGTCTGCTGGTCGTTTTTTCGAAGATATTGTACAATAAAACTAGACTATTATGGATATAGCCTATGTAAAGTCATTTTACAAGTCGCCTGTTGCTCTGCTACTTTAGGCAGAATGGCCACAGGGTTGTTCTAGCCTATAAAATAGCATGGACAACATCATATCAAAACAAAAGACAACATTGTATTTGGCCTTCAATCACAGCGTTTAGAGGCATTTTTATGTCCTTATGTTAAAGGCCCCATGTTATGTTAAGCTGATCTCTGTTCTAAAGTTCTATTTCTTCACACAAACAGACCTGGAGTTGTGTTTTGTTTCATTCACACATGTTTAACACACAAACCCTGCATATTTAGGCCGAGTCCTTCTCTCAAACAGAAAACACTTAAACTCTCGACACCTTCACTTGAATCATTTGGATAATTTTAGCTTGGAATTACCGATCTCTATTGAACTAAAGGTAAATAGTAGCTTTTTAACTTGAAAACTACTGCTTCATGACAGAAGGTGAACAGAGCATTTTGAGCTTTGGAGGTGTAGACAGACTAATAATAAAGGTTTAATCAAAGATGTGTGAATGAAAGCACAACTCAAGATCTGTTTTTGATGAGGTAACAACATTATGACATGTCTTAAAGATCACAAGTGTCAAATTTGCCTAATATAGGACCTTTAACAAAGACTATACAGGATATGCTTATGTTACGTTCCATAAGCAATTTAATGTATTCCATTATAAGGAGCATTATTGTGTATTCAAAATAGGCTATAAAATATATTGCAGCCTAATTACGTCCCACAATAAAAGTATCATTCAGCACAGTTTTTGTATTCAATCATGTTAAACCTGCTATATCAGACATCATTAGCAAGAAAGGATTAATTCGCTCTCTTTTTGCACCATCACAGATGTGGCCCCTGAGGTCTAACAGAGACAAGAAATGGCCTCCACACAAATACTACTGCGTGTTTTGAGGGCCAAGAGCCAACTCTGTGTTTTTGTACTCTTACTGCAGAGTCCACAGGCTTATGGTAAAGTAACATATCTTTAACATAATGTTGCTTTGAAACTTGTAGAGTGACAGTATGTTTGTTGCAGGCATGTCAGGCTGGGGCGGCTGTCTGGATGGTCAGGATGTGTTTGCTGCAGTTAGAGAGAACAGTCCCCCGGTCGTCCTGTCTCCAGAGCTTTTTGGGGACTGGGCTGAGGACAGCTTCTCCTGGACGGTGCGTGGAAAGGACGCACACTGGTTCTTTTTGGATGGGACAAATCTCTGGCTCAACACATCTGAAGAAAAAGTTCTGGACCGAGAGGTAAATAATGTAGATGTTAAACCAGATAAGAAGAATACATTTATGACTAAGGAGGATCTAAAACATGGATGGATATTCTGGTAACTACATGTAATAATTATATACAAATCATTATCACGCTATCAATTCCCTTAAATGCGTTAATATCTTCACTGAAATGGAGCAAAGGGGTCATGGACTGTCATCATTTAGTATAATGTTTTTTGTTTTGTATTTCACTGGCTTGACAAACCTCTCAAAGCACAAAACTGTAATCAATATTCATTCAATTTTCCTGGAGCTAATTCTATAGTCATAGTTGTAGACCAGGGCCTCCAATCTGTGCTGTCGGCCCGTCTGATGCACATCTCTCACTCAAACACCACATTCTTACTACCAGGCCAGATGGGTGTGTTTTGCTTTAAGACTGTATGCATTAGTTAGAACTGAGATGAAAATGCAACTTTCAGGTTGGTGAGTAAGCTATAGAATTCCATACTACAACATTTTTAGACAATTTCATATTTTCATTTGTAAAGAAAGTCAATTATTATTTATTTTATTTAACGTTTAAACATTTCAATTTACATATGAAATAAGTAGCTATATATGAATACCATGGTCACAGATAGCATTATACATTTGTCATGGTCTGTATTTAATCTTTTTTTTTTCACTTACTCTCCTTAGATTCAGTACTTGACATGTTTAACAACTTAAAGGATTTCTCAAGTAGATTTTTTTTCTTATCAGTTCCAAGAATACTTTTGTAATGTTCTTTTTTCTCCTATCAGACAGAAGGCGCTGTTTTAATTGCAGAGTTGGTGTGTTATGAGGAGGACACACTTCAGGTATACTATCCGCCCTTACCCAGAATATGCCTGTGCACGCTCCCTGGTGATTGCTGACCCTTCCCTCCTGCCTCAGAGTGTTTACAGGATCGTGGTGGAGATCCTCAATGAAAATGACAACATCCCAGTGTTTGTGGATGGGCCTGTACAGTCTGCTGTCATCAGTGAGGTACAGTGTCAAATGAAGCTGTGTCAATTCAACTAGGACTGCTGTATTTCCTCTTCCTTTCCTTTCTACTGTCACCTGTCTGTCACTGTCAGCCAATCACAGCCAGCTACCATTGCCTCTTCTCTCCCAACCTTATTCCTTCCATTTCAGCAACATTCCCTAACCCTCCTTTATCCCATCTTCACAATAGCAGCAGCACAACCAGCCTCCTCAGCCTCTTCAGTTCCTCTTCTACATTACCTGTGTCTATTTTTGAGGGATGTAACAAGAACCAATTGGCTGCTTAAAGCAACTGTATATAGTCTGCACTCTTAGGAACTACTGTACAATCACAACTGAACTTGGGTTGCCAATGCCTTAACCTTCAGATAGAGCACACATACAAGTGTTTCTCATTTTCAGTTTATGGACAGGCCTCATGTGAAAGATCAGAACCTCTAGAATTTACTCACTGAGCTGCAGAGGCTGCACTAGCACTGATTAGTGATTGGTTGCAGGTGCTGGGGTTTAGGTAGTGACCATTCAGATCAGAGAGAAGCATTTTAGGTTCATACCAACTAGATTTCACCTTTAAAACTGGCAACAGCAGATGAGAGAATCATGACAAGCCTATTCTGCTTTCTGATTGGATAATTGTCTTCAGAACCAAAACACTAACCACCACTATATTCACTTAAAATATTTCCATAGAGCATATTTAGGAGGGAGGGTGGAGGGAGGTGAAGATGAGTTCCTGGGAGCATGGGATTATTTTTCTATCTATATTGTCATATTGATGCTCTTCTTAATTAAAAATCTATGATAATAATAAATAAATGGGACATCATGTTCAATGTTTTTGTAAATAAGAATCAGCCAGCATTACGATTGTCATCTATAGTTATATTTGATTTGCTTACTTTGTTTGGGGGACACAGTCAGGTGAAGTTTATGGAATTTAAAATGAAAACCTTACATACAAGTTCTTTAAAAACCTTATTTAGTTTGTAAAGGCAGCATGCAAAAAAGAAGGAACTACAGTTCCTTGCTCTGCTTTGATGCAGTCAATTAAGAAGTCAGTCTAAATGAACCTAAAAATAGGATTTCACTTAAGGCTTGCAAGGCATGAAAGGAATATTTATTTTTTGTAAGCTTCAACACAATTCCACATATTTTTTTCTGCGGAGAATACATGTCCTGTGTAAGATGATACATAACTATTCCATCATATACTCTTAATGTCATCTGTTCTTTTGACAGTCTCTTGTCTCTCATTTTTTATCACTTCTTGATTATCTAATTTTCTCTTTGTTTCTAGTTGACTCCAGTGAACGCAGTTGTTTTCAAGGTCCAAGCTATAGACGCTGATAATGACAAGATTATGTACACTATTGACCAGGCCTCAGTGAGTTGTGATTCAATATTTACACAATTAAAATAGGGGTGTGAAAATAGAGAATAGAGATAGAGACTCACTAATTTCTAATCATCAAAAATAATTGTTGAGTCTACAGCCAATCCTCTGTCTGTAAAAGCATGTGGTTTAGATGACTGATTAAAAGTCTATGTTGTTTATGTTCAAGACAACGTGATAATGTTCATGAAAGCCATTTTTACAAATTTATGAATTGTTAATTGGGACTGAGTAATTTGAAGAGAATTTTGTCACTAGTCTTAGATGAAAATGTCAACGTGCCATCATATATTTTATTATTTTTATTTTTATTATATCTGCAGCCTGATGCAAATTACTTCAAAGTGGTTCTACCAAACAGTGGAGATATTGTCCTGGCCAAACCCTTAGACTACGAGACCAAGACTCTGCTCAGTGTGGTCGTGCATGCTTCTGTAAGATTATTTATTGAATATTAGGATTTTGACATACTTGAGAGCTGAGTGACAGGCTGTGTTGTTGCAGGAGATGGGCACAGCGGAAGCAGTACAGCACCAGCGCTCATGTCTCCATCTCAGTTCAGGATGGAGATGACCAGTATCCACTGTTCATGCCCTGTACTGTCCTGTATGAGGAGGTCAGTGCCCGGGTCTGTGTCAGCCCCACCTACACAGCCAATGTCACCGAGGGACAGCAGGTAAGTGCACACTTCACTCTGTGTTAGGTGTCTGTCCTAACATATGTTAACAACATGTTCAAATCAAATATGGATTTTACTATAATTTTGCTTTGGCTCAGAAGAGCTAAATGAGCCCCACATTTTAGGGTTCCAATTTCTACAACTAAAACCAGTTGGTTAAAACTTCTCTGCACTGAATCATCACTACCTAAACCCCAGCACCTGCAGCTAATCATGAATCAGTGCTAGTGCAGCCGTTGCAGCTCAGTGAGTGAATTTTGCAGGTTCAGAGCTTTCACATGTAGCATAGCCTGTCCATATATTGAGAATGAGAAAAAACATAAATATCCGGGTTCATTTGTCCATGTTCCCTACCTTTTATCATTTGATGTACCATTTGCTCTCGTTTTAAAATCTGATTTAATTTATTTTTATTTAATAACACTTCTCCAAATAGGAATCCATTGCTACACTATGCTGGAATGTATAGTTCCTCACAGTTATATCTGACAAATAATGATATATAACAACTTATGATCCCAAATGTCTTAGGTCTTAGCTGTGTACTGAAGTCTTTGAGAATGCATGTGCACGCTAAAGCATCTGATGAGTAGATATGAGATATTGCCATGTATATGTGTTGATGTTTGTGGTTTAGCTATATCTATGTGAATGAATTGAAAACATCCTCAAACCCATTTTGCAACAGTAACATGTTTCCTGCAGGACATTGTGCTGAGCTTCTCTCCTGGGCCCATCCATGCAGTGGACGGGGACAGCGGCCTCAGCTCCTCCATTAGTTATGCCATCCTCACAGGTCTAGTCTATGCAGTGTATACAGTAGTAGGATTACACTTTTATAACTGCTGTTCATTTATACTTGTGTAATGTTTATACTCATATTTACGTATTTGTGTTGTAGGGAATGATGATGGCCACTTCTTGATAGACAGACACACTGGTGAGATATCTTTAACTCTAGGTATTTCTGACAAACTCATCACTCCAGCACTCCACCTGCAGGTCATGGTAAGAACTACATGTACCTTTATCTGATCTGTACTATATGATGAACAACCAATTAAACAATAACCTATATTTTGTACAGGCCTTCCAGGACAATGACCCCAGGAAGTACTCCGTGGCTACTGTAGTGGTGCGTATTCTGGCCCATAACCAGCATCCACCATCGTTTGAGAAGTCCCAGTATTCAGGCTTTGTGACAGTGGGGGTTGGTACAGTCGCCCTGGTTCACACATATGGCAACAGAGAGCTTGTGTTAACTGTGATTGACCAGGATTTTAACCAGGTGTGTAAAAAGACTCATGCTGCAATATTTCAACTAGATTTGTGATTTGTTTCATATTTCTTTCATTGTAATTTTGCAGAGCGCTAACCCCATGATAGTTTTCAGCTTGAGTCCGACGTCTAATCACTCAAAGCAGTACACGGTCACCAAAGAGGGACTGGTGATCGCTAAGACAAGTCAGCTCAGCCCCAGAGAGAAACATATCATTCAGGTTAGCACTGTTCTTTAAAAATCTATGGCCTAGATCAGACTAACTGAACTATGTAACCTTTCTGGTGGAATATCCCTCACCTGCTTGGTCTTCATGGAGATGTCATTGCTTTGCCAGGAATTTTTCACAGTACAGCATTAAAGCCCTGTAACTTTTGAACCAAAAAAGTAAAGTAAAATATAAGCATGGATGTTTGTGTTTCATTAAAAAACATTGAAAAACATGCTTCTTTACTGTGAGCAGGCTTGCATTTTTATAAATCTGGGAGGACTTAAAAAGTGTCTCCATGCAGGAAGATCTGAAGTGTGGTTTGAACATTCTACGACACCAGGTCGAGTTACTGGTCAAAACTATGGAGAGGCGAACCCCCTCACAGTAAGAATGCATGTTTATGCTCAATAAAAATATCTTTAAGTAAATACATGCAAGAAAGTCTTAAAGAATGTAATGCCATACCTTGGAACATTCCAGGGAGGCAAGCAGGCGGGGAATCCTTCATCACAAAAGTTACATGGTGCACCTTTAAAAGTACAGTCATATCAACAGAGTTATTTCTCACATACACACAGATACAAAATGTGTCATGATGCAATTGAAGGTCACTTTAAAACAACAGAGATAGTGAAGATTTAACAGAACTATTCTCAGGAGATTAATTTTGATGACCATAAACTTTATCTCACCTTATCTTATCCTAATGCATGTGAAGGAGTTGTCGGTACAGTTATGATGGGGTGGAAGAGGTCATTGGCACAGATTGGCAGCCAGTTTTCCAGACCCAGGGCAGCTTTTTTGACTGGATATCTGAGTGTGACTAAGTCAATGGATAATACAATATAAATCCAATACATTATTATATTATGAACCCAATACAACTACTAACTACTAACTTATTATGCAAAATGTCCTTTTTAGCTTTCTACCATGTTATAACAGTGTTCCCTCATCAAAAACATGCCTCAAGTGGTTTTATATGCATGTTTCAGTAATCTCTCCCAGGCACTGCTCGAACCCTCATTGTGGTTAGCAGTGTGATTCTGTCTGATGCTCAGTCCACAAGCCTACACCATCCATCAGAGCAATTTCCATAAGTGTATAAAACAATGCACTACAACTTCACAAACCTGCAGTTGTTTCATTAGTGGAATGCACAGTGATTGTGTTGTGATAGCGCTCTGACGGGGGAGTGAGGGAGGCTCAGAGCGTCAAAAAACAAAGTGAAACTTATTAAACATTTTAATACTTGGTTTTAGGCTAATTTATAAAACAATATAAAAAGGTAACATGGTGATCTAAATATATGTAATTAGCAATTAATACCCCATAGAAGTGAAATACACCCTTTTTATGATTGTTTGATCCCTGTTGCTTGATATTTTGTAGGTGAGAGCTGTGGATCAGGAGTCGGGAGAATCCACCTTCACCACTGTCACTGTGGAGGTGTTGGCTGAGGGACAAGCAGGTTAGTGAGACTTTGGTTTGTTTTGTCTCATAGGGTTTATTCTCATGATATGTTCACATTAATACGATTTTCATAGTCAGACATCCAGAGCTGAGAATCAAAAGACCATATCAGATAGGAGATTACCATGAGCCCTGTTTACTGTCATTGTGGAGTTAGTGATAAAAAAAATAAAATAAAATAAGGCTTATCTCTTCACTGTGCATGAGAAAAAACTGTCTGAGAAAATATATGCCTTCATTTAACGCAAACTTACTAAAAGGAAAGGAAAATATAGGATTTAAATTGTAACTCAAAGGTACAGTATGTAACTTTCTGGCATTGACATGTTAAAACCAAACATTCTCTATGGGGACAGATACGGTTTATGTCAAACTGTTTGTGGAGATGCAAGCCCACTCATAGTAAGGACACATGTTTTGCAGTGCAATATACACAAACAAAATGGGAAAAAAGATTTTATTTAATCTTTTTTTGCCAAAAAGTTACAAACTTTGGCTTTAAGTCTTGATTTGGCATTTCATTTTTTGTTTTAAATGTGCAAACTGCTGTCAGCGAGAGGGACATACATTTTTTTTAATGACAGTTAGTCTCTTGTGTTATGGGTATTGCATTATTTGATCATCTTGTAATATATTGTGCAGAACTACTTACCAAATAATGCCATTAAAATATTATAAAAATTTGCATTTCATTTTCACATAATTTTAACAAAAGTGTCTGCAGTAGTTTTGTCATGATATTAAAATGTCAGACTAAGGAATAGAGTCAATACTCAATACTAATTCCAGTACCACAATGATAATACAACACTCTTCATTAAAACAGAATGTGATTTTCAACATTAAATCATAGTGTTTTCTTTTATATTACCATGTAGCCTTATCTCTGTGTAATCCCTCAGTCGTCCAGGTAGGTTCCATAGTGGTCCATGGAGGTAGACTAGTCTATGTGGATTTATACTTGTTCTGATACAGGGAGAGATCATTCTAAAGCTATTCAGGAAAGGTTCATTTCTGTCCTGTGAATGTGACTTTTAGTACTGTTACTTGCCCAAATGAGTATCTTGTTTCCATACTAGTTTAACGATAGAGTAGTGTCTGATACTTTTGAAATCCCTAGTCTGCAGTATGCACTAAACTAAACTTTAGTTTGACTTGTGTCTCCCAGCCCCTGGGGCGATTACTGGGCAACGTGTCAGTGGCTGTGTGGTTGGAAAAGCCCTCTTTTTCTGTGTCATGGCCATCTCTCTGGGGCTGTCTCTGCTCTACCTGGGTGCGTGGATGAAGAAGAGGCTCCAGGACGACAGAGACCCGCTGGAGAGGGGCAGTGTAGCCCAGGGCAAACACCCCAATGTGGTGAGAGCACAAAGATTAAACTCTATAATCATGTATGAACAGAGTAACAGTCATGTGTGACAAGAATGCTTTATGTGTCCACAGAGTCTACGCTGGTTTCAACTGGTGAGTTCTCATAGTATTCTCTTATTGTGTGTTTATTATATCACTCCAATGCAACAGACTCCCGTATAATGATTTCTTCAATTAATGAAATAATTGTACTGTTAAACAAATGTACATTATGAACATTAGAACATTATTATTCATGTAAAAGTTTTTTTTTTTTTCCATTTTTGGTTGTGTTTATTGCACTGAAAAACATCATCCTTATTGTGAGCGGGCTTGCATTGCCACAAACATGACTCTTATTTGACTTAGATTATGGGCTCCCCCCATTGTTTCCATGTAAATGTTGATAGTTTGGCAATAATCTTTCACAGTATGGCACAAAACATCTACATGGAGATGTATATTTTAACTTCCTATTTCTATGGAATCGTGCAGATGACATCCCACCTCCAGAAAGTTACATAATTTATTTCTTTGTGAAATATAAGTAGCCTGGAACATTAATGAATTTAGCAGATAAGAAATCCCTCCCCCAAAAGCATACAGAGGAACTAGTATTTGAAGTTATTATTAGAAACATCTGGATTACACTGATAACATTAAAAACAGACCAGCAGCTACACTGTGAGTTAGTAATATTATTGTACCTTTCCTTCTGTTGTTGAGAATATTTTAACTTGTCCTGGAACTGTGCTTACATAGGAGAGCCAAGGAAGTACCATGCCACAGATGGAGGACATCCCATTTAGTGCTGAAGACTACGGGACCTCCAACCCGTCTTTTAACTACTCTGACCAGGATGGCTCCTCACAACCTGAGCCTTTTACTTCTGATAACAATGCCAAAGCCACTCAGTCTACCTGCAAGAACACCACCAGCCAGGATACAGAAAACATCAGCTTAGAAACACTTCCATGCGATTCCCCCTTACACCTGTCGGAAAACTTAAGGATGTCCGAAACCTCTTATGCTCCTCCCAATCCAAATACCAACCACAGCCCCTCCCCTCCCTCCTCTCCATCTGACATCCTAAGCATACAGTTAGCAGCTGCCGCAATTGACAAACCAATCCACAAAGTTCCCACCCCTCCCAAATGCACCTCCTCTCCTCTGCTGTGTGCAAAACAAGCCACCACCCCTCCTCCAAGTCCTGAGCTGTTGGTCGGTTCATCCCAGAGCCATTCGCTGTTTATAGGGGAAGAGGCAGAGGTAGAGCCATCCACGTCGCTGGATAACTTGGACCATTCCTCTGTGGGGGTGCCCCCTGCTGGACTAGAAGAGGATGTGTTTTCAGAAGAAGAGAACGTTAGTCCAGATCTGCTGCCAGATGAACTGGAGCTGCTGGACGTGATGGAGAGATGTTACCCTGTGATAATCACCTTAAGGAAATAGGCTCAGATACACAGGACTGCATGAGAGAGACAGAGACTGGTTTTAATGATTTGACTGGGACAGATGAATAATAACGTCTGCTGTTGGACTGCTCAAGTGTCTTGTTTTATTAAGTCATAATAATGTTGCTTTCACCAATGATTAGGTAGTAATAGCACTAACAGAAAAGATTAGAATACATTTGGATTCAATTACAGTACATTTTTATGGTATACACAGTCCTATTTTAGTCAGAATTATGATTGTTGTAATACTATTCTGACCTTGTAAATTTTTTTATGTTTTTAGATGTTTAATAAATATTTGATGTGACGTGCCATTGAAGCAATGACTTGTAATCACACACAAAGAAATTAAATGTAAATGCTGCTGCATTCAAGTGAGTAAAGTCTATTATTACCAAGAATCCATTAGATTTATATAGTACCTTTCCAGAATAAGCTTGTAGCCACAGCTGCCCTAGGGTAGAGAGATGGAAATTAGGGTTAAGAATACACTTTATTGTCCCTGTAGGGAATTTTTTCCTTTGCATTTGACCCATTCTTCAATGCTGCTGGGCTAACCTGTCAAGAGGAGTGGGGGACCCATCTCCAGATCTTCAGCTAGTCTTGGTCAGGACTACCTTGTGTGTTTTTTTCTTACAAATCGTGCATGTTTGGGGTTGATGGGGGAAACCGGAGCGCCCAGAGGAAACCCATCCAGAAACAGGGAGAGCATGCAAACTTCACACAGAAAATCCCAAGCAGCCCAGGAGTTGAACTCTTGCTGTGAGGTGTGAGTGCTATCCACTCAGCCACTGTGCCGCCAATCTCCATCGATCCTCAAATCACCAACCACACTTTCAGACTACTTACCCAATTGCAAGTTGGGTGAAGTGTCTTGCCAAAGGGCATGCCTCTATTGGTCTTGAAATGAAGTCCTGATTATTTCTGAGTCTCCCTCCATTAACACATTTCCGTGCAGTTTTATCCTTTGTTCTGGATCTGGGTCAAACTTTACGGTTCATCTGGTTTAATGGCACTAAGAGCTTAATCTTATGAGAAGTGGCGAAAAAAGTTCTAAAATAAACACAATGTGCTTTTCTAATCTTCTATTTTGCCACTAGATAGCACCAAACGTTCCCTAAACATCCCACCCTTAAAAAAGTCATTATCATTTAATCCTTTTGTTTTGTTTTATTGAGACATTTCTCCCAATCACAAAATGGACCTCGTTTGGGCTGCACCAACATCATCACAGTAAAGTCACTTCTGTTGGTGAGGTCAGCCTGTAAAAAACAATTTCATATACAATTTATAATCATAGATAAAAGTATCAACAGTGGTTATAATGTGGTAGTGATAATACAAGCCAAACTTTTAGAAAGAATCCAATTAAAACAAAGGGTTAACTTTTTGGGTGAAATCAATGTGTTTTTTGTTTTTTTTTTAGCTTGGCACAAAATACAAAAGTAAACACGTCAAACAGAAATACAAGTAATATATGTACACAACATGCATACCAGCGCAGTGATGCATAATGCAGCTTCTCTGGACAAAACTGTTCGACCAAGGCCTTCAAGTCCAACATTCACCGAGCGACATCATTCCAAAAACTAAACCTGCTTTCATTATTGCACTGGTCCAAATAGTCTTCACTGTCATTTAGCAGTCTCCTACCATCAGCAACACAACATTCATTTATTAAAAGGTGCAATATGTAACTTTTGTCGTTAAGGGTCTCAGCCTGCTACCTTCTTGTCTCCATGGAAATGTTGACTTGCCCGGAATGTTCTATTAACGTTACATATACTGGACTGACCGAACTACAGGCATTTTTATTGCTATGACAATATCTTGAACAACATTTTTACTTTTCTAGCCACAGATCTGACCTGTAACTTAAGTGTTGTGTTGTCACCTGCTTGTCTCATGCCACTAACTAAACCAATTAGTCTTAATAATGCATAAAACAAAACAAAAAAATATTAAGAACAATTCAGGATTAGTAAATATTAAAATGATTCAGTACTAATTATGTAAACTATTTGTTCATTATGAATTAAGTCTTTGTCTAGGCTTTATTAATTTGTAGTTATTAAGTGTCAACGATATGTCTAATGCCATACGGTGGATCATTCAAGGGGTAACATGCATGGAGACAAGCAGGTGACCTACCCTAGACCAGAAAAGTTATATGTTGCACCATAAAAAAAAAAAACAAAAAAAAAAAAAAAAACATCTATTTGGGCATGATACAAAATTTACAGCAAAATGTTACTCTTCATGGTCCAGTGCATTTTAGAAAGATGCGCCCTGATTTTTTTTTTTTCTGTCTTTAACACTGTCCATCCTTCTGTACTGAAAAAAGTGGAATTCAGAACTGATCAAACTTGTGTAGGAATCATTTTGCATTAAAAAAAAAAAACAAAACAAAAAAAAACAAAAACAACATTCAAATAAATTATTGTCCGTGGCGTTTGGGCCCATCTTTGTGACAGCACTCTCTAGTGGCAGAGGCGAGCTGCACACGGTGAGCCTGAGTCTCTGAGCAGGAGGCGAGGGGTTAAAACTCATCATGTCGCGTGAGCGCCTCCCCGAAGTCTGTGGCCTGGCTGCCCACGAAGAGGTCGTACTTGTCCACGATCTCCATCTTGGTCAGACGGCCGTCCTACAGGGAGAGCAAGTCAGCAGGTTATCTACTGTCCAGTCTCTTCCCATATTGTTTATTTCTGTTTATTTCTGATAATTAATCCATTAACACATTTCTTTGCAGTCTTATCGGTTGTTTAGGATCTTGGTCAATCTTTATGGTTAATCTGGTTTAATAGTACTTAATCTTATGAGAAGTGGTGATCAGAATTTTGGTGGTTTGTGTTACGGTGTTACTTATGGTCTTTCCCTTTTAGTATGGGTTATGTTTTGTGTGTGTTTGAATCTGTCCTCTTTCCCCCATAAAATCCTGGCTGTGTGAGCCCTTGCCGGTGATTGGCTCAAAACAGTCCTCCAATCTTGTGGCTCACCTGCAGCCGCCTCCCGTTTTAAAGGAGATTGAGCTCACCTGTTTGGGGCTGTGGGCCTTTGTGGTCAGTATGCCATTTTGTACATGTTTTTTGTCTGTCATGTCACTAGTGTGGCAGGGACACTTGTATTCAGTTTTAGTAGTCGTCTTTGTTTGTCAAGATTTTGTCAAATAATTGTAAAATTTGTTTCTTAGTTAAACATGACCTTTGTTACTCTTTTATTTAAACCTTGCATGTTACCTTTTGTGTAAATACTTTAGATCCCTTTTACAATCCTGTTCATTAAATTCCTTCTTTATTTTTTACCATTTTTTCCATCTGGTTTTTGTTACCCCCCCTGACCTAGACAACCTGTGTCCTAATATGCTCTTTTGCCACGAGATGGCAACAAAAGTTCCCTAAACATCTCACCCTTATAAAAAGTCATTCAACTCCATTGTTATTAGGCAAATGTGTGTTGTAATATAGTGTGTTTATAATCTGGCAAAGGCTGGGTTGATATTACTCTTATGACTGAAAATGCATGAGGATTCACAATGGCAACAGTAATCCAACTGAGTTTTCAGGGTAAATCGACAGAAAACAGATTTCCTCTTTAAGTCTCACAAAATGGCCAAACATGACTGAACCAACGCCACATACTTGTGTGAATACTCGCTCTCTCCATGCCCTGGATTTTAGCTCTGCAGTTCTCTTTAATATTTAACATTTGTGCAAGATATTCTTTAAATGTACAGTGCGGTGCATAAAGAACCATTTAAATCAAAATCATGTGTGAGGCATGTTCAAAATGCAACCTGGTTTATGATATGTCCGTTTTTACTGGACCTATCTTACTGAGCAATCTGCAGATTTGTAGACAAAATAAAGAATTAAAAAAATGTGCACATACCTTATCAGAATCTGACTCATAGACCAGGTGCTTGGCCTCGGCCTCAGCGTGGTCATAGTCACTGGGAAGGATCCAGTCTCGGGTCTCCTCTTTGTCCATTTTCCCATCTTTGTTTTTGTCCCTGAACTCAGTGAATTGCTCACGCTCTGTCTTCACCCACTCAGGCTCGTTGGCATCCCCGTCCTGGTTGTACATGTCACCTGGACAACAAGACAGCAGTCAGTCGGCCTTAGAGTACAGACAGTATAATTACAATAACCAGTAGTAGCAACTACAAAAGGAGAAAGTAACTAGTCACAGCTCTCACAAACCCTTGGCACATCAATGGTATTCACACAATTTTAGCCACTAGTACATCTTTGGGACAGCTACAGAACACCAATTTCAGTCAAAAGTGAAGCAGGGTGGACCACTCTTGCACAGTCAATCAGCTGCTGCTCAACATTCAAAATGCAGTTCTTTTGACCTGGTTAATTTCTGTAATTATTACTGGGCCTTTCCACAAATACTGGCACAAAGTTTAGAGCCATCTCAGACTAAGTGAAATGATATAATTTAAAGTATTTTTCATCAGGAGTTGAAGCCAAATGCAACCTACATAATTTCCCCATGAAACCAATTAATTGGTTTCCTAACTTTGTATCCACACTTTTTAAACTGCTGACGACAAAAAAAAACAGAAAAAAAAAAAGAACTCCTAGTGAAAGAAAAACTGACCGATGTACTCGTCCAGGTCAATCAGGCCATCTCCGTTCTTGTCAATGTCCTCCATGGTTTCCTACAGGAAGACAAGAGGAAATGGACAGATTAAAATGGGCCAAATGTAAGTAGATACAAAACTGGACAATGGTAACAGGATATGAAATACAGACAACAGAATGTCAAAACAAATACACAATTATCTGTAGTTATTTCTGTTTTAGACTTGAGTACACAGACAATGTTGGAATCTTGCTCACATCAGCCAAAGAGAATCACTTGGATTGTATAATATTTTTCAACTGGTCGTTCACTTTTCAAAATGCATCTGCATTTCTGTTAGTCTGCCATTAAACTAGAATAAACCTTTTTAAGACATACAGAGAAGCAGAAGAATCAGATAGTAATAAATACTAAAACTAGTATTGATTCATTTGACCAAGTATCAATATTTTTAAAAAGTCATATTCACAGGACAGAAATTAACCTTTCCTGAAGAACTTTAGAATGATCTTGAGCTCTATCAGAACACGTATAAAACCACTTAGGCTAGTATACACCCATGGACCAATATGGAAACTACCTGCACGACTGAGGGATTACACAGCCACATGGCAGTATAAAAGAAAGTACTATGACTGATTGAATGTTTACAATCACATTCAGTCAAAGTTTTTATTATCATCATGGCATCGGAATCGATAGTGAGTATCAAGTCTATTCATAAGTAAGCAGTTTTTTATAGTATCATGGTAGTGAGGAATCAGATGAGATCAGAAAGAAATCAGATTATTTTGTTTACATGTAATTTTAATAGTCTTATAACTCTAGAAAAATCTGATTATGATCAGATTTTGAGTGAGCATGTAACTGCAGCCAGTAAAAGTGATGAGAGTAATCAGATTTGTGATTGCTCATACTTGTGCAAAGAAAACTATGAAAAAGGAAATGTTACAGATTTAAAGTTATTTTAAAATGCATTGTGCTTTGTCGTCCAAATACAACAGTTAATATAAAAATCCACTGATTCATGTGGCCCGTGTCATCAAGCGTTTTTGATTATCACATCTAATTATTAGGTTATCCAATTACTCTAGTTATCTCTAGTCATTTTGACAGTCATATAAAGTACCCAGGGTGGAAACCTGTATCTGCCCTCACCAGCACCACGATGTCCTTCATGTGATCATACTCCTCTGGGTGAAGAAACGCGGTGAACTCCTCTTTGTTAGCCTTCATGTCTGAATCTTGGTCGGCCATTTTGAATCTCCTCTCATCGCGGTCCATCATTTGTCTGTAGCTCAAGCCATCCTCGGGGTCGCTGTCATCTGCAAAACAATACATTTAACTCAAACTAATATCCGTACAAAGAGACAACTAACAGGAGTTCAATTCCCTCTTTAACAATTATTTTAGTAGTGAACTAGTAAGGGTTGGATTAGCCAATCAGGGACATGCATTGTCCATCCATATGACAACAAACATGGCTGCTTACAAGGAAAAAAAAGAAAGGAAAGAAATATCACAAGGGAGTGAAAAACATGGCGGATTTCGGCAGAATCAATGAGCTGGACTCAGAAATTTGATTTTCTTCAAAATGATGGTGACCAATGAACTTCTTCGTTGGACATGAAATAAACAAATCTGACTGGCCGATCATGTTTGGTTCTGGCTCGAGGTGCAATGGAGGGAGTGGTAACCAAACTGATATCCCTTTGTGTAAAGAAAAAAAAACAAAAAAAAAAAACGTTAAATCAGTCTGGATTTGCCAGGGAAGTGACGGAAGACTAGACAGAGAATACTTACATACCAATAAAGTGTATTATTGACACATTTTGACATTGGGATTTAATAATGCCACTGTCTTTGTTATACAAAGGTCTTTTCGTACAAGTTTTAAAGTCTGTAAAGTCCAGATAACAATTACAATTAAAATTAATCGTACAAAATACGATTAAGATTTTTAAGTCTAGTCCAATTTATTGTTGTGCACCAACGAAATAGTAAAACTGCTTTAACAGTCCAGAGAAGCATAATGCAGAGTAGTCGTACCAAGGATGTATCCATAGGTGGCGTTCCTGTACTCGTCCCAGGACACCACCCCGTCTCCATTCAGGTCATGGCTCTTCCACTGTCTGTCCACATCATCATAAATCCACCTCTTCTGAGCGTGTTTGATCCACTTCTTCATCTCCTCCACTGTCACAAAGCCATCTTGGTCTTCATCGATGCGCTCCACCAACATACTGCAAGAGAAGCAAGATATTTGTTAAATATGAATTATCCCTCTTTTTAATGCAGCTCTGAGCTCAAAGACACGCCCACTGATTCTTCCTATGGTAAGCCTCATGAATGAGCAACAGGTTTATTTAACCAATCACAGTGAAGTGATTGCTTTCTTGCTTTAGCTCATTTGTTAAAGATTCATTGCATTTAGTTGACTTTGCATGTTGCTTAAAACCACATATCATGTAGGTTTTACTTCAATACTTAGTTTGTTCAAATAAAAAATAATTTATAATGATCTAACATGTTATGCTGTATACTTTTACATCACATAGCCCTGTGTGTTGGTCCAGCTGAGTGGTGCAGCCTAACTGATGTGCCTCTGTAGGTTGATTGGGGATGATCTGGGGGACTGGTTGAATGCCATTTCGCTCCTCTTTCGACAGGAATACAGCTGACAAAATGAGGAACTGGGGCTTTTTTCTGGAGGTAAATAATCAGAAATGGCATTTCACAGGAATTGAGACACCCTGTCAAATATCAAACTAACACTGCAGTTATACATTGACAGGCCAGCTACTGCACTATTACAACATTCTTAAGCTGGAAGAAAGGTCAGAATTTATATTTGCACATTTGGGCTTTAATGATTATAAATGCAGATGTTTTGACGTAATTTATGGTTAAGGATCTATACTAAGGAACAATCTGGGTGGTTTCTTAAAGTGAGAGATGTATCAAAAATGGATATTCTAAATGTAACTATTGGAGAAATACAAAATTTGACATGTTCATTTTTGTCATTAGTCCTCCCATCCCACCCCTACAGCTTCTAATTAATGTATACAAACTAGCCCATCTGCAAAAAACGGGTGAAAAATAGTCACAAAAGTTCCACCTCTAACACTCACTTTCCACTTCATATCACTCCACACACTATCTCTAGCGCTGTGTTTTAGAAGGACAATTTTCTCTCACCCAAGGCGCTCCTTGCTCTCCTCAGGCGTGAGCTGGTCGAAGGTTTTGGCCTCCTCTTGTCCCAGAAAAGCTTCATGGTCATAGTCAAAGTCCTCTGCGTCATTGTGCTCGCGGTTACTCAGCGGTTCATCGTGGTGCACACGGTCTTTCTTCTCCATGGGTTTACTGGAGGCGTACACCAGGCACACCGCAAAACACATGACCAAGGGACGCAGCTCCATCTTGGCAATCTGTGTACAGAGCATCCACAAATTATTTAAGTGCACATAACAGGTTAGACCATAAAAGCCAAAGTAAAATCTGTCAACTGGACAAAAAGTTGTAGGAGTGAAGACATTTCGCTGCTCATCCAAAAGACTTCTTCAATTCTGGTCAGATTGCTCCACCAGCAATTCATTTACGTCTTCAAGGCAATGTAAAAATACCAAGAAAATATGGACTGTGATAAAATCGAAATCACAATCTGGCTCCAAGAAAATTGTGATACACATTTTTTGGCATATTGCCCACCCATAAAAGGAACTATTTAAGTAACATCACAAGTGGTATAGTTAAAATGTTGTTAATATAGTTCTATAAATAACCTAGTGGCCTGCATATTAGTTTTTGCGTTTTATTGTAGTCTGATTAGAAACTGTAGTAGACCACATTTTGTACTACTGAACAGGAAACAATTATTAGTTGGCTATTAATCCATGTTTAATAAACCAATTAAATAGCTAAAATATAAGATTTGACAGGTTCACATAGCTGTGATCTAAAATAGGTCTGAAAACTGCATCTTAAAACTACACGAATACACAAAATCTCACAAAAGTTTCCCATTTTAACTGATAAAATCCCGTTTAAGCTAGAAAGCAGAGCCTCCCTGTAAGTAACAATAGTGCAGCGTCCCGTTAGATTGGACACAACACAATTAGCTGACGTTTGGCTAAGAAAACAATGTCACAAACACCTTTAGCATAACCTCACGTATCCGCTAAATCACAGCTAATTAATGGTCCAAACGCTAAAGATATTCAGTCATTATAAGAGAGTAAAAGTAAAGGAAAGTACCCGGGTCTGGTGAGAAGTTGTTGGGTGCAGTTTGAGGGCAGCAGCAGAGCGGAAACACACCCATGCACTTCCGGTGCTAAAGCTGCAGCCGACCAATCAGAGGCCAGGACGGCGAGTGTGATGTCGCAACGTGATTGGTCCACTTCAGGCGCAGGGCGGTGATTGGATTGGACCAGAACCGCCACGTCCTCAAAGTCAATAACATCCCGTTCATTCATAAATCTGAGAAGTTGAAAGGGTTGTGTAGGACTTTATTTGCAAAGTCTGGGAACTCCACATATTTTCTTGTTTTTATCTTTTCCTTATATTTGCCTATTATTGTGCTCAAATTGTCTTTTGAATTAAATAGATTTTACTTGAGTAACTTTTTGAAGAAATTGTACTTTTCAGAGCACTTTTCTAACAGCATACTACTCCTATTGAGTCATATTTTTATTGAAGTAACAGTACTCTTACTTGAGTAAAAGTTTTAGTTACTCTTCCCACTGTGAGTAAGTAAAAAAAGTTTTATGTTGACAATATGAAATTATTTGAACATTTGTGCTTCTTGCATTGCTCCTTCAGATATGATTTAGGTCTTTTTTGTTTTGTTTTTTTCATTTTTGTCTATCCTTTGAAAATACCAGATTTTATGCCTTATATCAGACAGTTACTCTTCAGGTTAGTCTTACTTGAGTAGTTTTCCAAAATGCTTTTTTGCTCTTCAGTAATTTCTTGGACCACTAGTTTATACATTTACTTGAGTAATATTAATTTGATGTAACGGTACTCTTAGTTGAGTACTACTCTACCCACCTCTGATTAAGAAACAGTATTGTCTGTGTAAACCCTCAGTCGTCCAGGTATGATCCATGGTAAAAAAAAAAAAAAAAAATTCTGTCAATTGGCCAAAAGTTTTAGACATGTCTTACCAGCAGTTGGACCGGAACAGAAATCGCTTGGATGAGTGGTGAGACGTCTTCACTCTAAAACTTTTGTCCAGTTGACAGAATTTTGTTTTTCATTTGCTTTGGTTCATACCTGGACAACTGGGGGATTAAACTAGGGTGACAAGATTTTCAAAATTCAAGGCTGAGACACATCTGGGTGGGGATGGCTGGCATGAATCAAATTGTGAAAACTGTGTGTAACATTGTCCATTCTGGACTCACTTGTGGGTTTTTGCCACAAGCATGGTTTTCTGTGTTTTGGCTAAACAAATGACAATATTTTCCCCTCTTTACAGTCGGGGATCAAAACGGTCAAAAATAGGAAGACCTGGGACATTTCTTGTATAAAACTGGGACAAATAATCAATAGTTTTGGGATAAAGAGTGCTGGGTGCAGCTGTTACCAGGTTGTAATAGTGCTCAGTATCCAGGAGCTGAGGGGCTGCCACCTGTGAAGGCTTTCTGCTCAGCAGATGCTTGGCACAGCCTTTGTTAGAGCAAAGCAGTGGAGCCTTCTGCAGCCCGTAGTCTGGCCTGTCCAGTTGACAGAATTGAATTTTTTGTTTGCCAATAATCAGTATGGTTAGTTTATTGATACTTCCTTAGGGATGGTGGGTGACGCAGAAGTACATGTACATTCCACAAAGTTGGTCTCATTCGTTCCTACAGCAGGTTCAGAGAATATAATCCAGTCACGAAATCATGTCCACAAAATAAATTAGATCCTCCATGTTCAATCTGCTGCAGGAAAGTATTCCACACGCGAAATCTGGTCCGTCATTTTTTTGCATTTCTTTGGTCGATTTCAGACATAATAAACTTAAGACAGCGCCGACTTTGTTTCTCAGAGCTAAACACACGTGTTATCTTCTGATTGACACAGTGTTGTCCAATAAGGTGGAGGTTGTGAGTCACTGGAGCCACAAACAGTGAATCAGTGCTACATGTGACTGAAAGTTTACGCCCCACTCTCCCCCGTGTAGAATCAACCAATCACATCACACACGTTTAGTGACGTTTTGTCCTCACAGCCAATGAGCAGTGAGCACGTGTGTGACATGCCGAGATTTTTTCCATAAACAGACGGATCTTACCAAGTAAACGAAGCGTGTTAATGCGGCGCATTCTAGGCGCAGTTTTGCTTCCATCATGATTATTTAAAAAAAAAAAAAAAGCAACAAATGGTTAATTTAATCAGCTATAATCACGATTAATCGCAAACAATCGCGATTAATCGTTCGCGGCACCGGGCCTTAATCGCGATTATCGCGCACGATTATGGCCGCCTTTACGGCACCAGACTCTCATGTTTCTGGTTTCAATACAACATTTAGATGCTAGTTTTGGTGTTTGCCCACAAGGGGGCGCTCTGTCACAGCTATGACACTTGTCTGTGCCTGTTCTGGTGGCAGAATCTGGTGCTGAAAAAAAGTTGCGGGTCCGAGGGCAAAACACGAGCATCTGAGCATTTACGAGACAAACATCCTGCATTGTTTGACAAATTTGAGCTGAAAATATTCATCGTAAGTGACATAAACTATTGAATGTAGATTGTGTTGTGTGTAGTAGCTAAACAACATTTTACAGAAACACACACGATATATATTTACCTACAGCCATGTCAATAGCAGAATAAACCACGCTCACCGATTGTGAACAGCATCCAATCCATCAAACATAAACTCCTCTCCTCCTGAGTCCACAGTCATCTTCACTCTGACACGAACCGCTCCGGGTCAGAGACGCCTCTAGTTTAACTTGTACAAACATCCACAGTGTCCTCGATCACGTACTTCCTTTGTTTTGTCCGTTTTGTCCGTTTCATCATGTCTAGAAGCAAAACAGCGCCTAGAATGCGCCGCATTAACACGCTTCGTTTACTCGGTAAAGTCCGTCTGTTTAGGGAAAATCTCGGCATGTCACACACGTGCTCACTGCTCATTGGCTGTGAGGAGAAAACGTCACTAAACGTGTGTGATGTGATTGGTTGATTCTACACGGGGGAGAGTGGGGCGTAAACTTTCAGTCACATGTAGCACTGATTCACTGTTTGTGGCTCCAGTGATACACAACCTCCACCTTATTGGACAACACTGGTGTCAATTAGAAGATAACACGTGTGTTTAGCTCTGAGAAACCAGAGCCTCAAAGGTGAGTGAAGTCCAAATCCACATTTTTGGCTTTTCTGTAAAAACGTCTTTCCTGTCAGCACTGTGGTGATTCCAGGTTTGCATATACGAAAAGAGGAGCGCTGTAGCTTTCATTTGATGTGTAGATTGTTTGCGTGGGTGACGCAGAAGTACATGTACATTCCTGTAGAGTTGTAAAGTAGGCCCGGGCTGTCGGAACGTTCAGAAATTAATAGGGAGGGGCGATAATATCGTTAATCGCGATTATTTTGTCGCGATAATCGTGAGTGTGAATTTTAATATTGTCCCAGCCCTACCCTATACTTCACATAATGAGGTTCATGACCAAGAAAGAAATTTTTTTTTAAACATAAATAAAATGTCACATACTGTGACATCGTTTAGTATTTTTTCTATTTATCCATAAATCTGAAGGTTGGAAGTTCCACCTCTGAATAGTGCAATCCTTTTTTGTGTCCTTGGGCAACATCCAACACCCTCCTTGTCTGTGTTTGGTGTTAGTCTACCCCAGGGCAGTTGTGGCTACAGATGTTGTTTAGTTTATTTGATCAATACAGTATATTAATCATATTCAGCAACTGGTCCAAGCTGAAATTTGATCTAGGCCTTGTTGCATTATGGCTGCTGCAAACAAGTGGGGCAGACCAACCCTGAAGGCCAGATCGAGTGGATGGCCTGACTTGATAGTTGGCCTTGACATCTGGCACTTTATGCTACTTCAGAGAGAGGGAGGAAAAGCGAGTGAGCAGAGCTGAACTGCTTTCCCTAAAAAACCTACTGGACTGGCACATGATAAAAGCTGAGCTGCAGCTGCACTGTAGGAGAAGGGACAAGGATGTGCTGGGTGTTCCTCTTATGGAACCTGTAAGAATGCAGCACATGAGAGGCATGTCAAGTGTATTCACTTCACCAAAGGAGTCCAACTAATGACACTGGCAGAGGTTCCTTCCACTGTCCCCTGAACCACTTCATTCTAAGTACAGTTATATGTGCAGTCTAATGATGTTTAAAAGGACTACATTTCCCCTTGTCTTGATAATGTTCATTTTCCTGTGTGTTTATTTTTGTCTGATATACTTTTGTATAGCTCTGCACTGACAGGAATCAAATGAATCCTTATTTTAACTGTAGTAAAGTGTTAACATGTTTAGAGGTATTGTTTTTTATTCAGAAAAAGCCCTCAGCTGATAAAAATGTTATGTTAAATAGTAACTTACCACCACGGAGTGTGGAGTGAATGAATAATGATTAACTACAGTGTAGCACTTGAGAGGATAGTCAGGCTTGTGAAGTTATTATGTTTTTGTACCCATGAATATGTGCAGATGCTATTTGGCCAGAGGAGCAAGTTGTGAATATTCAAGAAAGGGAAATCAACAAATAGGTTAGAGGTAAAGATACTGTGCACACTGAACTAAACAGTGATTAAGTTGTGATAAAAAAAAACACATCAGAACACATCAGCCAGATCATCATTTTATTACTACAAAACATGAAAAAGACCAAAGTGCTAAATCCAGATGTATGTAAAAAAAAACAGTTTGCCTGTGGCTTTGAACAACCTGAATGTCTCATATGCACTATGGTGTGTCCTCTTGAAATCAGTCCAGCAGAGAGTCCTCAACATCCACAGTGTTGTGTGTGTCATTCAGCTGTGCCCCAGTCTCCTCATCGTCAGTCAACAAGGTGGTGGTGGTGCCATCCTGTTCTCCACTGTCTTTTGTACCTCGTGGACGGAGACCAAAATATGTATAAAGCTTATAACTCATATAGCAGACCTACCAAATGACTGGCACCATGATTCAAATAGAGAAAAGGAAAGAATACAGCTATAACAAAATCACCACTGTTGATTACTGGTTTACAATGAGAACAGAACCGTTTCTGAATCTCACACTATGCTATGTTGTCTTGGTAAATCTCGGGTTCAGATGGGTGGAATTGAGGTGGATTAGCCAGTTAGGGACACACATGGTCGGTCCGTATCAAAACGAATTTTTACAAGGAACTGAAAAACATTCAACATTTCCGCAGAATCAATGAGCAAAGCACTAAACTCTATTAATTTGAGGTGAGAGAAGATTGTTTGTAAATAATGGGTGACCAATGAGCTCCTTCGTTACACATGTATCACTGACAAAAACTAATCTGATTGCAGAATCGTGTGTGGTTCTGGCTTGAAATGCAACACGATGTTGGGAGATCAAATCAACAATAGTCTGATACCTTCATGTCTGCTGTGAAAGAAATATAGATTTTTTTTATTCACTAGAACAGACCAAAATCAATGGCTACATTTAAATGCACACAAACGCTTTAACCCATGTTAGAATGTTCTTACCTCAACAAAAACATACCTGGCGTGGTGTTTTGTTTCATTCACACCTTTGAGTAAAGCTGGTTTATCACGCTGTCTACATCTCCAAAGCTCAAAATGCTCTATTCCACCATGTGACGTCATGAAGCGGTAGTTTTCAAGTTAACAGCTACTTTTTACCTTTTGTTCAGTAATGATTGGCCATTCCAGGACTGAAACCATCAATCAAATGATTCTAGTGAAGGTGTATGGAGTTTAAAAACACATCACAAGATGGAACAGAGTATTATCTGTTTGAGAGAAGAATACAGCCTAGATATGCAGGGTTTGTGTGTTGAACATGTGTGAATGAAACAAAACAAAACTCCAGGTATGTTTTTGATGAGGAAACAACATAACAGAGATTAGAAAATAGTGTGATATAGGCCCTTTAAAATCCATAAATGAACTGCCACATGCACACCTCTTTAGGGGTTTAAGATTATAATTTCTATATGTGCATTTACACAGGCCAATAATCTGATCTAATTATTGTCCTATTTTTTCTGCCAGTGCTGTTGTACTTAAATAAAGTGTTGTAATTGAAAATTTAAAAGCTAGTGTTGAAAGCAATGAGAATGCACTTTGGTTACCTTGGCTGGTCTCCCCCTCTTTCTTCTCTGTCAGAAACACGCGTTGCATCATAAGCTTCTTTACAGTGTGGCACATGTACTTGAGCTCGGGTCCAGAGTCCTTTCCTGTAGGTAGATACAGGAATGAAATAAAAAAGAAATCAGCTGTAGCATGTGAAAAAATATTGAAGGCTTGATGCTAACCTTTCCTCGGCAACTCCTCAAACAGGATACAAGTCCCCAAAGCATCTGAACAAGTAAGATAGCATAAGAGGTAGTTGGTAAAGATATAGATTTAATGTCTTTGTGTCCATGTGGATAGGCCCAGTAATTACAGAGATAGTAACCATAAACCAGGTCACCAATATCTGCAATCTGAAAATTAAACAGCAAATTCTACCACAGAATTCTGACCTGTCCTCCAGCTTAGTTTAAAGTATAAGGATTCTATATTTCCTGTCAACACAGCTTGTTAAAAAAATACTTGAGAGGGATCGCCTCTCCAAATATCTAACCTGTAACTTGGCCCGGTGGTGTCACTTGCTTGTCTCCATGGAGATAGACAAAAAGACAGTGACAGACCCTCCACCAGAAAAGTGCATTTTATTGAAATATTTCAACTGCAACCACTTATAAGTGTGAATGCCCCGATGGTCTTTAAGATGGAGAAAATAAATAGAGGAATAAATGAATAAATAAAAAAATATTGGTGTCAGCATATGCTGTTCTGTGTGGATGAAAAAACAAAACAAGTAGACTAGGCAATAGAGAAATATAGACTTATGTTCTGTTATTTTCTTACCTTCATATTCTCCAGCAAAGACTTTTGTGTTGGATTGTCCTACTTGTATAAATGGATTGTCACTGTCAATATCCTTGGAAACAGAGAAAGTAGCAACAATCATATAAAAATATTTCAAATGTATCCATCTCTTATACCACAGTAGTAAAGACTTACAAGAACTTTACATGTTGCCGTGTTCTTGGTCAGAAACTCATTGCCCAGGGTCCCGGCCAGTTCCACCACGACCAGCTGCTCCTGAAAACCCACAAATTGTTGTGAAAGTAAATTTAATATGGATTAAAGTAAACATTAGTATTGTTATATTGATATTTCTGTGAGATATTGTGAATACACTATGTCTTACACAGCTATGACCCATGGCCCTTTCTGCCATTATCCAGGCAACTCAGCTACACAGAGTAACTTAAAGTATTTATTTAAAAGTGCACTATGTAACTTTTCTGGTGGAATGTGGACCATAACTTAGAAAAGCCTGGAAAAGTTCCACGTCATGACAAGAAATCTATCCATCTTGCATTTGTTCAATTGTAGGTGTTTTATTGGTAGAAGATATCTTGAAAAACATGCGTTGTTACTATGAGCTGACCTTTCCGTAGACCTCACCTGTGATCTGCCTTGATCGCGTCCCCTGCATGTCTCCATGCATGGAGATCGAGGAATATAATGCCCTACTGTGGAAAATTCTCGTGGTAATAGTGCTGCCACTATTACTTGCACCCGAAAGTTACACTGTGCATGTGAGAAGCAAAACAAAGACACTGCACCTCTAAGTGTGTTACAAGTTTAATAATGGATAGGGAAAGTTATTTAGAGAAACTGGTTGATTCATTACTACCTCTTGCTTCAGTTAACAACATTATCGTAATATCATGTTAAAAGAACCGTATATTTTACCCACGATGTGTTCAGTGATGTGATTCATGGATTAATATTTCTATGGAAGTGATAGTGCTGTGATAGCAATGAAGCTAACCGAGTATTTACATCTATAATTTAGATTCACATACGCTTAGTGATTTTAGCCTTTACCTACCTCTTCTTCCCATTCATCGTCCATCGTTTGTCAAAATGATCAAACTACATTCATAGCTTCACATCACATGTCTCCTGCAGTAATACTCAGACCCGCTGTGTTTGTTTTGGGGAGGATTTTTTTCACTGCTTCCGCGAAAGTACGGTGTCCGGGAGGGTGTGTTAACGTCCCTATGCATATTATTACATCAATTAGCCACTGGGTTGCGCTGTTGCACAGCTTTACAGCTGTTGTATTGTGACGCCTAACAATACAGCGCTCAGTATGGAGGACAGGGACAGTATCTCTGTGGCTCTAAGGATAAAGTAGGCCTACAGTATATATACAAAATGTATTTCAGAACAGTAAATTGTCAAATGTTCAACTTTATTGTTTTGTTAAGGTTTAATATAGCCTAGATCCCTTAACTCACTAAAGCCCATTGAATGTGTGTCTTATTTTGATCTCTTTAGCTATGACTGCAATCAAGCTATAGTAAGAAAAAAAAAAAGAAAATCACAATATTATAAACAAATCAAACAAATTCTACTAAATAATTCACAACTGTATCTGTCAAATTATGACTTCAAAATTGCACAAAAGAAGCCTACTGGTATTATGTAAGGAGACATATTTATTTTAAGATAGTGTTAGTGACAATATTTCGATTTTGAATCTCAGTATTGATTTCATGGTCATCAATGATAATAAAAAACACTACAGTCTTTATTTGATCCAATGCAAAAGACATATTACCGGTAATGGCATTTCCCCCCAATATTTGCATGCTCTAATATAAACCATTTTAAAGCAAACTTTTTTTCTGTATTGATTCTTGCTCAAATAAGTATATAGCTTCAGTAGTTTTAGTATCAGTTAGTATCTTGGTGTTGATTTTACTGACAATCCTATTAGATTACTAAGAGCCTTTTGACTAAAATTAAAATATTAACAATAACAGGCCAGGTTCTTTATCCATGTTCAGTTTGTTAGGGTTGTCAAAACGTATCAAAAATCAGATAATAATCAATAGTAAAACTAGTATCAAAACTAGATACTCATTTGAGTAGGTGATGATACTAAAAAAGTCACATTCACAGGACAGAAATGAACCTTTCCTGAATAGCTTTACAATGATCTTGAGCTGTATCAGAACAAGCATAAGACACATAAACTAGTATAAACCCATGGACCACTATGAATCTACCTGGACGACTGATTACACATTTAAAAGGCCACATGGTAATATCAAGAAGCACTACGATTTAATAATGAAAATCACATTCTATTGTCTAAAGAAAGTGTTTTAGCATCATGGTGGTATCAAAATCAGCATTGAGTATAGAGTTTATTCCTTATTATCAAAATGGAGTTAGACATTTTGGTATCATGACACTGGTAACACTATTGTCTGCACCTTCGGCTCATCACACTAATGCTTCCTGATGAATGTAGCGTAGGATCTGTAGGATCTAGGATCTGTGTACCTGTGGACAGCCTCATCTCCACCCAACATTCCGCTTATGGATGTTCTCCAGCTCAAGCCCATTGGAGAGGTGATGAGATGAGATGAGATCCATAGTCTTTATTGATCCCCAAGGGAAGATCCATCTGTCAGCGGCACAAGCAACAAATACCAGATGAAACGTGCCCATCAAACGCGTCCACACCACCAGCCATCAGCAAGAATCAAGACAAAAGGCCATATCAGACTACATCTTTAATCAGGGGGGGGGGGGACTATCATCAATCTATGGGATTATTTTCAAGAGTCATGCATTTGTCATATGCATTTGTGGAATTGCTTTGCATGGTTCATTTGAATAGTCTAAAAATGGAAATGAGTAACATGAAGGGTAACGTTACCTTTAACCAAATAAACAAATCTATTATGTTAAGAGTTTTGCTCAGATAACATGGTTTAAAATATGAAGTCAATGTTTTAGGTAGTCAATAACCAGTCTTAGGACCAACCAAAATACTTGAAATAAAATTATTAGAGACAGACTGATATGTCAGTTAGATATTTGCACTTTTTAACATATCAACTATCAGCCTTAAATCTTGAGCAGAGGCCGATATTTTATTTTTGGTCAAAACTACTGCCAAAACAATATGTATAATAAAGCTTTATTTGAATTGTGCGAAGAGGTAACTGCACAAAACATGACTACACAGCACTCTTAAAGGTTTATGGTAAAAAAAAAAAAAAGGGGGGGCTGTGGGTGAGTTTGAATTTAAATGACATAATCTGGGAAAAATAATTAAAAATGGCTCAACATATTGGACCAGAAATATCAGCAGAGCTTATCAGCCATTGGTTTCTCTATAGTCTAAACAATCACATTGGCAATGATCATAAAAACTCTTATCGTTCAGTCTCTACAAAAAAAATCGTCATATATTTTACCAAGACAGATATATTTTTTACAGTCTTTGCTGAAAAAATACATCACATGAGTCTACAGGCCTGCAGTGTTTCATTGTAACCCTTGTGCCTTGCTGAAAAACTTTAAATTGTGTATTTTGATTTTTATACTGCCATACAAATTGTCAAAAGTTAATATTTATCAAAGCTTAAACATTTTTGAAGGTGTTCTCTTTAAAATAACATATTGGGCTTACAAATTACTGTAATTTATTAACCCCTTAGATGCCTGTTTTCGTCACACAACACCTACTGCCACTTTGAAAAAAATAATTATGTGATTATTTTTTGTGATAATTCCATCATATGACTGTTGTTTTTTTTTACTGACTATGATCAGTGTGACTGGGCCTATCAGTTTGGATCTTTAGTGTGAATATGGACTTTGGGGGACTTTTTGTCAAGTCAATTAGAAAGAAAAAAAGTTACACTGGAAGTGTTTCATACAAATTATGTTTTTCGGTTTTTAAACCTCCATAAGTCGTCAAAGATTTTTTTTTTTTTTTTTCTGCTGATGGGGTTCTCTTTCCCTTGACATATTGATCCTACATTAACATAAACATTAAACCCTTTAGATGCCAGATTATGCCCAATACCACACACAGCAGATTGGAATTATTATTATGCGATATTTCAGTAATAATCAATGCTCTTTCTCCCTGGATAATTAGTGGGATGATTGACTGGGAGCATTCTTTGTTTTTGCAAAAAGCTAATTTGTTGCATTGCACTCAGACTCCCATTATAAAATGCCTATTTTGACTATCTACACTTTTTTACCTTTTATTTTATGTTTTCCTGTTGAAAACTACAGGCAGTTATTGTATTATAGTTATATTATGTAATTTTGTCACAAAATGTCCACATTTTCCATGAACCCTTAATAGCTCTATTATTGCTATATTGCCATATATTGGCGTATACTGTAACACTCTAAAAGCTGGTACATTTCTAAAAAAAAACATAATTTTTTACAAAAATGTATTGGAGTTGCTCTAGAAAAAAATAAAACTAGCACCAAAAATTATAATTTTTAGAGTAGGGGTCAAAAAATTAGATTATAATGGAAGTCGATGGATACATAAATTTCCAAAAAATGCTCAGTGTCTACAAAACTTCTCTCGTCACCAAAATTGGTCAAACATCTGTGTGAATTTTCATAGTAATCAAACAATCACAGTCAAATTTATCACAATAAATGTACCTTCAGATGCACACATTTCCCTTAACAAGGGAAAATGAAACTTTTGTGAAACATAGAGTAGTACGATACATTAATTGAACATTTTGAATCCCTTATGATGATTGTAAGATGAAAAAACATATAGCCTAATTGATACAGGAATACTGGCGAGCCTCTTGGCATGAAAGTTCTAAGTTCAACTCCCGGGCTGCCCAGGGCACGTAAGGCTATATCCTCCAGCTAAGGTACTCCTGACTAAGACTACCTCAAGATCTGGCTCCCATTGCTCCTGACAGGTCGCCCTAGCAAGTTTGAGGTTGCTTTTATACATGTTGGTCCCTGAGAATACAAATTATTCCCCCTGAACATTGAACATTAATAATTAATTTTAAAATGTTTGTCCAGAAAAAAAAGTGTATATACATACACACACACACACACACACACACACACACACACACACACACACACACACACACACACACACACACACACACACACACACACACACACACACACACACACACACACATAAAATAAATTTAAATATTACATATGAAAATGCACAAATGTAGAACCATTTGGTGACATGGTCCATTATCCTGATATATGTATCCTAACACACCACAAAATCAGCATAATAGCAACAGTCATTTCACCTGCCCCCATCTCCGCACTAGGCCTCAGGATTGTATTGTCACACCTCATCAGAATTTTCAGTTAGCCTAATGTTAAACCAATGGAGATTTTAAGATGCTAAATACTAAACTTAGCGTTCATTCAACAGTATTCTGAGAATACAGTGATAAATACTTTTAATAGTAGATACCCAGCTGTTTATTGGGTTATATGTTTTTTATATATCGTTTTTACTAACTTATATTTGGCACATCTGGCCAGTAACACGAGCTTTTGACATATGATCAGGGGTTCTATAGAGAGGTGTGTTGTCATCTGAAAATAGGCCTGTCACGACAGCAAATTCTGAAGTACAACATGGTGATTCTGAAAATATCATGATAATATTGAAATGAATTTATACCACATTCACAATAACCTTAAAGTAGATTTAGTATTCTACTAAATTGACTTTTCTGAGCTTTTAAACATGTTATAGTTGTTTCCCCTCATCATTTACTCACCTGAGGCTGTATTTGGAGTGATTCGTGCATGTTTGAGCAATCTTTAATCGCTTATTTTCAAGACGCCATCAACCCTTGTTTTCACAGCTACTGGCATCGCTCCCTACTTTCTTCGTTGTTCAATTTTATTTTCTTAATCGGTGACACACGTAGGATTGGGCAGTGTCATGTAATCATTTTAGTAAACATTTTGAAAAAAAATCTCCTCGCTAGCGTGAGGTACAGCTATCTATCAGAGGTGCCGACAACTTCATAACTCTTTGTTGTAATGATGTTTTTGGTGACGTCCATTGGGCACCGCCGTTTTCTACCTGAAAGTCAATGGACTTGTTTCTTTTATTAAATTGTTTTAGATGAATATTGTGATTTAAAATGTGCAAATTATAACATAATGATCCATGGGTGTCATATATTATAGCTATATAGCAGACACAGGGACATTATATTCTCTTTAAAGCAGGATAATCACAGTACAGCCTTTTCTAAATGAATCATACAAAATATAATGTGGCAAGCAAAATATCAACAGTAATGAAACACTTAAGTATTTAGTTCCAGTATCTGTAATGTGTCATCAGTGTTTTCTATAGATTTCACTCAGACACACAAACTTTTCTAGATTTTTAAATAACTCCATTTGTAGAGTTTAAATGTCCCTTATTGTCTGTACGTCATATTAAAGCAGTCTCTCTGAACAGTCTAGTTCATTTTTACCTGAATGACAATACAAGGAGCAACAAAGTGAGATTTTGTTATGCCAATCTATGGGGATAATTGTAGACAACAAAATCTCTTGTATTAATGTGAAACACTGGTGTCATGCAAGTTAATTTGAAGACTATCTACAACTGAAATGTCATCGTACAGGTCTAATACTACAGCTTTTTTTTAAAGGTGCACACAACAAAAAATATTGTTCACTTACATATTGAACGATAAGTCTGATAACCTAATCTGATAACCAGCAATTCATTCACTTTCTCATATTAAACAGAAGCATTTCTTTTGACAATTTTAGATTTTTTGCCATGACAATGTTACAACAGTTTGCAGTTTGACAATGCATTTTTAAACAATACAGCACATAAATATTGACATGATCACAAAATCATCATATTACTACTAATTACAAATACATAATGGAACAGATATGTATATGTATGTATCTATGTGTGTGTGTGTGTGTGTGTGTGTGTGTGTGTGTGTGTGTATATATATATATATATTAATGTTAATATTACATTCACATACAATAGCATTTAGAAATTTATGAAGCATCAATAAGACCACGGTGAACGCTAAGGATATGTTATAGCTCTGTACAATATTTCATAGGCTATAATGGCATTTCAGTGGCAGTAATTTTATTAGCATGGAGGAGCTCTGACCACAGACCGACACACATTTACATGGGCTCTATAGCATTCGCATTATGCTAAGGTGCCTGAAAGGTTACACTGTCTATTTTAATTGAATAGTCCTAATTTAAATGTTACCTATTGATTCTTAATGTCAGTTTTTGCATGGCTGGCTCCACGCTGGGGTCAAAGTGCAGGGTCAGTCATCAGGCAGTGGCCTATAGCCGTTCCTGAAGGACGCTGATTTTGTCATCATCAACTGTTCAAGAGAAAACATGGTGGTGATAAAGACGTAAACATAAATATTCAAATCTGGAATGTCAAGTGACTGAATTGCAATGAATTGTCCAGCTCTGATATCAATCTAAATCTGAATGCTCAGAAATGGCAAATAGCAAAGGCTGTAATTATTTCTGAACTTATTTTGTGAGAGCAGCAAACCCTATAGTTTAGACCACTACAAACATTAGAGATCGACTGATATGGGTTATTTCATGGCCAATGCCACTATAGATTGTTTATAATCAGCTCTGCAGATATTTTTAGGCCGACATGGAGGTCCGATTTGGATTATTTTGCTCAAATTATGCCAATTAAAATGACTATGAACTCACCCACATCTTTTCTTTTTTAACCACAACCCTTTAAAGAGAACTGTGCAGTCATGTTTTGTGCAGTTATCTCTTTGCAGTAAAGTATTTAGGCAGCAGGTCAGCCAAAACTAAATATTGGCCTGTACTGGAGATTATAGGTCGACAGTGGATATGCTACAACATGCAAATATCAGCCTGATATATTGGCCAATCAATATATTGGTCTATCTCTAACAAACCTGTCCTGAAATGCACAGCATTCTTCTATTTGTTTAAAGTATTATCTCAATTTCTCAAATTTTTAATTACTTGGTGTGGTTAAAATGGTTAAAATTGGCAATGGGCATCTTAATTTTTAAAGTATAATCAAAAACACAAATAGCAATTGTGTTATTTTGCAAAATTGTTCCAGCCATAATTCATGTATGACAATGTGGCTTGTTGTACCAAATCTGAAATGATAAATGTGAACTAGCTTCTTCCATTTGCAGTGAGACCATGTGCTGACCAGCTATATGTGACAATTATACCTGTGTAAATATGAATGTATAACTAACCTCTGGAGAGCCTTTGAGAAGAAGGAAAAAAACACAGTTCTGAATGTGAATAAGGCAAACTAAATTAAAGCGGGTGTGCAAATCCCCCATGCACCTTCTTCCCTCCCAATTTCTGGCCTATCATCTATCTCTGGACCGTGGTGGGGTTGTCATGTCGACCGGTCGGCAAGTTACTATGACAACGGCTCAAGGGGGAAGCACTTGCTAGGGAGGTTATTGCCTCCTCTGGGATGGAAGAAGGACAGGGCCAAATGTGGACCAAAATGGAGAGACTTCCGTATATGGATTATATAAACAGTGAGGTCAAGGAGGAGCGTATAAGCTAGACATATGTTTGCAGACATATCCAGGGCGTAGAATCAAAAGGGCTTAAGTGACATGCCACTGTCTTTAAACAGACCTTTTTTAAAATAGATTTGTTCACAGTTGAAAACTAATGACTTATCCTTGTATGCGTAACTGTTCTAACTTTTGAAATCTGCCAATAGTCAGTTGCATCTTTTAACACAATCATTAGATCATTTCCAAGTACAATTCTGAGACAGTTATGTACTTGAAATGCATTGAGAGGAGGGACTTTGTTTAACCAGTTACTAAAATAACTGTTAACATTTCTGTAATATTTTGACAGAGGATTGAGCTAATATTCGCTATTTATTGATATATAAAACATTGCTTATGCCTAGTTGGCACAAAAATATATTTAAGGACGCAACTTCTTTTTAAGATTGACTTATTTTGCAAAAAGGAAACAAAAAATATATCATTGGACTTTTATGCATTGAAATGTATTTGAAGATTTGTGAAATTTAGATTCTCAGTCCTGTTCATAGTCTTTTTGTGATGATGTTGAGTGTGACTTAGATTTGAGAGTTCCCCCTTTACCTCCTCTGTACATGATGCATTACACTTGCTCTGTGTCGTACCCCGGGGCAGAAATCGGGGCGGGGGCAGTAGAGAGGGGAGTGACATAAAGGACCCTCGGAGGTGTCAGATGGGTCCCCAGCTTCCCCCACATAGTGTCATATAAATGTCATAAAGACAAGTTTGGAGTTGGGGTGCTCCTTTCTGCCTGGGGGTATCACCGTGGTTAATTGCCCCATTAACAGTGACAGGGTAAATTGGTGGAATGGCTAACTATATATTACAGTGAAAACAACAACCCCTGGCATGGACCTGAGGGCAAAAGAGGCATGGAGCATGAGAAGAGTGTATCTGAGAGGGCCCAAGTGCAGTTAGACTGTGGGTGTAAATATCCCAATGCACTTTCACACCTCACAATTTCAACAGTGAAATATGATATACTTAATATACAGTGATTATATAGTGGTCCTTTCATGCATATGTATTTCATGCAGCTAAGGCAAGAGTGTATGTGGAGGGTTGAGCAAAAGTGCGAGCTTATTTTGTTTAAATAAATTGTATGTTTATAAATAGCCTATATACCTCACTACATGTTAAGAAATGATTTTACTTTGTAAATGCAAATCTTTATTATTTTTTGTCATATATTTTATTAATGAATACAAAATATTGATTACAAGCCCAAGAGTTTGGTCAATGTAAGACATTTACTTCACATTACACATTTATAGGCCTATATGATAATTTAGAAATTGCATGTAGATAATAAAATATTCATAATGCCTAAAAACACAAACACAAGGTATAAACAAGGTATAAACATAATTGCAGGTTTATAGGCAGAAGAAGCTTATTTTAGATAGGTCTACTCTTTCTTTGAACATAAAAATGCACACTAACAGGTAGACTACGTCTTTTTTCTCACTGTAGACATTATGACCGCAGAGGCCTCACGCACGCGCCTAACACATCTCATATGCAAAATGGCCTGGTGTTAAAATCACACCACCTTTTCCAGCCGACGTGTTTGGCTCATAAATGACAGGCTCGTCAGTGTCTTTTAACGCAGTCTCATCAATAATAAAACATATCCATGTGTGCGTAAAGACGCAGCGCTCGGAGTCGGACACGCGCTGATTTATGCCTGGGACATGCTGCAATCTTTGTGGTGAGGCCAGACAGACAACCACTTTACACCACGATGTTCAAATCGTAAAATAATTATTGGATGAGCTACAAATGTCGGCCAGCATGTTAACTGGCCAATAAATGGACTCTCTACGAATTTATTGTCAGAAATAAATTGAAGGAAAATCAGGGCAAAGCAAATGTGTAGAGAAATGCAGAATGAGACAGAGTTTATAAGGGAACGTAATAAGGTCCATTATAATTATTATAATCACGGTAATGTCTAACATGTTTGAGATAGAGACAATTTGTAAAACTTAAATATTGATCACGATCAAAACGATATTAATGCACAAAATAATGTTCGAGGAATATTTCTGATCCACCTGTGCACAAACCTAATTTCAGTACGATGTTGTCAAAAAGCAAGTCTGCCTCAAACACTTGTATATTTCTATATCCTTATAATGTGTTTCTCTCTGTTAAATTTCGACGAAGGACAGATTGCCATCCACCGTGAAAATCACAATAGTATTATCATAACAATAGGCGAGCCGTGTGGCAGGATGGGGCGGCCACAGAAGAAAAAACAAACTCGGGCTTCTGTCTGGACATTGCAGTGGACACCAGTGCATAACTATTTATATTCTCCTTTACAAACATTAAATATCATATAAACAAACACTACATTATGTTAAGACCGTGACGCACAGCTGTGGCCAGATTCACTGGACATAACCCAGGGTGGCGTTTAACAGAAAGCCAGCCAACTTTGGGCTATATTTTCATTATTTTACATTACATTTGTACATTTTTCTTAATATTTATTCACTAACAAGAATGTTTGTAAAGTTTTGCAGAGAGACCGATGTAATTACACGTCAACTCTAAAAGCAAAGCAGCAAAACGCAAGTTGAAGGAGGTGCAACACAGTCAAATAGGACTGCTTATTCATATGCAAAATGTATTTTAAATATGTTATCCCTTATTTTTAGCTGTATAAAATAAACAATTGAATACAGCCCCTCGTCTCGAGGCCCTCGGTGCTCATGGTTTGCTGAATCTCGGAGACATTGTCGAATTTTTAAATTAAGGATTTACATCTTTTGAAATAACCTCTCATGCGCGACTTCGTCTTTCTATTGTTTCAGCTAGGCCTACATAATGTTAACAGTACGCGACAGCATTTGTGTTTCTGTAAAACTGTACATTCTCTTGACAAAGTGTATAATAATGTAATACATTATGTATATTTTCTTTTTTTTGGAAACAAGCGTTCAAAAGCTATGTCACTGGATATAATAAAATAAATACAATTTAACATACTAGCGATAATTTCCTACGCTTAAAAATGTTTTATTTTCTCTCTCTCCATCCCGTGAAGCCTCTCCCCTCCCTCCCTCTCTCTCTCTCTCCTCTCGCTCTCGCGGAATCCTATTGATCCAAACGGGCTAATTAGCGGTGTCTGCGCAATTACGCACATGCGCACTGGGCGTAATCTCAGCCATTTTTTGAAGGAAACTAATTAGCAGGAATAAAGAGCCAAGTGTTTTTCCCCCCACAGTGATCAGAACTCATTCTACCTCTGGAGCTCGCACAAACCCCTCCGTCCCCCATCTTCTGTTTACCACAGCCTATATGTAGCTTTAATTACACTGTTGTTTGGTAACAAGTCGGACCCTGCTGCTCTCTCCCTCTCCCCGTTTCTCCTCTCCTGCTTCGCAAAAACACAAGAGGATCCAAAAGGAATGAGTGGGATCTCTATACAATTGTTTTGTGGATTACTTAAGCGTAAGGAGCGTCGCACCGGAGCCGCTGCACAAATGTAAGTGCTCGCACTTGTTTATTTTACGTTTATAGCGGCGACAGGCGACCCGTCCGGCGATGGTCCGGGGAAGGCTGTTTGGTCCGCGTATCCCTTTAATTCGTACAAATGACGCTTTTGTTGATCTGCTTATGGGTCGAATCACCTGTTACGGCGTATTTACGCTCGGTTAAGCTCTATCGGTGTGGTACGGAGCGGTCCATTGTAAACAAAGGCTGGAGTAGTCATGTTGGTTAGTGGTTTGACAACACACTGGCTGGGAGTGAACTACTAAGTCCCTTCCTTGTTCTCTGTCCGCACTAGCTCTACGATAGCCTCTAATAACACAATGGTAGTGGTGCTATTACCTGATACTGGTGCATAGTGTTTGCAAGCTCCTCTGACAGCAGCCTTTATGAAGAAAAAACAATATCCACTGGTCATTTGGTCCTATACTGTAAAGTAAAACCAACACAAGTATAGTCACACAACTCTTGTGCGTGTGTTTATGCCTCCTCCTCTTTCTCCTCCACACATCCTTTCACGCTTGGCACTCACCCTCACTCCCCACATATAGGTAGACAGACATCACCCAGGGAATACATTGTTTGGATTTGGAAACCTAGTTTTGCCAGCACTCCAAGCTTCCCCAACTACTGTTAGTATAAGCTTTTAAGTTATAATATTGCTTTGGAACCTGTGCTCAATGGACATGATACGCACAACAGGATGTACATGCATTAACGCACCTAGATGTATACACACACATGTTAAATGATGGTTTCCCGCACTCGTGATCGATAGGGAGCCAGGAATGCTTGTATAAATAGTTACATTGCCGATAGACCGGGGTTATTGATTGCAGTGTAAATGAAAATCTTTATCAGATTAGAGAGTGTTCTCAGCTGCTGGCAGGCAGGCAGGGTCCCTGAGCACTTGCAGGCAGGACAGTGGACAGCTGCAGTGGCCAAGGGTCTGTGGCCTGTGACATAAGCACAGTACATTAAAGGACTATCAGAGTGCCGATATGAGCCATATATCTTTAAAGTGCGGGCAGGGCAGAGGGAAAGGGGGATGGCTGCTGGGGAGTGTTAAGAGTGGGGCCCATGCAGGAGGAGGGGGTGGACAGGAGGAGAAGGTGAAAGGGTACATTAAGGTCTCTCCTTGATTAAAAAAGGTCAGTAATGAGATTGCGGAATAGGCACACAATATGAAACATACATCTTGCTTCATATCTAGCACCTATCTGTCAGTCAATAGAGGAGAAGACATTTTTGTAATCATGTTCAATTACTCAGTTGAACAAAAACACTTCTTTAAAATTAATTCATGCAGTATATGATTAAAAATCCTTATGTATGGACAATTGTGTTTTGCCCTTAGAAAAAAAAAAAATGTTTTTCTCTTGCAAAGATAAATGTGTGTTTAGTGTGTGCAATCCATTAGGGGGTGGACACCACGTCAGATCTGGGGCTGTGAAGACGAAATGCAATTACACCTTACGTGTGCTGCAATGCATCACGTGATAGCAAACATTAAAGCTCAATATATAATTACATTAGCATGATAACTACACACACTGCTCTTTTTTATCAATTTACATTTTGTTCAATATTTCGTACCTTCAACTGTTTTATAAATGCTCTTTAATGGTAGTCATACTAAATTAGAGATCCGATATACTTATAACATCTAATGACACACTTCAGTTGATGTAAAAACTGATACACAGGCTTAAGAATGTGTTCTTTTATCCAAGTGTGGCAATTTAGTGAAAGCCCTTTAGCTCAAAAGCGTTCAGTTCTTTATTTAATCCTATCCCCTGAGGAATATTATAGACCTCCTGCGAAGCCCTCACCCGCATTCCTCTACCTAGTTTAGCGCTCGGGCTATTGATTTTCCCATTAAGGGCTAACGCTAACCCCTGAGTAACCAGCCTATGTATTGCACTGTGAAGTCTGTATTGAACAGATGCTATCCAGGGACGCTAATCAATGGGCTGTGTGTTATGCAATATTATTTACATGACTCGTGCCTTCCATCTTTTGTTTTAATCATGGCTGTGCTTCTTGTGTGTCTCTCCGCACTAACAGGTGGGGTCGTGATGGTCGGCAGCTGTAGCCTCCGGTATGGACAGTGGTGAAGGAGGGGATGGAGGGGGAGGAGAGGAGCGAGAGTCCGACCTCAGTCCCCAGGGGTTATCTGCTCCTCTGCGGTCCCGGGCAGCCATTCCTGAGCAGGGGTCACCCACTCATACCTCAGCCATGGCCCCTGCCAAAGAGCTCCTGACCCTCTCGCCACAAGGGCCAGAGGAGGTCCAGGGAGATGAGCAGACTGAAGAAGGACTGAAGGGAAACCAGAGGGAAGGATGTTTGTCAGGGCGACGGAGGGAAGACGGGGAGGTGCACTTAGGTGTGGAAGAGGCGTCAGTTACAGGCAGCGGAGGCCAAGAGGAGGAGGAGGCCATCTCAAACCAAAGCCAAAATAAATCCAAATGTTCTTTATTACCTCAACAGAGCCAGCACTGCTCTTCTTCCAGCACTGCACAGGCCAGTGGCACACACGACAGCAAAACAGACCCCACCCCTTCCTCCTCTCCAAAGCCCGTCCCTTCACTCTCCGCCTCTCCAAAGCACTTCACATGTCCGTCCTCCTCGTCTGCTCTGCATCCCGACATAGAGGTAAAAGACATTAAGGGAGATCAGGGCTGGATTTCTGGGTTTCCACAGAGCTTTAAATCCCAGCAGTCAACTGCGACATTTCCTGCACTGGCAGGTATGGGGGCTGCCAGTTCACCCACTGCTGAGGATGGAGGGCCAACAGGGGTTCTTCACTCTTCCGTTACCAATGGAAATGGTGCCAAAGCTCCAGAACCAAATGACAGTCAACCAGAGACAGAGGTGGATGATGAGAGAGAAAAAGAAGATCTGAAAGAAGCTGTAACTAAAAACCTCAACCAAGACCTCTCTCCAAATTCATTGACGAGTCACATGACCATAATGCACTCACGCAATTCATGCAAGACACTGAAATGCCCCAAGTGTAACTGGCACTATAAATCCCAGCATACACTCCAAGTCCACATGAAAGAAAAACATCCAGAAACTGGAGGGCAGTGCGTGTGTGGAGGTTCAGGTGGTAAATGTGTCTGTGGGGGGGCAGCTCGAGGGGTGTGCACGTACTGCAGTTCAGGGAAGCCCCATCCTCGCCTGGCCCGAGGTGAGACCTACGCCTGTGGCTATAAGCCCTACCGCTGTGAGGTGTGCGACTACGCCACCTCCTCCAAAGGAAACCTAAGCATACACATGCAGTCAGACAAGCACCTGAACAATGTCCAAAGTGGGGGAAACACAAACAGTCACATGCATGGCAGCAACAGCAGTACTCCTGGTGGACACACAGTGGACGAGCAGGCGTACAAACTTCCACTGGCTCTCCACACTCCTACTGCCCAGCCGGCTAAGATCACCTCGGCAGTACACTCACACTCGCATAGTGGTAAGCGCTGGCGCTGTGATGTGTGCGATTATGAGACCAGCATTGCCCGAAACCTGCGCATTCACACCACCAGCGAGAAGCACACACACAACATGCTGCGACTACAGAGAGGATACTACTTGTCCCAGTGCCGAGGCCTGGCCCCTCCACTCAAACATCTGCAGAACACAGGTAGAATGCGTGAGTCATTATTCTTATAACACTAACATATGCAGCGGCTAACGCTCTGTTTGTTCTGCAGGCGGTGAGCTCTCCCTAAGCATGCGCCTAAGCAGTCAGCAGGTTCCAGAGCCGCCTGTGACGCTGGGGTCAGCTCTGACTCCTTCTCCATCGCCTTCACCCTCTCCCCCTCCAGCTGCCTCTTTGTCTCCCTCAGGAGCCCTCTCTCTCTGTGTTTTCCAGTGTATGATATGCTCTAGCTTCTCCTCTGACAGCCTGGAGAGTGTGGAGCAGCACCTGAACACCCCTCGCTCTCTGCCCCAGTCTGAATGGTGCTCCCTGGTCGCCGGGGGATGCCATTGCAGGCTGTGTGGCTATACTACCCCGCTGAGGGCCAACTTCTCCCTGCACTGCCAGACTGACCGACACCGCACCAGGTACCAGCTGGCAGCACATCTACAGGAAGGTGGAGACAGAGGTCAAGAAGGTGCTGCCCTAATTGCTAAAGGGAACCCGGTCCAACTGAGATGCAACTTGTGCGACTATGTAAGCAGCAGTCTGGAGAAACTCCGCGGGCACTCACTCAGTGCACAACACAAAGCCGGCATCCGCGTCTACAGAGTATGTATACAATGAAGGGGGGAAAATATTATTTGATTATTTTGTGCATCTCAGACAGAAGAATTTCATTATAATATTTGACTGCTTCAAGATGCGAACATTTGATAACATTGCAGTGGCATTAATACTGAATAAGGAAATGAATTTGGAAATACCTATTTTCGGAAACCAGCAAATAAGATGCACATTTATTCAACTTGGAAGAGCACTCTATTTGAAACTATCAGGCTTCAAAGCAAGACCAAATAATCTTTCCTTCCATTAACACCAGTCAATTTCTCTCTCATCTCATTTCAGTTTTTGCAACAGTATGACGGTGAGGTTGACGGAGGCTCATGGCTCTTCCATTGTCTCCTATGCAACCACTCTTGCTCATCTAAAATTCAAGTACTCAAACACAGTCAAACCCCAACCCATCAACAGAGGGAAGGGCTAATCCAGTTGCAGCCAATGGGGGGTGAGGAACTGGCAGCCATTTTCACCATCAGGAAAAACACAGAGGGAGTCACAGGTGAGCAGCTCAGCGTGATTTTCTTTGGCATGTGTTTGGTGACATCAAGAGAGCGGCCCAGGGATTAAGATGAAAAGAGTGAGAAAATGAGTAATGGCTGTTGCTCAAATATTGATCAGGCTAATTGATTAGTCGATATACATCCTTGTTATATCCCCAATCACCCCTGACAACAGCTAACTAGCACCTGCTAATCAATGGGCCAGTACAAATCCTCCAGATATGCATGGGGGAAGTGGAGGACACGTAAATGTTACAAGATGTTACAAAGATGTAATATTACATATTCATTAATATTACATATTACATATGTACTTATCAGAGCTTTAAACTACAAGCAGCACTATCTAAATTAAGTCTTTTAATTTGTATTTGTGTTGTTTAAGACTTATTAAGAGAAGCTGATGTTCTCCAGTCACTACCCCACCTCTTAAGAGAAGTTAATAGAGAATCAATAATTGATCAATAAAGGCCAGTGAGTGTGGTCTGAGACACTGGCTTGACTGTGGGAGTTTGTTAGAAAGGACGTATGTTAAGATGCAGTGCTCAAGCATAACATAACTATTTCTCTTTTTTTAAATCCCAGAAGAGCTCAGCGATGAAATGGACACAACCATTGAGCTTCAAATTGGTCTTCTGGACCAAACCAAAGACACAAGCAAAGCGGGGTCAAACCTATTTTCTACAGAGAAAGGTAATTATAGAACAAGCTAGTAAATAAATTACATCTCCAAAGTGTAAACATTGGCCAATTTGAAATAATTTAAATAATATATCTTAAAATCCTGTCTTAAAATGACAGCCCTGAAGAGCATGCATGGTTGCGTTCTTTACAATATTCACGTTATTCCTTTTAATAGAAAATGGAAGCAAAGAACAGGAAAAGGGAGAACTGAAGCGCTCATTCTCTGAATGCACAGAAACAGATGATGCCATCTCTAATAAACGGCCCAAAACACACCAGCAAAATGAAAACCAGCAGGTACACCTTTTATGCACAAATGTATTCATTTTAGTTACTTTTAATATGAATACATGTATGCATTTGTATTTATTATTATCATAAGGTAATACTCTTCTCCATTGTTTAACCTGTGTTCTCTCCCTTCAGACTGTCCAGTGCCCCTTGTGCCAGCTCAAAGTCCCTTACGCTAATATTCGCCAACACCTCACTCATGTGCACAGTGTGGCACAAGACTGTGTTGACAAGCTCATCAGCACTGTAAGTCTACCTGAGCATTTTGCTGTATGTGCGTTTGTCTGGATGCAAAATAGAAAATGAGAAGCAAAAGCAATGGGGGATGGGGCCAAGTGAAATGTTGGGAGACAATTCCATTAAGAAGGCACCAGAGAGAAAGGCATGGCTTTTTTTAATGCATGTTTAAGTAGCTCCCCGCTATCATCTTTGATGCAGCCGTCCGTTTGGTGTTGGTGTGTGTGCTACCGTGTATGTGCTCCTTCTAGAGTGGAGGAGAGGGTTTGACTGAGCGAGTGAGGGAAAAAGCCAGTCTTTCTATAATGCATGTTTAAGTAGCCCTCTATTACCAGAAGTGCAGTCAAGCTAAAAAGCCCCCCCCCCATGCTTTTTACTATGTCTCTCCAACTAACAAAGACTGGTCATCTATCCACATCAGCGTCCTCCATCTCGCTGGCCCGTATGCTAAGTGGCCTTTGTCTCACGCGCTCTTCGCCTCCACTTCACTGACTGCTTTTCACCCTTTCCTCCCCTCTGCTGCCCCCCTATGCCTCCCCTCCTTCCTCCCCCTTCAAGCTCCTTCTATCATTCCTATTCTCCAAACCACCATCCTCAAGCCCCTCCCCGTCCGGTCTTACTCCTCACCACCCCTCCTAGTTTCTTATGCTCTACCCCTCCCATATTCATTCGCCATCTCTCCAATGCAGTTTTTTTAAATTCGTTGCCCCCTATGTCCTCCTCCCTCCGCTCTTTTTTTCATATTGGACGCCCCCCGCACCCACCGCCATGGTCCTGCCTCCCCTCACTCTCTCTGATAGTAATTGAGGTTCATTAATTCAGACTGAGGTGATGATGGCCATTATGTACCTTGCTTTCCAATTACGCTCTCTAGATTAAGCCTGACCTTCAGTTTTCTCTGCAGCGTGCGCGTGGATGAGTGTGTGTGCACATTCTCATTCGTTCTTATGAATCTGTTAGAAAAAACTCTTGTCATGTAAATCTCATCTTTAGCCGCCTGTCCCTTTCCTTGGGCTAGCTAGTTGTTCGCGAAGATATAGCATTTGCTTGAAGCTACTAAGATGGAGGGTTTCTATAAGGAGAGGGATGATTTTAAATAAATTCATTATTCAGCTCAGTAAAGTTTTATTAAACCCTTGGGGCATGTTGGAGGGTGTCGCAGGAGGAGATGGTAGTCCCACATATCACCACTATATACACTTATTACCAAATTGATGCATTTTTACCAAATTAATGCCTTGGGGCATGTTTTTAGCTTCATCGCAGGAGGTAGTGACAGTGCAAGATGTACCACTATACACTTGAAATCTTTATTACCAAATTGTGTGCTTTTAGCTTCATATCAGGCTGTATGACTGTCTTTAGCTTCATATTATTTAGCTATATACACTTATTACACAAATTGATGTGACAGGTGCAAGATGTACATTACAAATTCACACTTGAATCTTTTATTAGCGAAGGAAACAGGCCCTTGCTGTTTATAAGTCGGGGTGTTTGCAGTACAAGCGAACATGTTTTATTCAGGCAGTTGAATTAAGAAAATGTTGAATAACTAATGTTTTCCTTCTTCTAGGTAACTCCACCAGTGGAAGAACCGGCGCTTCACTCAAAGGTGGAAGCCTCACTTGACTCTTGTACAGATGAACACAAACTGAAAAATGGGAAGAGTAGTAATGCACAGACTACGGACACTATTGCTTGTGCCGATGCACAGAAAAATGGTTGGTATATAAGTCTATATTTTTATGTAAAAAGCATTACTTATAGATCCAGAACCTAGAGTTATGGAAGTTGGATTTAAATCTCTGTTCTGTTCAAATACATGATTCAACTTTTGTCCAGTTGACAGAATTGAAATTTTCTTTTGCTATGGATCATACCTGGATGACTGAGGCATTACACAGACATTCTGTACAATAATATAATACATATAGAGTAAAAGATAATTAATTGTACATGGTAAAATTTAAAGAAATAGATGACATACATTCTACTTCATGAGATCAACACCTTCTCAATATTGACTGGGTCCATAAATATTGGCCAAATATTGGCCAAGGGCAGTCTAATCTAGTCTAGTTTAAATCACGTCAAACAAAACCGGTCTTGCTGTATTCTGTGAATGGGTCATTGTAACGTCAAACAAAACCGGTCTTGCTGTATTCTGTGAATGGGTCATTGTAATGAATAAAAAAATTTGTTAGGGTTAGTAAGGTTAGTAAAAATCTCAAGAACTATAGAACACTAAAGAAATATATGTATCATTTATATCTTTTTCAGGCATCTCTACAGAAACCACTGAAAGTGAAGTTGCCGCACCCAAAGATGTCACAGCTCTGCTCACCCCACCCCTAGAAGACAACACCACTCACCCCTCCAACGGCAAAGTGGCTCCTCAGTCCCCCTCCTCTCCGCCTACGTCTCCATCCAGCGATCCCCCTCCTCTCACAGATCGCCATGGTTACCGTTTTCGCTGCAGCAGGTGCAGTCTAGCGTTTCCTACTCAGGAGAAGCTGCAGCTGCACTGGCAATACCATGCCATGAGGGCGGCGACAGAGTGCCCCCTGTGTTCCAGACAATGCCGCAGTCAGGAGGCCCTGCAGCGACATATGCAGAACACACACTCCGGGCAACAGCTGGACAACTCACAGGGGCAGAACACACATTTACTACCCCATACTGCGCACTATATGGAGCATAACAAGAGTGCTGTTCAGCAGGACTTCAGCCTGTCACCTCAAATTGGACAAGAAGCAGGAGAGGGTGAGGAGATGGAGGAAGAGGAAGCTTTAGAAAGTGAGAAAAAAGAACAATTAAAGGAAATGTTGGGTGACGTTGAAGAAGAAGGTTTAACAGATACAGAGAAACATGAGGAGACCATAACTGAGCCCACTTTCACTGAGGCCACTTCTAACTCTCTTATCAAAAAGAGTTCAAACCCCACCTTAGATCGCTACTTAGATCCATCCAGGCCCTACAAATGCACAATATGTTCAGAGTCCTTCACGCAGAAAACCATTTTATTGGTGCACTTTAACTCTGTGTCCCATCTCCACCGAGCTAGGCGAGCCCTCCAAGACTCCAGTGCAGGCAGTACTACTACTACTGAGATGCCTCGTGGACCAGATCCTAGGCCCTACCGCTGCAAACTGTGTGGAGTGGGCTACAGCCAGAGTTCCACATTAGACATACATCTTCGCTCTGTTCTTCACCAAACCAGAGCCCGTGCTGCCCAAAACACCTCTGCAAGTGCTCCCACCTCTTCTACTCAGGCTAGGGAAGAACCATCTAAGGTTTCAACTTTAACAAAGAGACCAGATGTTGCAAGCTCCTCATTACTAGGCAACAGTTTGACTGCTGAGGCCCAGGCCTCCCTTGTTAATTCTGAGTGCCAGCAGGCTAAAAAGAGAGTGGCAGAGCTGTTAGCATCAAGGAACCAGCTAATGCTTTTACAGCAGCAGCAGTTAGCCCAAGCTCAGGCTCAGGCCCAAGCTCACTTACAGCAGCAAACAGCGCTACTGCAGTCCCAAGTGATGCATCATCTGCCTATGGGACTAGATAATCTCCTTAAGCATCACTTTCCTGTGGCTGCAGATAACTTGCTCTCTCTGCAGCAACAGCTTCTCCTGCCCTTTTACTTAGCTGGAGACATTAAGCTTAACTCTGAACTTGCTGGCAAAATACCTGATCTCAACCAGTTTGATTTTACAAACTCCATATTAAAAGAAAGTAGCAAGACGGTGGATAAAAATGAGTCATCTGCCCAAACAACTGAAAAACAAACCCAAAATGAAAGCTCAGATGAGACTGTGCACCAACAAAATGAGAAGTGTGAGGTTAACAGTGAAGAAAGCAGCAATGAGCCCACCTTTGACAAGACTAAAAAAGAACCTAGGATTTCTGAGGTAGATAAAGGGGAAGTGCCTCTTCCCTCAGTGAAAAATGAGAGCCAGAAACAGGAAGTAAATGTATCTCCTATTAATCTCCTCGGACAGCAGTGCCCTCCTCCCAGAGTCCCCTATGCTGCTGTAAATGGTGAGCCTCTTAGAGCACTGCTGCAGAGTTATGGGTATGAGCTGGCGCTGCAATACATACAAAGTAGACACAGACACCAGCAGCAGAGTCTGTTCGTTCAAGACAAACAAAAGTGCTCAGAACAATTAGAAGCATACTTAAAACAGGAAAATGGAGATGCTACTGAGGAAGAAGATGGGCTGTTAGAGGTCAGTAATAAAATGGACTTAAATAAAGTAGAGGCAGAAAGTCTTCCATTGGAGATAACTGGGAACAAACCTGAAGATGAAAAGAAAGAAAAGACGTGCTGTGGTGATGGAAAAAAATGTAAAGATTGTGGCAAGTTCTTCTCAGATGCACTTATTTTGAAAAGCCACCAAGAATACATTCATAGAATGTTATTCCCCACATCTGCTCTGGAGAAATTTTCAAGAGAGTATAGATCCCAATATGACCAGATGTATCCCATCACACAGTCTAAATCTACAGAGAGTTCAACTGTAGCCAGCACGAGTACAGTTAAGTCAACAAATGAAGAACTAGAATCCATAGCAGAAGAATTAAATGCACAAATAAAACACTGTGCATCCTCAGAGTTGTTCACAGCATCTGAACCTCCAAAACAAACAAGCACTTCACCTTCTGATGTGAAAACATTATCAACTGCTTCTTCTTCTCCACCCTCTCCAAAAGCTCCAGCCTTATCACAACAGGAAGAAGCAACAACACCAAGCACGTCTGGGACAAACCAGGCGAAGACCATGTCACTTTCATTACCTAAGATACCTATGCTCCCCTTGCCGCTGCCTCAGCTTCAGATACCTCCCCTACCTTTGTCCAAGCTTCCAATGCCCCCCATCCCTTTCCCCATGGACTTGCCACTTCTTCCCCCAGTTGTCATGCAGTCTGTCACCCTGCAGCCCCAACCCTGGCTTGATTCAAATGCAAACCCAGATCTAGGAAAACTCTACCAGTCTCAGCTAAACCCAGCACTTTTAGGGCAGCAGCCACAGTCCAGCCCTGCTTTATTAGCTCAGCAGTCCCCTCTGAGTCCAGCTTTACTTGCACAGCCTTCACAGCTTAACACTCCTCTATTAGGTCAAGCATCCCAGCCAAGCCCCGTCCCAGCAGGGCAGCAAGCCCAAATGAGTCCATCTATACTTGAACAACAGGGTAAACGAACCCGGACAAGGATCTCCGAGGAGCAGCTTGCAATTCTGAGGAAACACTTTGATATTAACAGCCTCCCAAGTGATGAAGAGATCAACAAAATGTCTGCCACATCTGGACTGCCTCACAAAGTCATCAAACACTGGTTCCGCAACACATTATTTAAAGAAAGACAGAGAGACAAAGACTCCCCTTACAATTTTAATAACCCCCCAACCACAGCTTTAGAGGAAAGCAGAGAGGAAGAAGCACAGAGTCAGTCTTTGTCAGTATCTCCATCAACAATGTCCCCAGCCCTTACTTCTGTGACCACTCAGCCCCAGCCAGTGGATCTCCCAAGAGAACTCCACCGAGGCAGGCGCTCTTCTCGAACCCGCTTCACAGAGCAACAACTTGAGACTCTCCAGGGTGTATTTGAGGCCACTCCTTACCCCAGAGAGGAGGAATATGAAAGGCTATCTGCTCTGTTGTCTCTGCCTAATAGAGTCATTGTAGTATGGTTTCAGAATGCCAGACAAAGAGCCCGCAAAAACCAAGACAGAGGGAACGAGGAAAGTTTTGGGGGCGAGAGCAAAAGCCACTTTGACAACATTCACACTCAGAGTAATGGCTCCAATATGAACAATGATGAAGAGGAAAGCAGCAGATGTGTGGATGGACAAGGGGACAGTCATAATGAAAACTCAATGGATTTGACTTATGAATACTATACAAACCCAGACTCGCCTGCTCCAGAGTCCTCTGCCCATGCTGTGGAACCTGTTAAAAAGATAGAAGTTGATAAAGCTAATTTGGGTCATGATGGCAAAACAACAAAGACTGTAGATGAGGGTGTAAAAAACATTGATAGCATGCCCATTTTATTACCTGAAAAGAGTGAAGGGACTCAAGACAGAGAACAGCCATGTTGTTCTTCCCAAAAAATAGCACCTATGTTGGACCCTAGAAAAGAGAGTACAAATCCTGCACCTGTTGAAAGGTCTGGTGTTAGCAAACCATTTGAATCTGAGGATAGAGGCACTCCCTCCAGTTTAAGTGCTGAAACAAAGCAACAAAGTACTCCTCAGCCTCTGCCCACAGCGCAGTTTCAATGTACTTTCTGTCCAATGTCTTTGCCATCATTCCAACTGTGGCAAGAGCACCAAACTAGGCATCTCCTGGCAGCTCAGTCCCAAGTTCAGCTCCTCCACTCTGGCTTTACAGACCGAACAATGCCTTACATGATGCTCCATCCGAACCACACCTTAATGGCCAACCAAATGCTTTCGGGCACTATGTCTCAATTACACCCGAATGCCCCGCACCCAATGATTTCACATTTGAACAGCTTACAAATGAAGAATGCTTTGCCTGATCACTCCGGGAGCCTTTCACAAAATGCTCTTGCATCACTGAAACAGAATTCAAAGCTTATGACTGAAGTTAACTTTGAATCTCAAAGGAACAGCAAAGACGAAGAAGAACACAGACGAGATAAACGCCAGAGAACAACCATTCACCCCAGAACAACTAGACGTGTTGTACCAGCGCTACAGCATGGACTCCAACCCCACCAGAGGAGTCCTGGAAAGCATTGCACGAGATGTGGGCCTTACAAGACGAGTTGTTCAGGTACATTATTTTACACTTAAAATATTTCACATATCATGATATTACAACACTACACAATAAACACAGTAAAGACAAGATTAAAGTAAATTGGTCAAGCAGGCTCAAGTAAATTAGTATTATATAATGTTTATAATTATTTTATAAAGTAGTTTATAAATAATTTTGACTGCTTTCAAAATTAAAGTTTCATGTCTTTACAGGTCTGGTTTCAGAACACAAGAGCGAGAGAAAGGAAAGGACAGTTCCGGTCAATGGGTCCAGGGTCCACCTTCAGTTTGGGTTTAAACCACCTGCGCTGCCCATTTTGTAGAGCCCTCTTCAAAGTAAAGAGCGCTTTAGATGCTCATATGCGATCTCGACACTGGGCTGAAGCTGAAAGAGCAGGCTTTAACTTGTCAATAAGCAATGGATCCAGTGGGCAGATAACTACGTCCTCTGTCATGGAGAGACCTGGCCCATCGATCTCCTCCCATCTTACACACCCTGGTTATCCAGTAAACAAAGAACCAAATTCTAGACCCCCTATGTCATCCTTGACCATTACAACTGATTTCAACAACCCAGACGAGGATGACGACTATGAGGAAGAAGAGGATGAGTACCCGTGCGAGGAGAGCTCCAGTATGGCCGACCTGGCGTCTTCAAGTCCCGAGGGATCCGGGGGACCCAGTTCAGATTGGGGTGAGACACCAAATTTGCAGCAGAACTACCAACATTCACAGCAGCAGCGCCAAAGGACACAGATGAGCCACTTCCAGATTCTCCAGCTTCGAGACTTCTACAGGACTCACCGGACACCAAACCGACAGGAGTGTGAGGCACTAGGCCAGGAACTTGGACTGCCTCACCGGGTTGTGCAGGTAAACATCAACAATGCAGGAGAAAAATATTTTAATGATAACATATTTTGCAGGAGGGTCTATGAGTAAATTTGAGTAATGACAATCTCTTTTCAAATGTTATACATTTTTGTGGACTGCAAAACAATATGAATCCGATGGTTTATGTAGTCTTTTACCTAATATTCACCTGAAAGTATAGAATCACAAAGAATGCATCACTCTTGATGTGTTGTTGTTTTTCTCCAAATGAGATTGCAGCCAGTATTAATGAATTATACTTACTGAAAGGTCTGGATATTTCTCCTTTATGTTGCAGGTGTGGTTCCAGAATGCCCGGGCAAAGGAGAAGAGAGCCCGCAGCATGAGCTCTGACTCTGTGGAGCGAGAGGCAGAGCTCAGCGCGGGGGCCGGGGAGAGGGATAGAGCCTGAAATGTGCTGTAATCCTTATTTCTCCAGTGGTCCCCTTTACTCCTTTAAACCTTCCTGCACTTAATGTTCATCTGCTACCATAAACTGTCCACCTTGCTGCCAACCTGAACACCCCAAAGATCCAGAGCCATAGTGGCCCAAAGAGAAACTCTTCCATGTGAATTGGAGAGTCCAAACCAAGTCTTCGCTACCATTACTTTACACATATCCATTGTACTTTAACCCATTGCTGGTCTGTCCTTCAGTGTTGAAAATAGCTTCTATTACAACCAAACACCATCTTGATGAAAAATAAACAGATGCCACAGAGGCCAAAGAGCATTCTCCAAGTACGTGACCTCACTGCCCAGCTAGACCTGCAGTCTACCTCTCAGTCTGCATGCCAGACTTACATTGGGCCCTCCACCAGACAGTGCTAGATGACTTGTTGTGTAGCATGTAGCGCCAGTCTACACAAAAAATTGTCAAAGAGATTTTAGTGTAAATAGAGTACTCCAAAAGATAAACTTGAAAAAAGTCAAGGGACAAAAAAGTGGAAAAAACAAATAATATCTTAGATGGCGGTATTTGCATAGAGCTTTTGTAAAGACTGACTCAGATTCCAAAGCTCATAACCAAAATTTTACATGTCTGTGGATTTAGTTTGAACGTGCTTGTTTTTTCAATAATGAACCGCAGAGCTGACGTCTGTAAGGTGAAAGGATGGGACCTGCAGCTGGCTTTGGTATACATTCGTAGAGAAAGACTGATACTACGGTGCAGACCTCCAGCTTTGCCCTTCCACAAGCCAATGATGAGTCTTCTGTTGTACACCTTCTATGTTCCTTTAGTGGATAACAACCCAAATAGCACAGAAAGCAAAAGGCCAGTTTGTCTTCAGTGGGGCAAACTATTTTTATAGCACTCAACCATTAATACTGTATATGGAAACTTTAACCAAACTCAAATTGACATTGTGTGTGTTTAGTAATAGTTTCTTAATATAAAATCTTATGGATCGAGATAAACTGTCTTGCTTCGATATTATAGTGTCATGGTTATGAAAAAGACAGTTTTGATATGTTCAGGAGAGGTGACGTAACTGCCTTTCCACTCTATTTGAATATACCAATGGCTTACCAATGTTATGTGATTAATGTAAAGCTTTCTATGCTCAGGTTAACAGCTCAACGTTGCTCCACTTCCAATGTGACTTTAATACCATACCTTTTAAAAACAAAAGGTGCATGGTTAAGTATTAACAATATTTCCCAAAAAGACCTGCATTTCAAAGATCTGAGCTTTTCACACTGAGTAATAGATTGTTACATATTAAAACTAAAGTGTTTAATGATGTGAGGGGTAAATGTACAGTATTTAGCTTTTGTATGGCTGACTCAAGACTTAATTGGATGTTTGAGACTTGGCTCCCTTTCCTGTTTACAGTTTTGGGAGCTGCTGCGCAAAGCCGATGGGAAAAAACAAACCAACTTTCGATGTTACTGATGTTATTTTTGTAAACTTAATTTATTCTTCTTCCCTACCTGCCTTCTTATTTTTGTTTACTCTTAACCTTTACTACTGTGTTCATTTGCAACTTATTCTGACTGTAATAATAATATAACAATAATAGCTAAACAATAATTAATGCTTTAAGACAAAAATCCAAAGACAAGATAATACTTTAACCATATGACCTACAAGAATAAGCGCTACTGTTTACTTGACGATGTATTGCTGTTTTTAAAGAAAAGGAAAGGAGTCCCTATATCTAAGCTACTGTTTTTCTGCCTCTCATAAGCACACTGGTGACTGTAACCAAAATCCCAACCTAGAGCCATGGCAGTCTGTATAGCGGTTAAAGAGTTTTACTTCTCTTGAGAAAGTTTATTTTTTTTGTTTGTTTTTTTTAAACCATAGTGTTGAACTTCAGCCCTTAAGGATGTCCAGTTTGCTGCTAATGTACTGTAGTTTCTAATATGATACTGTAGATAGATGCATGCTCTGATCGCTTTACCACTAGGCTTTAATGACTACAAACTGTAATGATACCTGTGATGCTGTTGATTAAACTTGCTCCTGTAATACTATTGGAAAATGGATATGTGGGGCTCAATTCCAACAAGTTTGTCAGTATCTTCATATTTATTACAAAATGGCTTTCACAATACATGTTTTTTTTTTTTTTTCATCAAACATAGAGGCTTCCAGATTTCAGAGTAACCCTTCGCTACATTACCTTCTCAGTGCTTAGAGAGATACTGCATAGCTTTTTGAAGGAGTTCAACCCCTAGAACCTCGACTCGGTAGTGTCAGTCTCTCTATGTTGTGCAATGTCTAGTCTATTTGTCCATCGAGCTCCAATGCAACGACTGGACTTCACAACCCACTTCCCAAAGCATGTGGACTGACTTCACTTTTTTTCCAAGTTTCTTGTTTTTCTAACTAACCAATGTTTACGTCAATACCAATGAGCTTTCTTCTGTGCAGAAATGTGCATTCCAAATACCGCAAAGACAGTTTTGTACACTGATTACTTTGGGTTTAATTTCTCTTAACTTCTCTTGATCTTAGTGACTGTAAGATGTACATATTGGGGTCCTCTATGGTGAAGGGGCTCTGTTAACCTTGCTGTAGGTAAAACTATTATTTTTCTTTATTTTCTGGATATGTTGTTGCCATAGTGATGACCAAAAAGATACCCGTGATGTGCACCTGTCCTAACGTCTTGCTCCAGTGGTTTAGTGTGTCTCTATACTGTCCCTTGCCCAGTTCTTACCTATGCTGTGTGTTACCTCCCTTTTCCCTTCCCCAAACTCCACTGAGCTTAATAAAGTCTGCTTTGGTGCATGTTCCGGTCTCATCTCTTCCCCAGAAGAAACCATTTTGTGTTATGGTATGCATGGGGTATTATGCATGCGTTTCATATTGTAGGTGGTGTGGGGGTCTGTGTGTGTGTACCTCTGATAAGTGTAACAGCGGTGTGTGGAAGGCGCTTGGTGAATGGAGCCATGACCTCTGGGGTCACTTCATTAATTACATCTGTGACATTCAGCCAGATGAGTTTCCTTTGTGACTAAATGATATGATGAATATTAACGACCTTGGATGAATTACGCTGCTGCTCCTGCTGCTGCTGATGATGATAATGTGTTTTACGACTCTGGGACTAAGGGGACTAAAATGCACACCACAGCACATTTAGGACACTCACATTTTCATATACAATGTATACCTCAAAGATCAATCTTTGTGCCAGGAGAATTTGTTTATTATTTTTTGGAAAGCATGTAACTTCCAACAGGCCAAAACTTATGTAAACAGACTTTTCGAGAGAATGAGGTGGCATCTTGTTTTCACAGGATCACTGCCTTTAAATATGGGGCTCTTATTTGCAAGAACTGCAAAGGTTAGTCCCACTTTGGTACAAATGAATTAAAACTAAACATACAAACTGCATAACAGAAAATGCAAATAAACAACTTCAGATGGCTCCGTAGCTCGTGATAGCCATCTTAGAAAGTCATCCTGATAAAGTGATCCCCCAGCTTTTCTCCTTCTCCCTGTCCTCCCCCTCTTAATCAAATGAATGCTGTGCAGCTGGTGGGGTTGCGGCAAAAAGGGGGTACGAGTGGCCGCGTGGGGGGAGAAGGTGGGGCTTTGAGGGATGGCGTGAAATGATTGCCTGCTGGTGAATATGTGTCGCTGGGGGTAGCGGGCTGGAGGAGAGGGGGTTGGGCCGGGCGGAGGGGGGTGTAATGTCATTGCCTGCTGGTCTATCTGTAGTGGGGGCTCATTTAGATTTAGATTGGTTATGTGAGGAGAGAGCCGAAAGGCCAGCTCATGTTTATGCATGAATCTGCAAGCACGCTGCTGTGGAGGAGCCCGGCATTAAAGACACAGAACAGAAATACATTTGCACGTTTAGATACAGCTCTGCTTCTGTGGATAAGGCTTCTGAAGCAGCAACGCCACGCTATCTGATACATTTCAATCAGTATTTGTGCTTTCTGTTTGCTCGTGTACTGAGACAACAATTGGTTTTAACAATTTCTACTTTCTTAATTAAGCAAGCAATCTAATAATTCATCCTTTACTATGCATTCACTATCTTATGCAATTAATGTGTGCTCCACTCGTTACATGTAGGTACTTCCCACATTACACTCAGTCACATGGAGAGTAATCAGTAAATGTCTTCTAAGGAGAGTTTGTTCAGCACTTCATCAGGTATAAAGTGGTTTTTATTTGGAAATGTGGTCCCTATCCATCTTTTAAATGACTTTTTAATGGTCGTCACACCATTCTAATCAATCATGTAGCAGAGCTCGCCTGCAAGCCCAAATACACTCAATTTATAATTCCTACATTCTACAGGAAAAGGGACGCTCTCTGTAGCTGCTGCCATTATCTACTGTAAATGAGCAGAGGCAAACATTAGAATTCCTGTGTGATGATCCAGGGGTGCAACTTGTGATAAGGAGCACTAAGAAAACAGCACACTCTGGATCACCCAGGTTCACGCTGTAATTGCATGAAAGTAGTGTATGCTATTTTTTGGTGTCTATTTTGGAAGTCCACACTTGGGGAACCCCTGATCCTCCCTCCTGAACCACGGCACCCCTCCGGTAGCCCCCCTTCAGTACTTTACATCTATAATGAGATACAAATGCGCATCAGCAGGACAGTGTCTATGCCACGCGTCGCTGTGTGAATATTACTCACACTTATTAGCTGGATTATGTTAATCTTTACACTCTCTGCTCACAGACAACAGACTCTCCATGATCCGGGGGTGGTCACGGCACAAAGCGTGTGGCTGACGTGTGTTTGTGTGCACGCCTGTAGGTGTGTGTTAGTGTGATTGCCATGTTTTCAAATTGATCTGCATGTGAAAGGGCGGTCTAATTACATCACTTATGCAAATGTGGGATGCATGTTTGAATGCACATGCATACACACCAACACTTACTATAAGGTCAAAAAGATGTGGTGTGGGCCCTTACAAGCAAATGCACCACCTGTCAAAATGCAATGTATCCTGACACAATACATGTGTGCCACAATGGATGTTTTGATCAATCTCCTCCAGATAAAGAGTGGACAGGTCAAGCTCACAGAAGACTTGAGCACTTAGGCTGTTATTGGAAAATGTCTGCCCCTATATCTAAAGATTAGTGTTTTTCCAGTCTGAAACATTGATAGTATCCCTGTTGGAATGATTGATTGGGTCTGACACATTTTAATTATGCCTAAATTAAATGAATCGGCTGGCAGACTATAAAACATTGCTGTTTAATAACGAGCTCCTCCATTTGCCGTTTTTTCCCCCCGTCTTCATCCAATCCCATTTCGGCTGCCCGCACAAAATAACCTCTCTCCGTTTAATGATATGCAAATGAATTTTCATGAACCCCATGATCCCATGCGATGATTAAACTGAGATGACATTAGCTGCCATGCTGCTGCCACTGTCAGTGTTTCCGTCTGCCTTCTTTCTCTTATCCTATCTCAACCATCTCTCCACGTATCCACGACAACGGCCAACTGGTGATATTAAGGGGCTCATTGTCACTGGTCCCTTATGAGTTTTCTTTGTGAGGAGAAATCCTGCACATCCAGTTTCCTCCAGTGGAAGCAAAGATCGTGAACACATGATTAGTTGTAGCAGCACCAGTGTACACCCAAAGACATACATCAGACAAAAGTATATTATTACTGTAGTGCAAAAAACATCACAGAGATCCAGTAGTCTTCTGCTTTTTACATTTTCCAGGGTCTTTGGCTTGGTCTGCGTCTGGCTGAAGCTCCGCCTCTGCTGTCGTTTATTGTACTCCATTTGCATAATGAAGCCCAGGCTTAATTAAGATCCCTCTGGAGTCTGAAGCCAAGAAGGATGAGGATGAGGGGAGGGGGACTCCAGCGTTCCTTTAGCTTATCCGCACGTGTCCAAAGAGGAGGTGCAATTTAAAGGGGGGAGAGAAAGCGTTGACGAGCGATTAAATCACTAATTATGATCGGCTGTTAGAATGAGTCTGGGGCTGTTAATTAGACGCAGTTGATGCCCAGACAGTCGCCCGCCCTGGTGGCTGCAGCACCACCCTGACTGGCAAAAGCAAAACACAAGCTGACATATCCTGAGATGATGCCAGCACATCCCTCCTGTTAGCAGTCAGAGCATGCTGAGGGAGTATCCCTTTAAGAACATCCCAGGTGTGCACGTTCAGAAAAAGGGATGCACATTTTTCACCCACTCCTACTGTTCTTCATTAGGCTCAAGGTGTTTCCTGTTTCACTGCCCTACATTTATCAGCTCTACGATTTTTACGTGTTTTAAACACTACAATAAAACAGCACAATGGAATGCCTTGGAAAAACAGTAACTTCCTTTACTGTTTTTGGCTTTAGGAGATCATGTTGTATTCTATCCCAGAGAGTGCATGAATATGTTTGTCCATTATTTGGTTACTTTTCACATCCGCATTTGCTTCACTTCGGTTTAGCTTCCTTGGCGCCGGCGAACACCTCCAGGTTGGCGTTTGGCATGATGCCATCTCTGTTTCCAAATGGTCCCTTCAGGGGTTGCCATCGTACAAAACATTTACGACACGTGAAAGCTTCTGCTCACCGTATGGAGGTTTTGTTGGCACATGTGATTAGCTGTCTTGGCAGAGCGCCATCTGTTTTGCTGTGCTTTTGCAGCCATTATGACTATGCCATCGCGATTATGTCAGGTGCATGGGCACCTCGTATTGGCTTTATCCAAACAAGCAGTGATTAGAAACAAATCCTGAGGGCAAGGGTTCTTGTATACAAATCCTGTAGGCTGAAGTTCTTGTGTTCGACAGGTCTTTGTGTATTTGTCGTCTTCGTTTCAAGTAGAACAAGCCGGCACAATGCCCGCTGGATGGCACATGCCAAGTGGCATAGGGTGCGAAAAAAGATCCAAAAATTCAACGCCATGATTTGCCGTTAAAGCTCTCGTATCAGTTTGTATACCAGCTACGTCTAACTCACCCTCCGAGCGTTGGCATCTGTCGGACTTGGCTGCTTCACTCTCCACTTCCTCTATGTTTTCCCTCTGCTAGTTCCGCTGTGCCAGTGAAGGTGGCATCGGGGCAGCAGTATGACGGTGCGCTTCTCTTCCTCTTCCATTCTTATTCTCAGCGCCCCTTTCGCCCATGCCCATGCCTGCCCCCGCTCAATAGCTGACTGGATGGCACGGTGCCAACCTGCCACCGCCATCGTTCCTATTTGTAGCTCATCTCTTCATTGCCCTTCCCCCGTTTCTGGGTTTTTTCTGCCTTCCCTTCGTTAAATTCATAAGTATTATGAATCATTAACACTGTGAATGTTAGAAATGATTTTTTAAGACTTAATTATTTATGCTCTGTTTGAGATTTTACTGCACCTGAAGGAGTGCTAGTTGTGCCAGCCGTGCAAGTAATTACTAAAGCAGTAAGTTATTCCACCGAGACAATAGGAGAAAGTCAGAGTTTGAATGCTTATGTTGATTTAATTAACTTTCACCCGCTCCCATCAAGTGCGCCTTTACACTTTGGTAGTGGCTCATTTTGTTCAACACACAAACTAAAGCCATACAACGGATCCCATCCACAGTAAAAATCGATTAAGTATCATTGACCTCATCTGCTTTACCAATATGACCCGACTCGCCTATTTGTTCGGCTGAAATCAAAAGCTGACTGTGTTGGTGGGGCTATTAAGCAAATATTCTCATTAGTACACAAAACATAATGAATATGTAAATGATGTGTGTAATTTATGCATGGGCTAAGAGGCTTCCTTTCTTTTTTGCACCTCTTTGTATACACTCTATTTACAGCTCACTGAGCTGGACTTCACACTTGAAATCCCCATTTTATCACTTTCTTGACCAAATCATGTCAGTAATGCCACAGAAGAGCATTCATTTTTTTTCTTAAGCTGATGAACAATTAGAAGTAATCAAAACATTTCCATATGGAGATATACATGTCCAGGTTTTCTCCAGATCCAATTATTTATATGTTTAAAGAATGACACTTTTTTTTTGCCTTTAGGGAACATTTATCAGTCAACATAATTCTACATGTGACAAATGGTAAAAAATACCTAACTAAATAACTACAGTCCACAAGTCTTTGGTGTATTGCAGCATTTTCTATTTTTGAAATTATTTATTCATAGCTACAAAAAACAGTGGACGTGATATTTTGTTTACTTTTGTTATAATGTGATTTTTTGTTTCTCAAGATAATTATCCAACCAGAGCAGAATGAGCCTGACAAGTCTCTCATTTGGGTTACCAGTTTCAATGCTGAAATCCAGTTTGTTTAAACCTAAAAGGACTCTCTGATGTGAATCATCACTATCTAAACCCCAGCACCTTCAGTCGATCATGAATCAGTGCTAGTGCAGCCTCTGCAGCTCAGTGAGTGAATTCTGGAGGTTCTGAGCTTTCACCTAAGGCATGGCCTTTCCATGTACTGAGAAAAACCTATCTATGCCCTCTATATACAGGTTTAGGCACTAGAAACCCAAGTTTACGTGTCTGGGGTGAGGGAAGTCTGGGAGTCCTGCTTACACTGCTGCCCCCGTGTTGTAAACAGTGCAATTTTGAGATGTGACTAAAAACACTGATTAAGGATGGGAGGTATTTTGAATCCAAAATCTGTTTTGTGTTTATGTACGTGGATTTTTTGTGTGTGGATGTTTTTTTTATTTAATTTTGTGTCCATCACATGAAAATCTAGTCTCCATTTGCCCATAAGTCATTCCCAGTTTATCTTAAGTGCATCAGGTTTGTCTTTCTGAACAGACTGATGAGTCAAAATAGAAATATAAGGGCAATAAGGATAAAAAATATGGCTCTATTACACACCATATCACAGATAAATACATTTTGTTATTTTCTTTTAATAAAAGTGATGGATGAACTTTACAATAACCTAAAATATATTTGTAGGCTTTACTACAAAATCTTAATATTTGTATCAGCAAATATTGTATATATACATCGGTATTGGATAACAAAAAAACCCATATCGGACCATCCATTCAACATTCATTCTACTTTTTCGGGATCATCTTCAAACCATTCTCATTTTTCAATGTATTTTTATGGCAGATCTAGCCCTGACTCAACTCTAGTGTTTCAGAAATATTTTGACTTGAAACTTCTCTTTAAGTCCCAGAGTGGCCTCTTGAAACAACAAATCCTGGAGTGTTGCATTAAACCCACAACAACAAGGCTGCTTCTTTCAGGCATGTGAATAGTTAACATTCTCACTCTGCCATGCTTCCCTTTGTGCCCATTCATGGCTTGGCTCTTAATGTGTGGTCCAAACCGTGTGTTAAACATGTCCCTTATACTGGTGGGGTATTTTTCGCTCCTGTCTGGCATAAACACCTATACTACCGTGGCTCCCTCGGCGATCACCATAGCAACAAACTGCCGTACCCACGTGAGGCGCATAATAAGATGTTCCCCGAGACCGTGAACCATAAAGCAGCGACAAACTAGACACCCACAGCGATGAATGTGAATCAGAAGATAACCACTCAAATGGCAGCCCTCACCTTTTTACAGACGCCATTTTCTGTGTGTACTTATCAACAGGCAAGCATCACTAGGCGTGCTCTGTGATTGGAACGTGCACTGTCTTTCTACCTCTTCAGACCCTAACAGGTGCTGATGAGCTGCAGTCAATGATTGTAATGAGCTATCGATCAGCGTGGGAAAACAGAGGGGACACAGAGGCTGGAGGGAGGCTGGGGGAAGCAGAGGACACAAACACTACGGCCAGGGAAGAAAAAAAGTAACTTCAACTAAATGGAGACAAGCTGCCTCAGACAGTCTATCAATACTCCTTTTAATCAAGTTCTCCTCATTGTTCTGCCTTTATGGGGAAGTCTTTGAGGGTCCATGTATTACAGGGACTAGGACATTTCCTGATCATTAGGGGCAGAATCTAGTTCAAAGAAAATACTGCATTTTAAGTCTTTACATGGAATTGCATATTAAACACAATATAGGCTAAAATATTACAGTAATGTTATAACCTTTGCAATTTGCTATCCAGATGTTTGAATCAAAATACAATGTGCCAAAGACAGTATGATGATATAGTCCAGACAACTGCTGTTTAGAAGACATGTGAATATGTGAATGTAATACTGGATATATCATTAACAATATCTGAAAATGCTTCATACAGAGCAGTCTAGAAATACAAATGAAACAAACATGCGTTGTAATCTTTTTTGTATCGTAAGTGTATTAAGTGTAAGTAAGTGTGATAAGTCATATGTCTGCATCATTGTGGGTAATTTTACAGTCCTTTCACATTTGTCTGATAATTAAGCCTCAGTTAATATATTTAGAGACATCTTTTAACACATTTCTGATGGAGTGCCGCAAGGTCCTGTTATTATTGTTATTGGGATGCTTTAAATATCAACTTATTCATTTCTGTCAACATTGTCCACCCCAAATTTAGTCTTCCTATTATCATTTGAAGATAAACAACATTTAACACATTTGATTTAGATTTAACTACCTCAAGTTGAATTCATAGTTTGTATAGTTGAGTCCTGGTCTCAGGTTTCTAGTCTCACGCTTAGACCTTCTAACAATTAGCAGTTAGCTATGTTTGACTTACAGTTTAATTTTAGTTCATCCTAGACCTTTTTAATACCTTTAATTTAGACATAGAGCTGTATAGATCATGGGAAAAATAAGGATTTTTCTGAAAAGCCTTGCAGTTAGATTTGTGATTTATGCTTCAATACAATTACAATGTTCAAAGTTTACTTTTTAAACAGGTCAGGAACAAAACTTTGAGAACAGACTGAAATCTGAACCGCTAAACTAATACTATAACTTTCATGCATTCCAAAATTGTTTTATTTCATGTTTTTAAAGGTCTAAACAGCAGGGTTATAACATATATTTTATACATAACAAAACATGTGATACTGAGTTTGTTATTATGTTTTTATTGAATACATTATTACAATCTTTGCTACTTTCTAATCTGGACCATTTGAGTTTGCTATTTTGATATGATTGCAATTAATCTTGCAGCCCTACCTTGTATAGGTTTGAAAACAATTTATCTGAGGGAAGTAATATGTAAATTGTATCAAAGAGACTACTACCACGAGTCATGCTGCTGCTGCATTCTAAAAAAAAATACACTTTCTGTAATGCATTTTGATGTAAAACTGACTGTTCTATAACTTCGAATCAGAAAAGATGGATTCACCTGGAAATCCTCTGCCTATTCTGAATTACCCCAAACTATGTTAAGGGGCCATAACTGAAACAAAGAGCCATCTAGCCAGCGTTACATATGATCAAATTTCAACTTGCATAGGTTTTCCTAACAACCAACAACCTCTTATAAAGTAGACCAAACTCAAAAAGTCACAGTATCAAGGTACATGTGTGTGGAATGACCATGCAGACATCACAACAGTGCCAAGATGCCAGTCAACAGCACTGACGCAGTATCTTTATTCGCTTTTTCTTTCCTCTTATTTTTTTTGTGTGCCTTATGCGGGGAGCGGGGTAGACAGCTTTAGGGGAGGGGGAGGTGCCTGATGTTTGTCGTGTGTGTTGGCTGGCGTTCCAGATAATGAAATGCAGCGAGGAACAAAGAGCTGGGGGCCGCTATTCTGTGCGCTGCGGCTTCATTGGCACTGCCGTCACTCTATGATTCTTCCATAGCCTCCTTTCTTGTGTACGCACGCGCCTGTGTTGATGTTTGTAAGGGTTGGATTGTTGTGCATGTGTGTGTATATAGCCCCTCCTCTCCCTGTTAGTATTCTACATGGCAGATCCCCCTAATGTAATAACGGTGTCTGCATGTCTAATTTACAGCAGGAGAGAGTAAATAGCCTGTGGTTAATTACAGTACGTGTGTGTGTGTGTGTGAGTGTGTGCGCGCATGTGTCCACGGACGCATGGCTTTGTCAAGATGATTTATGAGTTGCAAATAGCTACACCAGTGGCCCGTTTCTCCACACTTAGTTTTTAATCTGTCCTCTCATTAATTTTCCCCGAGACGTTATTATGGTTTTATAACATTGTGCACAAGGATGCGCATGTGAGTTAATGAGACAGAGGTGTGGATATTTTGTAAGCATCCTCACCAACATGGACACTTGGGTTTTACTTACTTACCTTCCTAGTACCTACCGTCTTCACTTACCTTTTACTTGGCGTTTTTCCGGTGATGTGGTATCACTTTTCACTCCTCTTTTCCGGGTCCTTTCACTCACTCTCTCCATTGAAAGCCACAATGAACACAGATCTGTATTGACAGTACACGGTAGAACATGGAAACAGCGGGTCAATCCGTTTAGCCCAAGGGCCGATACACCAATTCACCAATTTGTCAGTGTTAGTTTGAGAGAGAAAAGCAGCTAATCTCTTCGCTGTGCTCTCTATTGATCACCCACTTAGAATCCACTTCTCTGTCTAAACACTATTGATTCTCTCTCTCCCTCAATCTTTTTCCCTTTCTCTCTATTTTCTGTATCGCGCTTTCCGCACATGCCGTCACTTTTGGTGCTTTTTTTATTTAACATAAACTACTTTTACCCCAACTTAAAAGTGTATAACCTTGCTTAGAATCCCGGTGTCAAAATTTCAGATATCAATAGCAGACACCAATAATCCTCAAAGATAACTTAAAAAGATATGTTTCAAAGATATGATTAAAAAAAACATCTTATCAGGTGTTCCAGGGTGTATTACATCCTTGACTACCAACTCAGGGCACCCTGCTGGGTTGACTTAAAAGCCGAAGTAGGCTCTTATTAAAGAAATTAATTACTTAGCAATCTTCCGCTGGCCTATGATTACAAATTCACTCCTGGGTGCAATTGCTTTGTTTCTAACTTGAAAAAAGACAGCATTCCTGCTTAGATGAGGCTTTTGTCAATCTGTCCTTTGGGATCTAGCAGCCCACAATGAGAAACTAAGCCAAAGGTTTGACCCAGTCTGGTGAGATGTGTTACATTAGGCCAGCAGAGAGCCAGGTTTAAAACTACGGGGTAAACACAAAATTTTATGTAAATGTATGCGCCTGTGTCTAACTTCAAACGCAATTGTTATTCCATGGTGCGTGGCGTTGTTAAATGCAATGTATTTATTTGACATGACCACCCCCTACTGGTTAAAGTAAGAAACTGCAGTCTACGTTACAAAACACTGCCACATGGCTTGTGTAACTCCTCAAATCAGCTGTTGTGTTCGTTAAGCAGGAACAGAGGCAGATAGCACTGCGAAGAGACATTTTGGACACTGTTTAGACATTGTTTGGACACTGTTTTGTACGTACATGTCTCCGTCCACAGGTGAAGACGGCGTGTCCCTGGTGAGGAAGATGCTGAGAGAGGTGCTACTGGGTCGAGAAGATCCAGAGACCTTCTTCGCTCGGTGTGTGTCCGTCCTGGGGCACCACGACACCCGGGCACAGTTCTTGACCGGGATCCGGCCTCTGTCCACGGCGCACGTGGCTCTGCACTCCGCGCTGACCGCCATCTACGAGCAGTACTACAGTAATGTGAGGCTTATATACGGGTGATATGTGTTACAATGGCGTTATTACTGCTTAAAACGTGTTAAAACTGTCTAAGACTTGACCATGTGAAGAAATAACAGTTTAAAAATATAAGTTACATAATCATAATCATGTTTTTAGGGATTGTACAAAATATTTTAACAGGTGCACGTCCTACTTAGTTGGCTTTAAACTAAAAAAAAAACAAACAAATTGGTTTGTGGGTATTCAATTAACAAGCACCATTTAATATATGTACTAAACTAGGGCTTACTTTATCAGTAACTAAAATGTAATGTTTTGTTGGATAAAAAAAGCAGTTGTCACATTGGGCCTCTTCACTTGTAGACGTTAGTTAATGTTTTGTCTTTTTGCTAAGCTAGTTTCCTCACCTGTTACGAAGTCACAAAAAGCATGCAAAGCCCTGTACAAACAACCAAACACGGATACAAGTATAAGTCTTAAAGTACCACACAAGTATTAAGTAGTAGTACTGAAAGTATTAAACATGTGCCTTCTTAATATTTAAGTGTTAAAGTATTGATTAATATTTTAAAAGTACCATAGCGCCTGAGTGTTTGTGTGAGTGTATGTGCTCCTTTGGCGCCACCTGTTGGCAGTAGTGAGAGTTAGCTGTGACTGCTTCTTTTTTAACAAAGCTGGGTAGAATAGCCAAAACTTGAACTCAATTAAGAATAACATTACTTCAAAACAATTTTACTCAAGTTGAAGTATAAAGTTATGGCCCAGGAAACTACTGAAGACTTACTCACAGTATTGTTACACTGTACAATCAGGGCCAGTCCTAGCTTTCAGGGGGCCCTAAGCTGAATTTGTCTCTGGGGTCCCCAACAGCGGATGCATCCTGGCTCAGCTGTTGGTGATTCACATTTGACAACATTATGACTAATCTCTCATTTTGACCGATTGTATTCATCAGACTGAAAACATCCATGTAACATCCAGTTGGCGACAGTGGGCTTAAATATACATTATAAAGGGTCCTTGTACCAGTGTAAATACATAGCAGCCCTCACCTGTGCCCGCCTCAAAAACAAATGTAGCAGCAGCAGATATTTTGCTACTATAGATATAAAACAAATGTAGTAGTTTTAAAGGGATATTTAAGCTGCGGTAAACACATAAGCCCTGTGTCCAATAAATTGATACACCATATTATATTACTTTCAATATTAATGTATGGGATCTTGGGGGCCCTCTGGTGGCCTCGGGTCCCTACGCAGCTGCTTAGTCTGCTTATAGGCTGGGTCGGCCCTGTGTACAATACATTACTCAATTAAGAGTACTAGGTCTATTACTTCAATAAAAATATGTTTCAATTAGAAGTAAAAGTACACAGCCCGAAAAGCACTTTGAAAAGTACAATTTCTTTAAATAGTTAATCAAGTATACGTAGCTGAGTAAATGCTACCCAACCTCTGTTTAAAAATAAATAAATAAACTAATACAACATGGAATTAAAATACAGCTTTGTTAAATGTTCTTTCAATAATAAAATAGAGCCATTCAATTATAAAATGAATGAGCTTATTTGCATTTGATGTATTCAGAAAGTATTTTAAGTATCTTGTTTTATAATGTCATTTTAAGTATCGTTTTATGATGTCCTTTTTCATATTATGGCAGTTTTTATTTCACAAACCTATTTTGCTGAATTGATTTTTTTTTTATTTGATCAAGGACAATGCATTGAAAACAAAATGGGCTATTTATAATGAAATGAGCCTTAACATAATGGCACAGTGACAGTGCACATCTATCAGTCAGAGCCAGTAAATAAGAACGCCTGCTCCAATATCTAGGTCTGTCACACTAACAAATTGTGTGATATAAAACATGACCTGCTATATCTTTTAACAGCAGAGTTAAACACTTTTGTGGTAAGTTTGCATCAACATAGTGAATAGAAGTAATTTATTCAACTCTCAATACCTCAGATCTTATCATAGTACAAAAAAATAACAAAAAGTTCCCACCTAGTTCAAAAATAAAGATATGTGTGTGTGTGTGTGTGTGTATACAGTAACTTTGCTCACATCATATTGTCTACAGTTACAGACTGAAGATGATGAGCTACAACTTGCAATGGCACTCTCTCTACTGGATACAGAAGAAACCACCACTACCACCAAGCAGAGCATCATCCAGGAAGTCAACCAGTTTCCTCCTCCTGAAGATGTCTTGACTGTCCAAAACAAGGCTGTACAAAGCAAGGACAATGGCTTCAGGCAATCTTCACTATCTTCTAAACAGGATACCTCTGAACCTAAACGTTCTAAGAGGAGAAGACAGAGGAGTAAGGGGACAGGTCAGCAGGTAGTCGGGTTACCTGCAGCTCCGTCGCCTCAGCCCCCGGTCTTGCTGTGGTTCAGGAGGGACCTGAGGCTGTGTGATAACCCTGCCATGATTGGAGCGTTGGAGGTTGGAGCACCCGTCATCCCTGTTTTCATCTGGGCTCCTGAAGAGGAAGAAGGCCCTGGGACCACTGTGGCCATGGGAGGGGCTTGTAAGTCAGCAGACACATGCATATTTTTCTCAAAATTAAATCCTTTGTGAGTTAAAAAGAATGCCAAGTGGATTATATTTGGTTATCAATGTCAGTTTGATTAACTTTGGCCCATTGTTTAGTTTGATTTTTATTCATTTATATTCATTTCAGTGAATGATCAGATTTCTATAGCTTCACTTGCCTCTCAAAGTCAGTATTCCTTCACTCAGCATAATTCAAAGCACATCCTACGTCTTATTAAATTCAATCGGCGAGTAACCGTTTTTGAAATATCATTGTTTTTTTAAGTAAAAAAAAAAAAAAAAACATATTCACCTGTGTCTTTCAATCCTTTTCATCCATAAAACCAGGTCAAAACATTTGCATTTTGAGAGTTAAAAGGCAATTTGTACCACAGAATTCTATCCTAACCTTCCTATTTTAAAGTATAACTGTGTATCTTCTGCTCTTCATTTCTTAGGTAAGTTCTGGCTTCACCAAGCTCTGTCCTGTCTGCACGCATCCTTGCAGCGGATCGGCAGCAGTCTTGTGTTCCTTAAGGCTGAGAGTGGTTCCTCACTGCAGACTCTCAGGGGGCTGCTACAGGAGACAGGAGCCCGCACTGTGGTGGCCAACGCCCTGTATGAGCCCTGGCTGAAGCAAAGGGATGATCTGGTGCTGTCGGCTCTGCACAAAGATGGGATGGACCTCAGAATGTATCACTCCTACTGTCTACGTGACCCCTACTCTGTCAGCACAGTGGGAGTGGGGCTCAGAGGTATGGATGGCATAATTAATTCACTATACAAATACTAATAAACTATACAAGGGTAGGATGATCATTCAAATGTTAGAGGCCTAATTTCAAATGTTTGTATTGGTATCTACTTGTCTGACTTCTCGTTTTTTGTAGTTATACTCTGGAGTCTTTTGCGTAAACTGGTTTAGTCCTGAAATAGTTTTGGTTTAGATTTGGTTTAGTCTTAGTTTTATATCACATTAATGAATTGGATAAAAAAAGGAAATACATTACAGATATATTTCGTTATATATGTATTTAAAACAAGTATGCAAAAAATAGTCCTGCCTGTGTCCATGGAAATGTTGTTCCTTAGCTATAATATTCCACAATATCGCATCAAATGTATCCATCTCCATGAAGTATGTTCTGAAGTATGATGTTCTTTTTCCATGGAATCATGCAGCTGACATGCCCCCTTAGTTACATACTGTACCTTTAAGTCAATTGTCTTTTTCTTTTTTTTGTCCAAACTTTGATCTGTGCAGGGATCGGTTCTGTGTCCCATTTTACAAGCTGCTGTAAACAGAATCCGGGACCTCCTCTTGGGGCCCCTCTGGACCCCCCTGTGTCTCTGCCTGCCCCCTCTCACTGGCCCTCAGGTGTACCTTTGGACATGCTAGAACTGGCCAGGATGCCCCGCCGGAAGGATGGCACCATAGTAAGTACATAAGGAATACCCTAATAGTTTAAAAATGTATATACTGTATTATAAAGTAGACATTTATGTTTTCCTCTTAGATTGACTGGGCTGCTAACATTCGTAAGTCTTGGGATTTCAGTGAGGAGGGAGCACATGCTCAGTTGGAAACTTTCCTTCAGGATGGTAAACATTTATTTCTGACTTGAATGTACCATTTAGTTGTGCTCCTTCTCTATCATCATTGCCTATTGCGCAGGTGTGTACAGGTATGAGAAAGAGTCGGGCAGAGCAGACTGCTCTAACACCAGTGGTCTGTCCCCATACCTTCACTTCGGACAGCTGAGCCCGCGTTGGCTCCTGTGGGACGCCAAAGGGGCGAAGTGCCGCCCTCCAAAGTTCCAGCGCAAACTGTCCTGGAGAGACCTGGCCTATTGGCAGCTCACCCTGTTCCCCGATCTGCCCTGGGAATCTGTTAGACCGCCTTATAAGGTTAGCAGCATTACAAATGTGCACATTGGATCTATAACAATTAAATTTAAAACTGGTTGATAAAAAAGAAAATAGCGAAAAAGTCCAATTATACATATGTATCACCATTTACTCCTTTAGATCATAAATTAGAAATCACTCAGTGTGTCTTTGTGAAATTTGAGTATTTTGTGGGTGATTTCAGGCCCTGCGCTGGAGCGCCGACCGGTCACACCTGAAGGCGTGGCAGCGAGGCCGGACTGGGTACCCTCTGGTGGACGCAGCCATGAGACAGCTGTGGCTCACTGGCTGGATGAACAACTACATGAGACATGTGGTGGCGTCTTTCCTCATTGCATACCTGCACCTGCCCTGGCAGGAGGGCTACCGCTGGTTCCAGGTAAACCACACAGAGAAAAAAAATTTATACAAATATGATCAGGCGGTAACCACAACTTATCCCTCCCTTGAGCAGGACACTCTGGTGGATGCAGACGTGGCCATAGACGCAATGATGTGGCAGAATGGAGGCATGTGTGGACTGGACCACTGGAACTTTGTCATGCACCCTGTGGATGCAGCCATGACCTGTGACCCTTGCGGCTCCTATGTCAGACAGTGGTGTTCAGAGCTGGCCGACCTGCCCGACGAGCTCATCCACAAACCCTGGAAGTGTCCCACCTCCATGCTCAGACGGGCTGGTAAGGACCTGTGCTTTTGAGCTTGTTTAGAAATATTCTTATATTGTAATGTGTGAGCTACTGCTTCCCATTAATTTTACTTGTGGATTAATAAAGATGCCTTAGGTTGCTTTCACATTTGTCCTCATTGGATCCTGGTTTGAGCCCAGTTTACTCTGTATGGAAGACCTGGTTTGGTTTTATTCTGGTCCTGGTTTAGTTATGGCCTAATCCAGGATTTTTTCACAATATAGTCACAGTTTAGTCCTAATTTTATGTTGTCTATTTGCAAGTGAGAAGTGAATGTACTCCAAGTTTACCCAAAACATTAGGAGGGGTTATGGTTGACATAAGAGTAGAGAACAGTATAATAATAATGATAGTGATGGTGGATAACGATGATAACAGTAGGTGGATGTTAGCTATATTTAATACACAGGTAATTTGAGGTCCAGGTCATGAAAGACTTTAAATTAGAAATGAAGCTTGGCAATTGTAAGCTTCTTATGAAACTTGAAGCACATTAGAACAGTTTAAGAAAAAGTAAGTGTCAGATATTTAGGTTCTGCTCTCCAGACCCTGCTGCATCTGTACACATAATTGGTTCCATCTTTAAATGTCCAATATTATGCAAAATTTACTTTTGTGAGCTTTAACCTTTAGTTCAGTAGAGATTGGCAATTCCAGGGCTGAAATTATCCAAATGATTCTAGTGAAGGTGTGTGGAGTTTAAAAACACAGTGGAGCACTTCCTGTATTACCACATGACATCACATATATCAAAAAAATTGAGTGATATGGGACTTTTAATCAGAATATTTTTTACAGACAAAAAAAGGCAATTGACAAAACATTACTGACAGTTTTTTGTATTTTCCTGAAAACCTTGAAAAATGACTCAATTATACTATAAGACTAAGGATATGTTTGTTACATTAGAGACACCATTTGTGATTGTGTGCCTCTTTAAACCTCTACCTAGGACCCTAACAATAACCCCTGTGTGTCCCCAGGTGTGGTGCTGGGACAGTCCTACCCCGAGCGTATCATCACAGACCTGGAGGAGCGCAGGACCCAGTCTCTGAAAGACGTGGCCCAGGTGCGTCTACAGTTTAAAGAATATGTGGACCGGGCCAGTGGCTGTGACCTGGTCCCCTTGCCCCCCCGCCTCGTCTCGGAGGCTCTGGGTATCCATGGAGACGCAGAGGTGAGGAGCAAACAATTCCTCCTACCCCTCATAACACGCATGGAGTTCAAACACCAGCTGGAAGAACCGGACTCGGACGCAGGCTCCAACCCATACAACGCGGTCCTAAAGGGGTACGTGAGCAGGAAGAGAGACGAAACCGTGGCTTTTCTAAACGAGAGAGATTTCACAGCCAGTGTGATGAACGAGGGAGCGCAGAGAAGGGAGAGGATGGATGTGAACTATAGGAAGATGGAAGGTCTGCCCCAGCTTCGCCAGCCCAGAGGAAGAGCCAGGCGGACTCCAACAGCCAAAGACAAGTTCTCCATAGTGCCTGGAGGTGTGGTCAATACACTCAGATAGCACTCAGCGTGGTTTGATTCTGATTTATTTATTGTTACTGAAAATATGCAAGGGGGAACTGGTGTTGGGGCTGTGTGCTGGGTGGGTTCTTTATGGTGGAGTATTCTGCTGCTATACAGAGAATGTCATAGTTAACATGGCCATTGTAATGAAATCATACTATCTTACAGTCCTGTTTTATGCATTTTTGTTTCACTTTATTTTTAGCGCATGTACTGTTACGCTGTTGTATATGAATGTCTGTCAGGGAAGATAAGCACTCACTTTTTTGTTACTTTTCTAGTGGTTTTGAACTTATGTATACCTCCTTGAGAATTCCTGATCTTGTTTGATCACAGAAGCTAAACGGGGTTGGGGATGGTTAGTACTTGGATGGGAGACCACTGGGAATACCAAGTACTACAGTGGGATCTAATGCAAACTGTCAGTGTGTCCTCAGGCAAGACACTTTACTCAGGATTGGGAGAAGCCTAATGGCACACATTGGTAGCTACACTTCTGGCAGTCTACCCCAGGGCAGCTGTGGCTACATTAGTAGTTTAAGGAGTGAATTAATAATGCAAAAAATTATAAAGCAGCTTTGAGCATTTGCTAAAAGTGCTGATGGAATACAAGACTAATGCGTTGTTATATGCAAAATTTGAAAATTGAGTATATTGTCTGGACCTAGTAAAAAAAAAAAAGGAAATTTGCCTTGGATTCTTACTGATAAGGGTATATAATATATTTTCTGTTTAATTTTACACTCCATTTACGTCTGCACAACTTGAGCCTCAAATTTACAAGCACATTATTCATTTTCACAGACCAATACTTTACTTATTTCCCTAAAAACACTAGACTTTGAACAGGTAGGGTTATGACCTGTAACCTGTTGACCTGTAACATTCTTGATGCAAATAGACAAAATGCAGATAACCAGCAGGTAGGACCTAAGACCACTGTGTGCACTCCATGGTGGACACGTTTTGCTTTGTGTGAACAGATGTACATTTCTCTATTTTTATAATTATTTAAAAACATAAGTGTACACAATGGTTTAAATAAAAAATCAAGAATACACTAGTGTGGAAATGTTTATTATTCTCAAACAGTCCCATGCACAGTTTCAACATCCATGCATTTTAGACCAAGTTTATTAGACTCATAACAAAAGTGCTTTAAGAAATCTCACATTGAGCTAGACTGTACCCCAGTGTTTGAAATATATGGAAGCTGGTCTATAGTTTCTAGTGCAGTCACTGAGGGTATAGTGAATTCATTGACCACAGCCTGTTTGACCACTTCAGCCTGACTTTAACAGTAGATAAGAAATGCTAGCGTCTCCACATCTACAACTCTGTCGGGTCAGCAGAGTGAAGCCCTTTACACAGCAGATGCCCAGAATAGCCTGTTGTCTTGTGGCTCTCCTGCCCCCATGTCTGAAGAAGTGAAAGTGGCTGTTTTTAAAGAGGTAGTGGGTTAGTCTTCAATTGAGCGGATGTATTTCTCGTACGCAGGCTCGTCCATCAGGGAGTCCAGTTCTGCGGGTTTGGCTACGGTCATCTTCATCAACCAGCCTTAAAAAAGAAAAAATTCAAAAATAGTTATTTACAGGGCCCGTTATGAGACAAACCTGCTCAGAAGGATGTATTATTTGTTTTTCTTGGGATTTCCAGATGTGATAAACACACCCATAATGAGATAGGGTTGTCAAAAGTATCAAAAATCAGATACTAAAACAAAAAATCTTATTCGACAGTGTTTTTATTATCATTGCCAGACTCGGTATTAAGTATCAAGTCTTTCTTAGTATCAAAATAGAGTTTGACTTTTTAGTATCCTGAAAACACTATCCATGATATGATAAATACACCCATGATTAAATTAATGTTAGATGAAATACATTTAATGCCATAATGTGGAACATTTCAGGTAAATCAATAACATCTCTACGGAGACAAGCAGGTTGTTTTGTATTGATTTTTTTGGGTAGAACAGGTCAGTATTGCGTTTCAGAAAAGAATGTGCCTGTAACCAGCTGAGACTAAAGCATTTTGCCAAACTCGCACCAGGGCTAATGCTGACAGCTGACAACAGGATGCCAATGGATGGATGCAGAATAGTGAAGGCATTTCAGGAAATAGGGGTTAGGTCAGGGTACATGGACTTAAAGTATTTCAAAATTACTACTTGAAATTGTTGCATCTATTCAGAAGATAAGCTTATCAAAAATATAAACACATAAACAAGTGAATAAATGAAACAAAAACTCCATGCCGTGACTGTAACGCCCAAACTAAACTACACTGTGCAAAATGCATACGATTCAGCATAATATGGGACAGTGTTAAATTGTGACTGCTCCTCTGTTTGGTTCATACCGCCCGTACCATCTTTGTAGCAGGAAGAGTTGACCAGGCCCGGTCTGTCTGCCAGCAGAGTGTTGACCTCCACCACCTCCCCGGTCAGCGGCGAGTACAGTTCACTGGCTGCTTTCACGCTCTCCAGGGCACCGAACTCATCTGCACATGGTCACACGACAGGAGATTGTGTAGAAACAGGGGCGGGTAGAGTAGTCAAAAAGTGTACTCAAGTAAGAGTAACTATAATAAATTTCTGACAAATATATTACTCAAGTAGAAGTACAAAGTAGTGATCCAAGAAATTACTCAAGTAAGAGTAGAAAAAGTATTTGTGAAAACTACTACTAAAGTAAGTGGCTTAAAGAGTAACTCCTGAGACATAAAAAATGTATAATATCAAGAAGGACAAAACATTAAATAATGCACAAAACCTGGTATATTCAAAGGATAGACAAAAAATGAGAAAAAAACTAAATAATATTTCAAGGAGTGGTCCAAGAAACACAAATCTTCATAGTGTTAAGCTTTTGTCACTTGTAGACTTACTTACAGTAGCAAGAGTAACTTAAAAGAAATATATTATTCAAGTAGGAGTAAGCACATGCTGCTAGAAAAGTACTCTCAATCATTTCTTTAAAAAGTTAATTGAATAAATGTAACAGAGTACTCCCCACCTCTAAGTAGAAAAAAATCTAATCTTTTGCACATTTTCATACAACCCAAAATGTGTCATTGTGAGTGATGACCACTCCCTGGGCTTATAGATGTTACCCGAGAGAGAATTACTGTTAAGATATTACTTCGCAACAATAAATGCGTAAAGGAGTACCTTGTTGCGTCAGCTGAGTGCCCACCTCAGGCAGTCCACAGTAAACTACATCTCCTAGTGCCTCCTGACGGTCCCCAAGCCATGTCAAAAGAACAAACATTAAAAATCAGGCAGGTTATTGCGTGTCTGCATGCGGATGAACAAGGGGGCGTACCTGTGCAAACTTACTAATGCCCACAGTCCCAATGCCGTCTTCTACCCGGATCCATTCATGTCTGTCTGTAAATTTAAGTGCTGCAAACAAAAACACAAGAATTAACAGAATAAAACACACACACAGCTGGGACGTGCTGATTACGCAGGACAGTGGACCTCTAGTGAAAAGCTGTGCAACGTGAGGACCATCCGAGAGCCACTTTCGCCTGCTCTTTTGACTTTTACCAAGGTTATACGGGTCCAGTACCTGCTGACAGGGGGCTGGAGGAGGCCACAGTTCTCCGGGCGTAAGGCTGGGTGGGTAGGCGCAGTGAGAGGCTCCGTGCGGGTCTGGAGAGCGCGGGCACGGCGCTAGAGACGCCGGAGCAGAGCGAGCGCAGGAGCAGCCCACAGGAGGCAGCCATGTCTGTCGCAGAATGATGATGACGATGCACTGGAGGGAGACGCGTCTTCTACTGCCCTTTGTGAGGACAGAAAGAGAGACGCCACCACGAGCTTTTACTGCCCTCTGCTGGTCATAGTCCGGTGTTACTGTATATTCAGCTCATGACCTCATCAAACAAACCTGAAAACCTCTAAAAAAATGAGTATTTGTGATCAATTAGGTGTTAAATAACGACTTATATCCTCTAGTGTTCAGATGTTTTTTTGTTTAATTGTTTTGTTCTCCTTTATGTTGTCTACTCTGTGTCTTGTATTTGATTTGTTATGTGTATTTATTTAAATATGTGAAAAATCCTGCCTTTTTTATTTACATGATATATTTTGTGTAGTTTTTATAAAATAAATAAATACAATACAATAAAATATAAATGAATGAATGAATAAATACATAAATAGATAAATAAATAAATGAGTTAATTAATTACATCTATTATCTACTAACCTACCATATGATTTCTGAACCAACAAGACTAGAGGAAATGTGCTTCATTTACCCAAAAAAAAAAAAAAAAAAAAAAAAAAAAAAAAATCATTTCACCTGCCGTTTAAAGGTGTACTGTGTAACTTTTAGGATAGGAGCTACGGATGGGACGATATACGATAATATCGTTAATCGCGATTAAAAAGGCCCGCAATTAATCGCTCGTGGCCTTTTTTCATAATAATGATCGTCACGCACGATTATAATCGCCTTAACGGCACCAGACTGCATCATTTTTCTGGTTTCAATACAACATTTAGATGCTAGTTTTGGTGTTTGCCCACAAGGGGGCGCTCTGTCACAGCTATGACACTTGTCTGTGCCTGTTCTGGTGGCAGAGTCTGCCGAAAAAAAGTTGTGGTCCGAGGGCAAAACACGAGCATCTTTCACGAGCATTTATGAGACAAACATCCTGCATTGTTTGACAAACTTGAGCTGAAAATATTCATAAGTGACATAAACTATTGAATGTAGATTGTGTTGTGTGTAGTAGCTAAACAACATTTTACAGAAACACACACACGATATATATTTACCTACAATCATGTCAATAGCAGAATAAACCACGCTCACCGATCAAACAGCATCAAATCCATCAAAACATAAACTCCTCTCCTCCTGAGTCCACAGTCATCTTCACTCTGACACGAACCGCTCCGGGTCAGAGATGCCTCTAGTTTAACTTGTACAAACATCCACAGTGTCCTCGTACTTCCTTTGATTTCTCTGTTTCATCATGTTTAGAAACAAAACAACAGCGCCTAGAATACTGCCGCATTAACACGCTTCATTTACTCGGTAAAGTCCATCTGTTTACGGAAAATCTCGGCATGTAACACACGTGCTCACTGCTCATTGGCTGTGAGGAGAAAACGTCACTAAACGTGTGTGATGTGATTGGTTGATTCTACACGGGGGAGAGTGGGGCGTAAACTTTCAGTCACATGTAGCACTGATTCACTGTTTGTGGCTCCAGTGACACAACCTCCACCTTATTGGACAACACTGTGTCAATCAGAAGTTAACACGTGTGTTTATCACTGAGAAGAAAGGCCGTGTGGAATACTTCCATGCAGCAAACATAACAACATGGCATAATTCATCGCGATATAAGCGCAATCATCACGATATTATCGCGGAATATCGCGATAATGGCGCGATAATATCGCGATCGCGATATTATCGTGGGCCTGCTAGGAGCCTCACCTTGATGCCATGAAATGTATAGCTTTGCCTGAAATGTTCCAAAGTATATTATATTAAAAATACATTACATTTTATTGCTAGAAAAACATATGTTAAAAATCATGCGTCCTTACTGTGTGTGGAACGGCCTCTCCACCGGTGACTTGGCTTGTTTTTCATTTCTACTACTATATCTGAACAATGTCCTTTATTTATTCATTCATTCCTCTATTAATTTAGCATGACAAATGAATCCATCCAATTTGTAGATGCTCGTCTGTGAATGGTTATGCAGAGACCCTAATACTGTTTTGTGGACAGTCAAACTCAGTGTGTGCAAACTGAAAGAAATCGTGGGTAAAATCCAGTGTGGCAGTCTTTTGAGCCAGATAAAACTTGCTGACTAAGTGCCTTGCTCCAGGACACAATGCCAAAATCTCTTATGGATTCATTAAACCTTAAAAACTGTTGACTATGTTACTTTTGGAAGTTGAATAGCCCACACTGGCCAAATACATCTTATAGTTTTGAATAATATGCATTCTTATAATAATAATGGATTTATACAGTGCCTTTCAGGACACCCAGTGTTTTATAGTGCATTGTTCATTCACTCCACACTCAATAGGGGAAAGACACAACTATAGAGATAAACAACACCAAGATCCTGGCTAAGTTATTCAGTTCCTGCTGTTCTTAAAATTGATCAATTTAGTTGTCATGGTTACTATCCCATTAAGTTCTATATAAAAAGAACTTTATGGACGATTTTGATTTTAAATTCCATAAACATGACCCAACAGTGTCCCCAAATATGAGGTAAACCTGTTCAAATCAAATATATACTGATAACAACTATAGTGTTGATTTATTCTTACGTACAAAAACGTTGGACATGATGGCTCATTTTGTTTAATTTAATTTGGTGTTTTGGTTCTCTAGACGATTATCCAATCAGAAAGCCAAGAACCTCAGATGAGTCTCTCATTTGGGTTCCCAGTTTCAGTGCTGAAATCCAGTTGGTTAAAAACTAAAAGGACTCTCTGTCTGATCTGAACCGTCACTATCTAAACCCCAGCACCTGCAGCCAATCATGAATCAGTGCTAGTGCAGCTTCTGCAGCTCAGTGAATTCTGGAGGTTCTGAGCCTCCACGTGAAACATGTCCATATAATGAGACTGAGAAAAACATGTATGTGTCCTCTATCTGCAGGCTAAGGAACTGGCAACTCGGGTTCAGTTGTGATTGTAATACCTGTAACTGTAAGAGTGAAGGCTACATGCAGTTACTTTAAAATTCCTGAGCCTTTTTACCAAGAAAAAACATACATGAAATTAAAAAAAAAAAAAAAAAAAAACTATTATAATTTTATACTGTATACACAAATATTCCCAAAGGTAAAAATTTATTGGGAAAAATAAGGACATGGCTTGAACAAATTAATTCAGAAAAAAGTGACATGAATGTGCATTAGCCAATCTTAGCCAGAGCAAATGAAAGCATACTTAAAAAATTATTCTATAAACTGGAAATACTTTAAGTCAATATAAACACTAATCTGGATAATAGGTTCAAATTATATATTTTCCTTTCTGATGAGACTCAAAAGAACAAAATTTGAAAAAAAAAAAAAAAAAAAAAAAATTAAATTAATATGTTTATTTATACAAAACAACAGAATACATAAAGAAAAGGTCACCCTCATGCCAACGTCATATTGCTTCAAATCACTTTAGCTGAAGAAACGGCATGTTGATTAAATTATATTAATAATAATTTGCAAATTGGTCACACCACTCCCTTTGTCCTCATCTGGCTTTTTGAAAACTATACGGTAAAACTAAAATAAAAATACGACTAAAACATGTCCTAAAAACTATTAACATAAATAACAGAAACGCACATTAGGTTTGGCTTTACAATACACAGCTTTGAGAGTCCATCCAGTGTCCACTTTTCCTCATTTGATTGAAAAACAATAAACTAAAACAAAATTCGACAACACTTATATCAAGAGAAATGGCAGCAAAACATAGAAAGACATTTTTGTTCCTCTGTCCGTGGAAGCTCGAAAATCGCCTCGTATTCTGTAACAAGTTCAGTTAGTGGTGAGGTCCGGCCTGCAGGGGGAGCAATGGGAGCTATGTGTGGCTGTGTGAAGGCAGGTAACGAGAGGAAAAAAAAAGTAGTCCCAGAGGAGGAGAGAAAGTAATCTTGGTCAAAAAATAATATTATGTCTCTACACCACAGGATGAGAGTGGTGAACAGTTTGGTGAGCGCCACAGCTAGGTAGGATCACTGTTGGGGAAGTCCCAGCTATCTCCCCTCTCGTGTGGGTAAGGGTGGTCCCGTTCCTCCCCCCTCCTCCAGCTCTGGGTAATGTTGTCAAAATGTTAATATTTCAAACTCGATCTACTAAGGAATAGGCTCAATACTCAATACAGATTACTATACCACGATGATTGACAACAGAATATGATATTCAATAGAGATGGACTGATCCAGCTACTTCTGTGAAAACGTGATACTGATGTCGATACTTTGCCTTTAAGCATCTGTCGATACCCGATATCAACAGATACCAGTCCAGAGACTGAAAATATTATTTATTTCCTTTAAACACAAACCAAATCTAAATGTGCTTTGTAAAAATACAAGTTTAATACTATGAGACATTTGTGGGTAAGACTGGCCATTTATAGATTGGCTGAACCATAACCAAGCTGATCCACCAAAATTTTCAATATCTATGTCGATATCCAGTAACAGTATCGTTTTGGTGCATCCCTAATATTCAATATACAGCTCAAGATCATTCTAAAGCTGTTCAGGAAAGGTTCATTTCTGTCCTGCGATGTTTTTAGTATTGATACCTGCTCAAATGAGTATCTAGTTTCGATACTAGCTTCATCAAAAGTAAAACTAGTATTAATATCGGACTTTCAACACTTTTGACAACCCTAGCTCTGGGTGAGGGTGGAGGTGGTCTGCTCCTCTCCCCCTTCCTCCACCTCTGTGTGTAAGTTTAGGAGGTCCTCTTTTCTCCCCCTCCTCCAGCTCTGCTCTGGGTGTGGGTTTAGGTGGTCCTCTCCAGTCCTCCTCCAGCTCTGGGTGTGGGTTTAGGAAGTCCTCTTCTCTCTCCCTCATCTTGCTCTGGGCGTGGGTTTAGGTGGTCTGCTCCTCTCCTCCCTCCTCCAGACCTGGGTGTGGGTTTAGGTGGTTCGCTCCTCTCCCCCCTCCTCCTGTCTGGTTCGGCGCAGGTTGCTCTTCATCTTGACAAATTCAGGCGTGTTCTCCTGCTCCTCCTCATTTTTCTGCTGCTCCAGTTCAAGCTGCAAAGACAAACATCAATCAAACACAATATTAATAATATTTCTTGGAACAAAAAGTGAGATTTGGGTATGCATGCATTGCTTTCCATTTCATCCCTACTGACTGCAAGAGGGCGGGGTACTGAAAACACTGAATGATTCCTTTCACACATGCGCAGGGAGTCATTCAGTGCTCAGAGCACCAGCCTCTGGTGGTCATCCAGGATTCATAGAACCATAGTTAAATTCTTAACTATAATCTTATCGGACTCAAGTTGACTTACGCCTGGCTTGGACTAAAAAATGGTGGCATGACTGCAACCTTGTGTTTTATGGGTAATAAATGTATTTATTTATTTAATTTTGTATTTATTGAATATTTTACCAGGTAAGTCAATTGAAAACACTTTCTCATTTGCAATGATGACATGGAGGCAACATAATACACTCACACATCAATAATAATGTGAAACAGTAAATCATAACATGAGACAGCGAAACATTTGTAGATTAAAGATATAAAAGTGTTAAAAGCATGTACACTGATCCTGTAAAGTACTCTAGATTGAGATTGTAAAAGTAGACAGAGATGTAGGTGGTTCCAGTAACTTGCTGTAGAGAACTGAAATGAGGAGTGGCCAAAAGCTAAATACATTCTGTTATAGGCCTGCGATCATTATTTAAAAAAAAAAAAAAAAAAAAGCAGTCAATTTGGAACTGTCTTCAGGAACCCCTGGGACAGTTTGAGAAACCGATCCCTAAGCTGGGAATCATTGCACTAGTCGGTATAAAAAACATACATCTTACACTGTAGGAACCACAGCCAGGAGCCAGAAACCTTCTCTCTTGAGTATAAATAGCTTGTGATACTCCCTCCCTGCCTCACAAAGTGCCTGGTTCTACAGACTCTGGCCTAATGGCTCTCCTCTGTGCAGTGTGTGCATTATTGACCTGTTCAAGTTTCTGCTGGCGTTTAAGCAACTCGATCTCCAGGTCGCTCCTCTTCTTGTGGGCCTCCTGCTCCTCTTTCTGAGCCTTGAGAACCTGCTCCCTCTTTCTTTTCTCCAACACCTTCTGCAGCTCAGGCTTGTTCTGAGGAGCTAGGCCTCTGTAAGAGATGGAAAAACAACACACACATTAGAGGATATTTGTAGGGATATATTTACTTAGTTTTTTATGTTTTCTTTTGTTTGTTTTATCGCTATTTTTTAATCTGTTATTAAAGTAATTGTATCTAGCCTGCACTCTTACTATTTAAAAAGGAAATGCAAAACTGCATCTGGCTTGCCAGTGCCTTAACTTGCAGACACATTCATGTTTTTTCCTCATTCTCGGTATATGGATAGGCCATGTCTCTTTTGACAGCTCAGAATGTCCAGAACTCACTCACTGAGCTGCAGAGGCTGCACTGATTAATGCACTGATTAATAATTGGCTGCAAGTTCAGGGAAGATGTTATGTAATGTAGTCTGTTTCCTAAATTCGTAAAACAGACAAGATGTAAACCAAGCTGTGCCAAGAGCCAAATTAAATCAGGAAATCGTTCAGACCATTAACAAAACCAAGTCTTGCGGATGCACTAACTCAATGTATTCACAATCTCATTTATCAATTTTCATTTTGTGGTTATTTCGATTTTCATGGGCACCACTTTGTTTCCAAATCTGTCCCATTCTAACAATAGTTCCCTGTACCCAGTCTGAAAAGGGCACACAGGAGCGTACGTAAAAGTATGATATGAGCTATTGAAAAATTCATACTCTTAAGAGAGGGGCTTTTATTGCCTCTTTGCTGACTGCACTGCACAAAGTGGTATGTTTTTTACTGTAACATGACCTACCTTATATTTCTGGTGAATTATCTTTTTTTCCTTAATATAGGCTATAGGTGACTGCCCTTATTGATAATAATTTGCCATGAAAACAATGTTCAGTTACAATAAAGTTACAAGAAAAGGCATTAAATAGAAAAAACTATATCAAAGTGTATATTTATATTTTTATGTCTAAATCCTGTCTTGTTCTTGTCGAACCAATGATGCGTCTTGTATCGTCTGGTGGGATCTCATCCCAGTTTTTTTTTTATCAAAGTCTGGGTCATTGCTTCTGTCTAAAACTGAAGTTAAAATGCATAAATAAAAGTGTGACTTTTTTCCATTGCATTATTGAATGCCATACATACAAATGTGTTCTGGTAATACCACAACTATAACATAATACATTATAAAACTATATGCAATCAAATTTAAAGTGTTATTTAAACACTTACAGTGAGAAGAGTTTGCAAAGAAATGTGAAGAAACAGTGCTTCAAGACATTATTCAAGTACAAGTAAAACGTATATTGTGAGAAAGTGCTACTTCTTGAAACAGTTATTTGAGTAAATGTAACCCAGTTTGTCATTAGTGCTCACCTTTAGTAGTGTGTGGATAAACTGATGCTGTAATGCAACATAAGGTAATATTCTACTGAATGATTACATCACTTGAAAGATGCAACAAAACTTTTTGCAAAAACAAATAAGTTTTGCCAGTTATACAACTTCCTAATGGCCTATTGTTTTCCATTTGGCTTACATAACATAAGTGTGCCCTCTGCCTCTGTGTGAGCTCTCACCTCCTCTGTTCTCTACTCCACTCCCAGACTCTGTGGTACTTTTACATGGACAGTTCAATTCACATCACTACAATAATCAGATAACTAAGGCTGCAAATCAATCACAATTTGAATTGCTGTAATTTTTGAAGTAGTACAATTTTACTCCCCAAAATATCCTGTCTCTGCATGAAACTGCTAACCCTGTAGTTTAGATCTATACAAACATATTGTGAAATGCGATTCTTGTATTAGTTTGTCAGTTCATATTTCAGCCTTTTGTCAATTCTTCTGGATCCGTTTAAAAAGTGAACTTGGAACAGAATCTTATTAAAATGTAACCGCAATCACAATTCTTGTCTGAAAAACCGCAGTTAGATTTCTGTTGTGCATGTAAACAGCCACAGTGAGAGCCCTTTGCACAGGCAGACTATGAGAACGCGCTCACTCAGCACTTGGCTCATACTCTTAATTAAACATATTATTGAATCACAGGTCTTATGTAACCAGCGGCCAGTTGTTCTAGCAGAAGAGTGGGTGGGAGAAGAGGAGTGGGTGGGAGGGAGTGGAGGTCTTATGAAAGCAAAACATAAGGTTAAAGGTCACAAGTGGGAGTACTGTAAGGTAAGGCAGTTCTGAATGTACAGAAAGTATTGTGGATGTTGTTACTTCAAAACAATATGACTCAATAAGAAGCCAGCTGTAGTAAAGTAGTGGTGTGTACAGTGTTTTGAATGGACACGTATATATTATTGGCAGGTTACATTTTTTACCTGCATGTCTCCATGGAGATGTTAATGCTTTGCCTCCAACAGTAATGCAATACACTTATCCATCTCCATGTAGACAAGAGCGTGATGACACCTGACTAAAGGTCAGATCTGTGGTTTGGTGAGTCCCTAACAAGAAGGCATGTTTGTCAAGGTATTTTTTTAAAGCAATATAAACACATTTGCTACTAAGGAATAAACTTGATACTCAATACTGATTCCAATAAAACAATAATTAAAAAAAAAAACTATTTGGACAGAAGAATGTGATTTTAAACATTAAACTGTACTTTCTTTTATATGACCATGTGGCCTTATATCTGTGTAATCTCTCAGTGGTCCAGGTGGGTTCCATAGTGGTCCATGGCCGTATACTAGTCTCTGTGGTCTAATACTTGGTCTCACACAGTTCACGATCATTCTAAAGTTATTCAGAAGAGATTCATTTGTGTCCTGTTGTTAGTTTTAGTATCTGATTTTCTTTACATTTGACAGCCCAACTAGACAACACCTTGCCATAGCGAAAAGCAGGTGGCGGACCTCCTATTAGGAAAGTTACATAGTGTACCTTTACTAATGAATATAAATCACATTACCGATTAAAAACGCCAATATTTTACTAGATGCGTGTTGTTCAATAAATGCCAAAAAGTACTCTATGAGCTCAGCCTAGCCCCACCCAAATACCAAACTGCCATTCCTCAATACCCAACCCTAAATTGCCCTTTACCCCCTACGTATGAAGACCCCTGGTATCCACATTCCTCTAACCCTCCACCCCTCTCCTCCCCTTCTCCGTCTGTCCTGTCCTCCTCTCTGTCTGAATCTCTAAAATTCCTGTGTCTGTGTTGACAAAAGGTGAAGCAGCAGCAGCAGCCCACAGCCACAGTGTGTTTTGTAACCACCATTATGTAACAGGCCTAACAGCATGCTTCTCCCCTCTCTTCATCCATCTCTCCATCCCTCCTACAGTCACTCCCTCTCTCATCTCTCTCCATCGCCTCTCTCCTCTCCCGATCATCTCTCCATTTCCCTCTCTCCTCCTCCATTCCTTTTTATACACTCTTCTCTCATCTCTCTTACTTCATCTTCCTCTCTATCCTTCTCCTCTCCCCCCCTCTTTTCATCTTGCTCTCATCCCTCTGTCCCTCTCCAAGTCTCTCTTGTCATCTTTCCACCCTCCTCTCATCTCATATGCCCTCTCTCCATCCATCCATCCATCCATCCTTTTCTCTCCATTTCTCCAATCCTTTCCCTTCTTTCTTTCTAACTCACTTCTTTTCCCTTTCCTATACCTCTCTGCCTTCACATTTCTCTCCATCCCTTTCTCCCTTTCTGTTCCCCCATCTCCTTCTGTCCTGCTCTCTCTTTTTATCCCCCTCGTACCCTCTCCAGATCACTCCATATACCCCTCTTATTTCACTCGCTCCTCTCTCCATCGTTAACTCTCCCTCTCTGTCTCACTTTCTCCCTCGCTTTTCATCTTTCTCTCCTTCTTTCTCTCCCGCCCTCATCCTCCTCCTCTTGCATCGTGACTAATCGTGACGCTGAACGCTTTCACTTTTTCTCACAGTGGACAGGCACATGAAATCACGACAGCGACTTCCATTAGGAAACTGTACGAACTGATTTGTTTTGAAGAGATACTGATGTCGATCCTTTGGCTTTAAGTATCTACCGAGAGACTGAAAATATAATATGGCTCATTTAAACACAAATAACATGTAGTAAAAAATCATCCAAATGTTTTGTAACTGTTATTTATCATTGAAAGTAGCTACAGATTTGAAAAAAAAAAAAGTTCAATATTAAAAGTTGTTTTGGGCCAACATTGGCCAGTAAATAGTATTGTTTTATAGACCAAAATGGGAAATTGAGCAGATATCTTTGCACTGATATCTGATGATCTACCAGTATCTGTGCATCCCTAGTCCTTATATAATCGAATATATTTGAACCATTAGGCATTGTCAAAGAAAAATAAAATTGTATAAAGTTTTGGAAATATAGAATTGCAATCTTACTCAAATTATACAGGATAAATAGATGTAGGTTTTATGCAAGTCATTTTTATCCCACTAATGCATACTCCCTTTATGTAAGAGTTAAACCCCTGAAAGAGCTTGATGTCACTGGAGTTATATAATGTTAATGAGAGAGAACTGCAAACTCCCTGCTGTGCTGAGAACCTAGCGTTTTTGTATAGCAAACTACAGTTTCGCTGTCACTGTCAATCACAGCCTGCTACCATTTAAAAAAAGTTACTACAGTCACATCTGAACCTGGGTTGCCAGAGCCTTAACCTGCAGATAGAGTATTATTGTATCAATAATGTTCATTTCATTTTTGTTATTTTTGATGCCAGTGTAAACAAAATAAAACCAATTAAAAACAGGAAACAGTTCAAACAGTGAACGACGGATTAACCCAGCAAATATGTAACTCGACATCTGCATGGCCGTCTTTTAAAGGCAGCATCCAGATTGACCTCTTTTTAAGGTGGCACACCCATCCCCATATGCCTCTGTGATGTAAGAGTCAACAGACTGTGTTCTGCTGAGCTATTTTTAACCCAGAACAAAGCGTCCGATCTGGGGAAAACAAACATAGTGTAGTGCCAAAAGGATGCACACTGGGCTAAGTTATGGACATGATGCAGCAATACCAGGTTAGCATTAACAAGATGCTAATTAGCCACTCATGGGTTTTAGCTGCCTGTTACATGGTGGTTACATTTGAGGACAGTTGACCATTCAAAAAGATACATTTTGTTTTGATTATTAACTGCTATGGCAACGGTCCAAACTGTTCATCATTCTGAAACTCGTGGATAGACAGAAGTTACTTAAAAATAAAAATATGGGCTACAAGATAATATAGCAAGAATTTGGGGATATCAAGTTTAAAAATGACAAAAAAGGGTGATAGTACCTTAACTCTGCAATTCAGTTTTAATTACTAAGTCTCATGCAATACTTATCTTAAAAGTGCACTATGGAACTTTTATGGAGGGGTAAGCTACCTGCTTGTACCTGCTTGGTACGTTTTGCAGATTAGCGTTTTTAATAAATCTTTCTCCATGGAGACAAGCAGGTGACACCAACCATATCAGACCAGTGAAGAGGCGAGACCACACACAGTAAGAAAACATGTTGATCTATAAAAATGTGTGTAGTTGAATAAATGCAAGAGGTAATTAAATAAAAGTGCCATACTGTGAAGCAGACTAAGCAAGAAAAAAACATCTCTATGGAAACAAGCAGAAAGCATATCCTTCAAGAAACGTTACATAGTGCACCTTTAAAGCAAACTGTTTGTAGGCACCAATAAATATCAACAAGCTATTTTTTTTGCCAATATTGCTCATTGATTATTTTTATTAAAAGTAACAATTTATACTTAACCAAATATATTATTGGGTGTAGGATCAAAAGGATCAAAAATAAGACACTTAATTGCTACTAAAAAAAAATCCAATCTAGATACTACTTGAGCAAGTATAGAAGCTAAAAAAGTCACACTCACAGGACAGAAATGAACCTTTCCTGAATATCTTTAGAATGATCTTGAGCTGTGTCAGAACAAGTATAAGACACGTAAACAAGTATACACCCATGGACCACTATGAACCTGAGGGATTACACTGATATATGGCCACATGGGAATATAAATTCACCAGTGACATTAGACAGGTTTACTGCTGTTGACCAAGCAGAGATAACTTCAGCCTTTATGTCCTCAAAAACTCCCGTTATCCCTATCAACTTCATTTACTATTCAGTCTGTTCATTGCTATTCACATGTTGTCCGCTGTCCCACTCCCCTCGCCTGGGGAGTGTACTGTTTCAGATGGCTGGACCCTAGATGCCCTCCTGACCGTCCGGTGATGGCTGGACCCTAGATCCCCTCCTGACCGTCCGGTGATGACCCTAGATGCCCTCCTGACCGTCGCCTTGATGGCTGGACCCTAGATGCCCTCCTGACCGAACTGTGATGGCGCCCTAGATCTGGACTCATCTATAGCCTGTCCGTGATGGCTGGACCCTGGATCCCTCCTTCACCGTCCGGTGATGGCTCGACCCTAGATGCCCTCCTGACCGTCCGGTTTTGGAGTTGGACCCTAGCCGCCTCCTGGTCGTAAGGACAGGGGATGTTCTGGACAATTTGCTTGTCTGCCTCTGACCGTCTGTGTCTGTTTCTGTTTCCTGATGATTTTCTGATTCTGTTGGTTGATGGCCGAACTCTAGATCAGCCTAAGAGGCGACTGAATGGACGTGATTTTGGGCCCTACAAACTTGAACTGGATGCGAATTAGTCCTGGACACATCTATAGCCTGTCACATTCTATTCCATGGGAGAGGTCTATTTTAGTATCATGACAACATTAATTGGGTGTTACTAATAGTACATTTTTCGCCAAAGATTGGGGATCTCTCCTTCACTGTGGTTCTCCTCGAGGTTTCTCCTTTTCCCAAAGGGTTTTTGGAGTACCCTATTTTTCCTTGCCGAGAAATTGGGTCTAAGGACAGGGTAACATTTTCTCCAACAATTTGCTTGTCTGTTTCTAATTTGCTTGTCTGTTTCTGTTTCACTGTTGAATTAGCCCTACTTACTGTTGGTTCATCAACTCTCATGTTTCATGCACCCGAAGAGGCGACTGCTGTCGTGATTGTGGCTCTACAAAAAGTAAATTTTATTGAATTGTCCTCTAAAAGTGAAAGTACTATTTATGTTACTGTTGAAAATCACATTCTATTGTCTAAAGAGGGAGTGTGAAGAGGGTCATGGTGTGATATCAGGCAAACGGTATTTTAGTATCATGACAAACATTAATTGGGTGTACTAATAGTAACTTTTTTCTCCAACTATTATTAATAAAATAAATAATTTGGAGTAACACTAGCCTACTGGTTATTTCTGTTCATTTGAATTAGCCCAACTCTACCCATCTCTCATCACCTACCCTGTTGAATGACGATGACATGTTTACATAATTCATATGTGACCCAAAACCAAAGTCGCTTTTATGTAATAGTCCTCTGAAAGTGTGATGTCATCAGATTTATGTAATTGTGTTTTGGACGCTACAGACTCCAGTGTCCCATGCAATCAGACACAGTGAAGAGGAAAGGTGCATGAAGCACCAATGTTCGGCATTATATATTGTCAGCCATAAAATCACTTGTACTCACAGTAAAAGAGTATGGGTGTGCTAAAATACTCAAAAGTATGTACTCAAGTAAAAGATACGGTAAAGAGTCTGTCTGTTTGTAAAATCTGATTCGATAATTCAAAGTTACTCTTTAATGTGAAGAGAACAAAACAAGAGAAACGAAAATTAAATAAAAAACATGTTTTTTGGGTATTTTCCTCTAGTTAGAAACACAAATCTAAATCACTTTCTGTTTTTGTAATCTTAGCCTTTGGAAGATAAATGCACCATCTAATGTTTTTTTTCATGAAAATGGGTTGACCATTTCAGTAACATGCATTTCTGAATAAAATCGTCAAATAAATATGAAATAAATCGTATCGTATCGAAATGGCACTGTATCGAGATACGTATCGTATTGTGGACTGTGTATCGAGGTCGTATCGTAATCTCATCACTTGTGATACCCAGCCCTAGTTAAGAGTAATCCAATCTTTTACTCAATTAAGAGTACTGTTACTTCAATAAAAATATTACTCAAGTAGTAGTAAAAGTATGCCACTTAAAAGTACTCTGAAAATTATAATTTCTTTAAAAAGTTACTGAAGTAAATGTAACTGAGTACTCCCGACCTCTGCAAATCGTACACATAGTTTTCAAATACTAATCTTTTAAGTGAAATCAAAGCAAGCACAGTTGGTATCATAAAGTCCTCCTTATCTGAGTCAAATGCAGTTTGTGGGTGTGAAAGACATATGTAAATATAACATAGTATGCTATACAACTGGTCTGGTATTACACAAGTCTAAAGGTTAACTTTTTTTGGGTCAAATACTTATTTTAGCCTGTTTTAAAACATATTCATTGTAAACTGCATAAATTTGAGGGTTAGGGTTAGATTTTGATTGTATTTTTGTTATGAAGGCTGCCTTTGTCATCAGTAATTATATCTTTCTTACCTCAACTAATCTTACTTAGTGGGAACTAAACATCCAGCCTTCTGGTTTATGGGTACAAACTCTACTGACTGAGCCACTAACATGCCATTGAACTTATGTAAGAGTACCAATTACATATCAGTTCACCCTAGGCTGTTTTTTTATTTAAGCTACAATAGAAATAGCATGTAAATGCTTTAGTTTGCATGCTTTAGGTCCATAGCTACTAATGTAAACAGCAGAGAATCAATGATTGACTGGCTCTATTGCCACTTTACTATGGTCGGTATTTACAGCCTTGGATAAATGGAGCCGAGAATGTTGAATTGAATATTGTGCTGGGTGTGGCTCATTGGTTAAGCCGCAGCACATATACAAAGGAGTTTTCCATAGTCTGGTCCCTGAATGTTTTGACTGGTCTACCGCATTATTGTTGTACTGTAACCAATAGCTTAAAAATGAAATACTTGGTATAACCTTGCTGCTAAATTCACTGTATATTAATTATTATATAATCATTAGAGTTTACACATTGAAAATGTGAAATTTGAACAGAATCCTTTTATTAAAACAAAAATTGCCAATCTCATCACAAATCATTCAGCCATAATAATCAGTAGTATTCTATATAATGTACGCCAATGTGAGGACAAAATATCTTTAAGTGATAAACTTTTTACATGGCCAGTGACGGTAAAATGTGTATAATGTACATAAGAATGACACACTGACCTACATGCATGTTCCTACAGAATATAGCTGTCACAAATGTCACCACTTTCATGTGACCGATGCCGTTCTAACTTCTTATCAATATTGACTTGAGTGTAATTAAAAAGGACAATGAAAACTAGAAAATAGTTTATAGCACACTTACTTGATATGGTTGTGTTTATTGCGCTGAAAAGGATCGTCATCATACTGTGAGCGGGCTTGCATCTCCATAAACCTAACTCTTATTTGACCTGGAGGAGGGCCTTCTCCTGCTTGTCCCCATGGAAATACTGATCCTTTGGCAATAATCTTCTGACAGAAAAGCCATATATCTCCATGGAGAATGTTCCAAAGAATGGTTTTAACTTTCTATTTCCATGGAATCATGCAGGAAACATGCCAACTCCAGAAAGGCAGATTGTGCCTTTAAAGAAATATTTTTTACAGTACCACTTTGTAAAACTACTAGATATGTTTTTAAATAAATAACTTAATAATGACAAGATTTCCTTTTTCAAACAAGCAACAAAGTGTAAAAGTTTTGTTTTGAAAAGTATATGAAATTAAAAGTCACCACGTCCTTTTTATTGCGAGTGCTGTATGTGTGTGTGTGTGTGTTGTACCTCTTCTGGTTCATGAGCAGCTCCCGGTGCAGGTCCTGATGATTCCTGGAGCTCTTGACTGGATTGAGCAGCTTCTTAGGCTTGATGAGCTCATCACAGGGGCTCTCCAGGTAGTCTGGCTCTGCCATGACACTGCGAGGGGGCGGGGATAGGGAGAGGCCGGGGGCGCACGGGTCTGCGGGGGACACAAAGACAGCACAATGTCATTATATATGTGCACAGGAAAGTACAATTTAAAAAAGATTTACAATTTAAAGGATCAATTCCTGTAGCATTTGACAACTTTGGTATTTCATGTTTTATATTTATATGTTTATTTTTTTAAAGTTGGGCAATATAACTTTCTGCTGGAGGGTTTGCAATTTGCTTGTCTCCATGGAGATGTTTTTTTTTTTTGCTTGAATGTTCCACAGCATAGCATTATACAATATCTAGATATAGATGGCGCTACCAATCCAGATCTATCAATTTTTATACTTTTTCAGGGATATGGTCCTGTATCAAAACAAATATGGCTGCTTACGAGAAAAAAATATCACAGGTTAGTGAAAAACATGGCGGGTTTTTGCAGAATCAATGAGCAAAGCCCTAAATTGAGCTCATCTGTCATTTGGAACAAAATTATTTTTCTCTCAATGAGCTCCTTCGTTTGACGTGTCAATGAAATAAACTAATTTGACTGGACGACCATGTGTGGTTCTGGCTCAAGACGCAAGGAGTGAGGACCAGACTGATATCCCTCTGTATAAAAAATATATCATTTCATTCTGGATTTGTCAAATAACTTTCCAGTCCAAGCAGTGGCATCACCATGGATACAAGCAGGTGGCAGACCCTCTTCCAGAGAAGTTACATAGAACATCTTTATGTAGTTTATGAAAGAAACAGCCACTAATGACCAACACAGCAAAGCAGCAAGATCTATCACAATTTAATCAAAAACACAATCACAAAGGCTACAAAGTTGAAAAAAAAAAACAAAACAGGCAAATCAAAATACCCTATTTTGTTGTGAGGGGATAAATGCTAACACTGTAGTTTCGACCTCTACAAACATGTTGTGAAAGGTTTGGTTTAGTTTAGCAGTCCACAATATAGTCCTCTCAAATAGCAACACACAGCAGAACCTTCTAGTTTCAGTTGTTTACACAGCTGAAAACAGTTTATGAATGTTTCTATGGCAACAGTCTCATCAAATGGGAAAACACGTGTGAATCTAAAACTCCAAGTATTTAGTAAGGCCAAATTGGAATAGTCATTTGATTTTATACAATGTGAATCAGAAAACAAAGACTGTGCAGCAAGAGTTTATTGTGAATGGTCTCTATGGCAATGTGGAGGAATTACATAATGGTCCTGTTCTGATGAGAGGAACATGTCATCCTTTTGTGAATCAACTAAATCAAACGCATTTGAATTATACTTTACTCAAAAATGAAATACATATTTATACAGAATATCACATCAAAATTCTGTGTGAACTGCAGACTGTACTATACCCCATGATCATATATTATTTAGATTGTTCTATATGTGCCATGTTCAGGTCAGTGGACAAGGTCAGAGAACCAGATTTTTATTCTTTAAAGTAAAAGTAATGGTGTAAATGTGTGTACTCAACTGTAAGAACTACTTTTAAATGTGTATAACATTTATTATACAAAACAAAGAAAAAAAGTTTTAACATTTTTAATCATTTGGCAAAGTACTATTATTATTATCATCATCATCATCATCATCATCATCATCATCATCATCATCATCATCATCATCATCATCATCATCATAATTAATATGCAGAAATGCATGTTATTAATATTAGAAAATACAGAAAACAACAGAAAAATGCAGTGTAAGTCTGTGTTTACTTTTGAGTCTTTTTTTTTTCAATATTACATAACACATATAAACTAGTGTTAAGCTTATTGATCTAGGTAAACAGTTTTAAATGAGCCAAAAGTTACAAGTTTTTACAACACTTATCATAAATATGAATAATTATATGGAAAGTGAAAGCATTAGTTTGTACATTTATCATAAAATTCATAAATTATAGTATATTTTCACTCATTACATAATACATACAACACAGCATGCAGCCTTTAATGCCTGTATACTGAGTCATATGTAGAGACAAGAAAACATGCAAGTTCTAGGTACAATTTTAATTTTTTCATTTCCAATTTCAAGTCTCCAAACAACTCCAAAAGACTAAAAAAGCTGCTTTTTGGAAGTTTTGGTTTTGAACATGAATATGGATACATACATTTCTGTACACTGCAGAGTGTAAAAAATATAATATATTGAAATAAAATGTACATAATCTGATCAATTATTCTGCAAGACAACTCCACAACCTTAAAATAGCAGCTTTTTACAATCACAAAAATGACAAAAATGATAAAAGCAATTTGAGTTCAAATTTATCCTGGACTCACCCTGCAGATGAGGGAACACGGGGTATCTGAACATGGTAGCCATCTTTGCTGTTTTTATTGTCAAAGTTTCCCTGGCAAAGCTTTGCAGGAGCTCGGGTCTCCCTTTATGCCTCCCAAATGGTTAGTAATATTGCTCCTGTGCACTAGTCCTGTCGTAAGCATGTGGTTGCTCAAAGTCTTCTGTTATATAGTGCTCCATCACTCCCGCCCTCTTTCCCTCACTCCTCCTCCCTCTCTCACTCCCCCAGTCAAGCCCCGCCTCCTCCGCCTTGTAGACCCGTCCCACATTCACTTTCACACTGTTGCTTTTTCCATGCATTTGTTGTCTACCACTAAATGCAATTACACAACGCATTAACAAGGTAGACATTTTGTATTGCTGGTACCAGATGACATCACTGACGGCATTATATATTTTTGTAATATTTTTAGTTCACTGTTAATGAGCAGATTTAGTGGTATGGTTGGAAACATATACCAGAATGACCAGAATGTTGCTATTATAAACAATCAGGTTCAACATTTGTGCATTTTCATTTTGGATTTTTATTTGGGCTATATCAACGGTGCACTTCCTCTTTATCGAACAATAACATGCTTTATAATTAGATGCAGACAGCACACAGTGGACTTATTATGACCTCAAAAGCTAACTATACAATATATTTGTACTAGGGGAAGACACATTTTGCTCAGATACATGTGAGAAAAATTAGGTACAGGACAATTCACTCCCAAATTCCAGCTAATCCATGCTATCCCCTATGTCTTGTGGTCCATATAATATCTGTATAATTTGAGCGAGACTCAAAAACTACACATTTTGATGAAAAATTACAGAACTTAAAATATTGAAGCTAATCTTTTCCACTATTGTGCCACAACTGTACCACTACACCAAATCTACATATTGACAACATACATCTGACCTGCCCCCATCTCAGCTTATGACCTGTAAACTGTAGTTATCCATCAATTTAAGCATGATTTCACAATAAAACATCTATCTTAAATATTACATATTTAAAATATTTCTATCAGTTATGTAGCTGTGAAAAGTGGCTATTTGACTGCACAGTAATGGATCAGTTATGTAATGCAGGCACATGCTGAAGACAATAGAGCACCAAATCAAAACATCCACTGTGCTGTAATGAGCCAGAGTCACCACTAGAGGTCGATATTCTCACACTGCTATTGCCCAGCAGGGACTATTGCGTAACAAGGAGAACAGGCAAAACAACATCTTTGGGTATTTTCTGGTCAAATCTGGAAAAAAGCTGACTAGACTCTTACATAACATTATAAAATCAACGCAAAAATGCATTTTTCACACTGTTATGGAACCAAGTAATCTAACCATAGGCCTATCTGAGAAACAAATTACATTACTTCTTACTCTTATTCCATAACTATATACTGTAGAGTTGACACAGTACAATTTTTTTTCAATTTCGATACTATGGAATCGATTGGATATTCATCACCAACTCTGACACAACATTGATAATAAAAACTCTTTCTTTAGACAGTAGAATGTCATCTTCAACAATAAATCAAAGTACTTTTTTATGTTGCCATGTTGTCTTATATCTCTGTGATCCCTCAGAGGTCCAGGTAGGTTCCATAGTGGTCCATGGGTGTATACTAGTCTGTGTGTCTTATACTTGTTCTGATACAGCTCAAGATCATTCTAAAGCTATTCAGGAAAGGTTTATTTCTGTCCTGTGAATGAAACTTTTTGTTGTGTTGATACCTGCTCAAATGAGTACTAAGTTTTTCGATGCTAGTTTTACTGATTAATATCTGCTTTTTTGAAAACCTTAGTACCAGTTATAATAATGTTATGCTAGTTTGACATTTGATTTTGTTAATTTGCTGAATTGTTCAAAACTATGTTCACAATATACAGTATAGTATGACAGGTTGTGACAGGAAAGGGATCTGATGTAAAGATAGGTTCACCATGGCAACTTATTTCAAAATAGATATATACAAACAGCAAACAAAATTATATGGAGAAAAACCTTTGCAAACCACAATATTGAGATGAATACAAAACAGCATCCTCCTTTCGGATTAAACAGCAGAGGCCAAGTCACAGGTTAGATCTGGAGAGAAGTGACCCAACTCGCAGTAAGAATGCATGTTTTTTAACAATAAAAGCACATGCAATGAAAAATGCTAGACAGACAAGTCTCCACAAAAAGAAGTAGTTGTCGGACCCCCAACCAGAACAGTTACGCAATGCACCTTTAAAAACGTTTTGTTGACAACTTATTAACCGTGTACCTGCCACTTCATATAAGCTTAGAGCATCTAAAAAGCACTCTTATCTCCGTACACTAAAAAGTTACAGGCTGCTAATGCTAACGCTGACCCAAGCACACGTGTTCCATCTGCCCAGGGACATGGAAGCTACATGGGGCGTTCAAAGGAGACCTGTTTTCTCCAAATGTGCCCCATAACCCTCTGCTTTATGGCGTCTTTCATTATAAAACCGCCCTCTGGCACCACTGTAAAGCCACAGCACTTAAAAGGGACATTGCAAGTGTTAATTCAAAGCAGGGTCAAACTTGCTTAAAAAAAAAACAAAAAAACCAACATCAAAATAAAGTAGTTTAGTGATAAGGACTGTTGGACAAAAAAGGTGTGGTTTTAGTGCCTAGAATCAAATATTGGCTAAATAAACAGAGCAATAAAAGAAGGGATGGTGGATTTAAGGTGTGGTGCTGAATTGGGATTAACAACACAATATTTCATCTTCTAAACTCAAAACAATGATTTTTTTTAAAACCAACTACGATTTTTTACATTTTTATTTCTATAAACATGACCCAACTGCACCCACAGATACGAGGTAAACATGTCCACGTCAAATATAGACTTTACTGATAACTATTCTAATGCTGATTTATTAGAAAAAAATGTTAGTTATAATTTGGTGTATTGATTCCCCAATCAGAAAGCAGAATGAGCCTTACACATTGTCTCATTAGGGTTTCCAGTCTTCAGAGGAGGGACCAAGTTGTTGTTTTACAAGTCTCAAGTAAGTGTCACGTCTTTGGTCTCAAGTCCAATGCATAGACGTTGAGTTTAAATATGAAAAATACATCACAGTCAGTGCAGTAACCTGGTTTGTTTTTGCATCGCAGGTTAACGAAGCGCCATATGCAAGCAGGCGGCACATGGAAAAGGTAAGACAGACCATGTATTGTTTTACATGTACATCATCTCCTGTGCAAATTAAAGGAATTCGTCATGTTAAATTGACCTGCAAATTTACTAATGCAAACTGTGGTATTCTTTCTCTATATTATTTTCACACAGACGACAGCTGGTGAATTGGTAAATATTGAGGTGTATGGTATTTATTAATTCATAATTTGAATTATTAAAATGAGTTTGCATAATCTAAAATGTCTTGTGTTACAGGTGACCAGTGTCCACTATAAAGCACCATCTCTCCTGCATTACTCACATGAACAGGGCCCATATTGAAAAGGATTCACAGTTCAACACCTCTAATATAAGGAATCAATTTTTCAATTAGGTTTGAATTTATATTTCTTATCTATTATTATTTGCTATGCTGCACATTTTCTTTTGAAAGGAGGCCTGTCCTCAGGGAAAGTGAAATTACATTCTAAACACAGCGTTCCTCAATGTAAGTATCCAGTGCTTAAGTCGGGAGGAAAAACTTGCTCTGTCATTGGACTAATCAAATTAAATATAATAACATCAATGTTTTCTCTTACAGGGGGCAATACAGAGCACACTGGTGCCCAATGTTAGACATATCTGTGAAGAGAGGGGACTGGCCTCACAGCTCTTAAGAGAAGACTTCACCTGTAAGAATGTAAGAAGAAGACTTCACCCGTAAGTATGTAAGGAGAAGACTTCACCTGTAAGTATGTAAGAAGAAGACTTCACCTAAGAAGAAGACTTCACCTGTAAGTATGTAAGAAGAAGACTTCACCCGTAAGTATGTGCCTAAACATTTGATTGAATTAGGATTCATTTCATGCTTTTTCTTCTCGTTTGGATTCAGGATCCAGCTGAGGCACAAATCAGCATCCTGTGAATCTGCCTGAGGTCAACAAGAACCAGCCAACAAGTAAACATCCATGACTCTGAATGACCCGATCTACTGTTATGTTTGAATACTCAAATAAATAAATGGAACTAGCCGTGTTAGCCATTTTTCTTTTGGGCTTAGTGTAGTGATTATGTTAAGTTGTAGCCAAGTCTTAGCGTCATTTATGGTAAATAACACAAAAATTACATATAAATGTAAATAAACAATGTTTTAGGCTGTATAACTAAAAGGGTCTACGTTCAGTACATTAATTCACTTCTCTTCACTTAATCATGTTATAAGTTGAGATGTTGTTGTTGAACTTTTCAGAAACTTAACTTATAACTTATTATGTAGTCAGTTGACTGAACTGAAAATGTGGGTTTACAGTACAGACAGAGGTGGGCAGAGGGCAAACACCTTCACAGAAAGAAAATAACTGATAACTTTCCTCTCAACAGTCATATCCGCCTTCACCCCAGACAGGAAATGGACCAACCTCAACTGTCACATTTCAGAACTGCCAAATGAACTGAGGTGTTTTATTTTAATTTAATGTTACAGTACAAAAATCAACCATAGTTTTCATCATAGCTGTCAGTTAAAGTTCACACTTACACACATTGGGACTAAACCTAAAAACTAAACCAGGACTAGACCAAGACAAAACCAAGGCTAGACCAGGGGGAAACCAAGTCTACGTCAGAACTAAACTGAGCTCAAAACATGCACAACAGGTAAAATCCTCCAAAGTAGTTCTGACCAAGACTAGCCCATGATCTGAAGGATAGGTCAAATGCAAATGACAAATACATTTTTGAATAGTATACTGTACTTAATATGTACAGGTCTATTTTAGCCTGATATTTTCTGGTTCAAGATTTGTAAATTCATGTCAAATCATTCATAATGCTTAAATATGTTTTGAAAATTGTAATAACTTAATCATCACCTGAAAATAAAATTCAATAGCTAATGACCTTTTTTTCAGCATAAACATACCTGGAGTTGTGTTTCGTTTCATTCACGTGTTTGAGTAATTCTGCATTACTGGTCTGTCTACATCTTCAAAGCTTCACGTGACATCACAAGGTGGAGCAGAGAACTCAGCCTAAAATGCAGGGTTTGTGTGTTAAACGTGTGAATGAAACAAAACAAACTTCAGGTATGTTTCTGATGAGGAAACAACATTATAGGATACATCAGAAAAAAAATTTAATATGGGTCCTTTAAAATAGAATGATAGCCTTCTTACTTATTTTTTTTTCAGAAGAGAAGTTGAGTTAAGCAAACCCAACATTTCTAAAATGTTTCACAACTTTCCGATCTTATCACAGTCTAATTTTCCAGGAAACAGACTTTACCACACCGTTATTTTGTCAGCACACATCATATAGAACGCATGAGGTCTGTGCATGCGTCATCAGAGAGAAGCCAGAGGGACCAGAGGAGAAAGGCAGACAGGGTGGGGCTGAGCAGGATGTTGGCTCTGATTGGATGAAAACAGTCTCAGGCCACGCCCACTCTCACAGGGGGACATGGGGGACAGATTATTCAGCAGTTTACTGTGGACAGGGAGGAACAATGGGCTGTAGGCATTACTGATCTAAAGGGATGTAGCACAGATAGTTACAAGGTTATATGGGACTAGTGTTGTTATGATACTAAAATTTCAAACTCGAATAGACAATAGCATGGCCTTTTCAACATGAAAATAAATAAATAAATAAATAAATAATGTTAACACTAGTTGTTGTTAGTTTTAGCATGATGGTAGAACAACTGTCTGGTCTCTGAAAGTTGTGAAAAGCACTTATAAACTCATCGCTGTGAATAGGCAAGTCAGGAATCGCCACAAACTGTTTGAAATGGACTAGTTGTTATTTTTTTATCTTTACAAGACAGTAAAAAAAATCAGCAACAGCACTTTTAAATAGCCAAAACGTGTGCTCCTACTGGTTTAAAAATGCCAATACAATAACCTTTATCTGCCATACACTGAGGACATACAATATATCACACTGACTGTTTTGGGGTTTCTTACAAACTGTTCTTAGTCATAGGATCTGGAGACTCAAACTGAGCTGCTTTCTGATTGAATATCGACTTAAAACTAAAACAGGAAATGTAAACAAACATCTTGTTATCAGTAAAATCATTACTGCCATTTGCTTGGACCGTGGTAGCTACATATGAGGTAGTCGTCACCTCATGTCACCATCTTGTTATGAAATAATGTAATTTCTAATAAATTTCTAATAAATTCTGAGTAGTTTTAAAATAAACTTGAGCTGTATCAGAACAAGTATAAGACACATAGACTTGGATACGCCCATGGACCACTATGGAACCTACCCGGACGACTGAGGGATCACACAGATATAAGATCACATGGTTACATAAAAGAAAGTGCTATCATTTAATGCTGAAAATGACATACAGTCTAAAGCAAAGTGTTTTTTATTGTCAGTGTCAGAATCGAAATAACAGTTTGAAATTTTAGAATTATGACAATACCAAAAAAAATAATAAAATAAATTCTTGAATGGATATTTTGGCATTTTGACTTTTTAGTAGTTTAGAAAAAATATGGATTTGGTCATGCAGTGTAGCCTTTTGTAATCAATAACACCTTTTATTGATATAGCCATTTTGATATGTAAACCTACCATTTTAACTTCTGCAGACTCGATGCAGTATTCCTCCATTGATGTTTTGGCCGCTTGTCCACACCTCTGGGAAATGACATCACAAATACAACCCTGCTCCCCCCCTCCCTCCCTCTCCCCCTCCCTCTCCTTGTTATAGATCCTAGCCCTGCCTGCTAATGAAGCGGCCATTCAGCCAGAAATAGAGGAGCACTAATTAAAACACAAACACTGCAACGAATGGGCTTTTAACTTGAGGGATGGACAGAGGAGGGAGAGAAAAAGGGAGGGAGGGATGGAGGGAGGAAGGGAGAGCAGGAGTGACAGAGGACGTCCTGTAAGTGCATTTCCTCTGGGCCCCTCTTTACAAGGCCCCTGTGACAAAATACAAGCCGCGTGGGGGCCAGTGACGTTCAGGATTCCACAGCAGTGAATGGGACAATGCAAACCTTTATCACCAACAATAGTGTGCACTTGAGAAAGATTTGAACCGGCAACCTCATGGTTAGGGGGCAAATACGCAAAACATTAGTACATCACTGGTGCATAGATGATATTTATGATAATTAAATAATACATGGGATAGACTTTTTTTTTGTAAATGACATTTTTAGTTTCTGCCCCAGAATATATTGTAAAAGCAGTAAAAAATATGACTATATGAAACCATTTCACACGGTCGGCAGTTAATAACAATTACATTCTTTAAATTTCTCAACAACAACGGTGTTGATGACTACGTAGTGTTATTCCATTTTAGAACTGACCACTACTTCTTGTATTTTTATTTCCTTTACTATTCTCCACAAACTGCTACTTAACTGACTTAAAAGTATGAGAAATATTTATGACAACTACTATTCCACTAAACCAATTAGAAAAACATGGAAACTTGCCATATGCATTTTAATCCAATCATCTGGCTGTCTTATTAAAGGCAGCCAGATCACAAGTAAGTAGTAAGTAGTCACAACTTATTGTAGCTTAGACAGGGGTCAAACCAGAGAAAGAATAAGGGACATGTAGGAGCTACCACACGTCTTGCACATAAGGACATCTCACAGTGGGACTTTACAATGGGCCCTATAAAACACAGGATCCTTGAATAGGGATCCGGGCAGGGTGTTACCGAGACAGGAGGCTGGTGTCAATGGTGACGTATACGGCCATGAAATTCAACAATACTTTTTCCAAAGCTTTGTTTAGGTCTTTAAGACAATGCTGATTCAGAAAAAGCTACAGGACATTTGCCAGTAAGGAACATTTGAAAGAAGGCTGAAATCTGAAGTCCAAAACTAATACAAGAATGTATTTCACAACATGTCTATAGAGAGCTAAATTACATGGTTAAGAGCTTTTACGCAGAATAGGTAATGGATTCATTTGTTAATATTCTCATTGTGCATTTGCTAAAGTGAATGCTATGCTAATAGAGCCATGTATTCATTGAGAACACAATTTGACCGCAGATTCAGTCCAGTGATGATTTATGGGCCAGTGAGACCAGTCCAGTGAGTCCAGTGAGAGACAAGCCCTGGGCACAGAGCAGCGGAGTGAGACCCTGTTCCAAGCAGAAAGAAATCCTTCCTCTATTTATAGATTTTATCTTTAAACCTCAATATAACAAATACCAAATTACAAAGTGGCTATTTCCACCTGAATATTACAAAGGCTTTCTTAATAAATAAATTCAAAATAATATTTGAATTATACTCATAAAAGGACGATTTCAGCAGTTCACAAAAAGAGTTTGTGGCACTGAGACATGGCCGAAGCTAGCGTAAACACAAAACTTGTGGTTTATAGTCCGCTTTTTCTGCATTTACTTCACTTCTGATTATCTTTGCCACATTTTAACATCTCTTCATGTAATGTATTGGGTTTGGTACATGCTGGCGATTCTGCGTCCAATCATCTCCTTTCTTGTGTAGCCACTCCTTAGCTCAAGCGATCCGTACAGTGATGGCCTCCTCAGACAGGAACGGTTCACTTTAGATGGTGGACACACTTATGGCCTGTACAAATCTGCTCCAAAGTGAACCAGTGGAAAGGAGGCATTGGAGTCTTATTTCACCAAGAGCTCAATAGGTCTTCTTTAAAACACATGACAAAAATTTTATAACAAAGACATCATACAAAACATCTTTAACAGTTCAATTAACATAACCATAACGCCCATTTGACTTGATGTGGAATGTGGCTTTAAACAATGACTGCATTTGAACATAAACACACACAGCAGAGGAGTCATGCAATGAGAATGTGATGAGCGAGCAAAACCGAGGACGTGTAGTGACAAAGATACAGGCAACAACTGGAATGTGGTTATAAGGTAATACTAGGCCTGGGCGCTAAAACTTGTTTTCAAGTAGGAACCGACCGAAAAGGTTTGTTCAGTATTTGCCTGTATCAGTGAGCCAATAAATACACAGCACCGATTTATGAGCAACACAGGTACTTGCACATCACGACTGCGCACTGCATAAACAAATGGCACAAACGGAGCTCGCATTTAAATATGTGTCTTACTTGTAAAACAGAAAAGCTGAAGGAAGAGTGTGCAGAGTTACAATGTACCCACTCAAAAACACATCAAGTCTCCAGTGTGGAGCCTTTACTTTTGTCTCAAAGTCAAAGTGTGCAATAATAAATCCACATCCAGTCACAGTCTAGTGTCCAAGTAAAGCTGAAGCCAAACAGATAATATGAACCACACTCCACCTAAATCCTTCTCTTCCTTGGTCCTGGTAAAAGCGTAATTCCCAAGTAAATGTGGTATAGTAAATAAATCCAGTGTGGAGGCGTGTGAGCAAAGATGTATTGAAGCAAGGTTGCGTAAAGTTCGCCACAGTTCTCTACTCAGGTAACCACGTAATAAAAGCATAAACAAAAAGCATTTGCTCCGCAGCTCTACTTTTGATCAAAAGTGCCATTCATGAAGAAAACAAAAGTGAAAGTGAGTGCAGAATTGATTCTGAGTTATAACTGGACATTGTATAACCTAGTACTATGTTTTAAAATATGAAGTAACACTGTTATAACATTATTCAAGGATTAAAAAAAATAATAATTCTGAACAATATTGGTCATTAATTTACACTTGCAAAAAATACAGGCTCCGAATAAAGAACCGTTCAGGAATCGGTATCGTTATTGTACTGGAATTGAAAGAAATCAAACGGTAACCAGCCCTATACAGTACAGGGCATCTGTTAAGCACGACTCAAATGCACGAATGAATAAAATTTACAATCAATGTTTAAAAATGTAGTATGCAACTTTTCTTGTGGAAGGTGTGCCACCGGATTGTCTCCATGAAGATATTATTGCTTTGCCTGGAATGTTCCTCAGTATGGCTTTCAACTAAAGTCATCCATCTTGCACTTAATCAATTACAGGGTTTTAATTGCTGAAAAATACCTTTAAAAAAAACAAGCACTCGTACTGTGAACAGGGTCACCTATCCACAGATCTGAGCTGTAAAGTGGCCGGGTAAAGGCCAGAGTGGAGTTTTGGCATCACTGTAATGCCAACAACTAGCATGCTGTCACACACTTCCTGATTCTCAAACAATAAAACAACTTTATAATTAGATGCAGACTGTACAGAAGGGACATGTTTTGACCTCAAGAGCAGCTTATACAATACATCTGTACTGTGGCAACACATATTTTGCTCAGAATACAATGTAAAAAAAAAAAAAAAAATGAATAACTGAATTTACAGAATTTTGACAAATGCATTAAAAAGAAAGAAAGATTTTTTTGTTGACAATTGCAGTTAGGATTTGCTCCCCAAATCATCCATCTGTAGTCATACACATCCAGGCCACAAAAAACATGCCAATAGTTGAGTGACAGATGCTTTCTATTTGGGTCTGAAATCAAAATTACTGACTGGGAAATGAGAGGGCGAGGGGAGAGGGTCAAATAGAGGTGCGGGCACACCTGTCACTCACATACAAAGAGCTGTTTAAATGTCCACTACTCCAGCTGACCCCACATATGCGGCTCATGTACAGGAGCAGGGAGGGGCAAAACAACTGTGGTACAACTGTCACATGCCTGTACGGTCAATTAAACACAGGGAATCCCCACTTCAACTCTCACAAATGGGGTAGTGTCTTCTGTGTGCAGGTTAACACAATTTATGGACCATTTGAACTGCCAGGAATACATCAGTTTCTATTCACTTACAGAAGAAGTGGGTCTGGAATACAGCAAGTTGTGTTCAGTGTATCTAATTGGATTCATATAGAAACTAGTGTTGTCACGATACCAAAATTTCAAGCTCAATTTCGATACTAAGGAATACTCAATACTCAATACAGATTCCAATACCACAATGACGGTAAAATCACTCTTTATTTAGACAAAAGAATGTAATTTTCAACATTAAATTATAGCACTTTCTTTTAAATTCCCATGTGGCCTTATATCTGTGTAATTTCTCAGTCGTGCAGATAGGGTCCATAGTGGTCCATGGGGGTATACTAGTCTATGTGTCTTATACTTGTTCTGATACAGCTCAAGATCCTTCTAAAGCTATTCAGGGAAGGCTCATTTCAGCCCTCTGAATGTGATTTTTTTAGTATCAGTACATACTCAGATGAGTATTTAGTTTTGACACTAGTTTCTGATTTGAATAGAAACACAGTGTTGTATGCTACTGGACAAATAAGTAACCTCATACACTGCCCTTACACCTCTCTTTAGACTAGGGCTGTGCAATTAAAGCTGGGGTACCAGACTTTTTTTTGTAAATGAGTGTAAATGCTTCCCCCCCGAAGAGTAAAATGTAAAAGCAGGTCTTTGTGACAAAATGACACTGCTGCATGCTGTCTGCCTCTAATAATATAGTATTTTATCTCTTGTCAATGTGGAGCTAAAAGCAGTGCTCAAGTTGGTTGCACTTGGGCGGTCAATCATCTAAAAAAAAGTAACTCTTAAGCTGTACATGTGCAGCTTTACAACTTTGCAGTGCTTTTCACAACTTTGAGAGGCAAGAGTGGAGTTTTGCCGTCACAATATTCCCAACAACAACTAGCATGTTAACCACATACTTCCTGATTACCTCAAGATCTGCTTATACCAGGGATCGGCAACGTTTAACACCCAAAGAGCCATTTGGACATGGTTTCCACAGAAAAGAAAACACTGGGAGCTCCAAATACTTTTTGACATCTAAAATGATGATAACACTATATATACTGGTTTTTTTTTTTTACCTTTGCGCTTTGTATAAACAACTATAGTATTTGCAAAATATCAGCATAAATATTTATTTTACATGGTTAATGGGACTTCTGCTCCTGAACTGCTGCACATAGCATTTGCAAATTGGGGCTGTACAAAGTCACTTTCATCTTTACCCAGGACTGTAAGCTGTCATCTGTGAGGCATGAGCGATGTTTGTTTTTTAACATAGTTCATGGTGGAGAATAGCGGCTGACATACATATGTGGATCTGAAAATCAACAGGACTTCAAATGCATATTTCTTGGATGGAAAGTCTTGATAAATGCACAGCGTTTTGGCGGGTATACCGGTATCCGCAAGTGTGATGAAAAATAATAAAATATTATTTTGTTTTAATATTTCAAGATCAGAGCAATCTAATTGTGTTTTGAGTTGGCATAGTTATCTAAATAATAGAAGCCTTTGCAGATGACATTCTTACCAAATTGCAAAGGATAAAATATCTTTATAGAAAATCTTGCTGTAGCTGTAGTTTAGACCTCTACAAACATGTCATCAAATGCATAGGATTCTTGTTATTTCAGTCTTCTCTCCAATCTTGATGCTCCTGGACTTGTTTCCAATGTGCACTCTGAACCAAATTCTACTTTTTAAACATACTGCAAAATTGTGTTGTCACGATACTAAAATATCAAACTTGATTTTGATAATAAGGAATAGACTCAGTACTGATTCTGATACCACAGCATCTACTGTCTATTTTCAACATTAGTAATAAAATATCATGTGGCCTTATATCTCTGTAATCTCTAAGTCACCCAGGTAGGTTCCATAGTGGTCCATGGGCGTATACTAGTCTATGTGTCTTATAACTGCTCTGATACAGCTCAATCCTTGTAAATGCTAGTCAGGAAAGGTTCATTTCTGTCCTGTGAATCTGACTTTTTTTTTAGCATAGATACCTACTTCAATGTGTGTCTACTTTTGATTCTAGTTTTAGTATTGACTAGCATCTTTTCGATTCTTTTGACAATCCTATTGCAAATGCAATAAGATCGTGCAGCCCTATACTGATACTCACCCTCATTTAGCCTTCTTCACAATATTGCCCTTGTCACGCTCATGAAGCTACAAACCCAAGTGACCTATCCCAGTCTACAAAACCTATAAACACAAGGCTAGCACTACTGAGAGAGAGGGGCTTAAGTCTTTGTTACTCCTGCTGGCTGCTCCAATCCCACATTCAAAGCTTTGTGCTCCACTGCTGTTTTCCCATCCGGAGCAGAGGACCACCCCTCTCCTCACTGCAGATTGGTCGATCCTGGTCCGAGGCTGCGCTGCGATTGGCCAGAGAGCACACCGAGTTGGACTGGGCAGGGTCTTTCTTTGTTTACATGCTGGTACAGAAGACCCCAATAACAACTGTTACCGTGAGCAACCAGACAGGCGCGCAGTGGGCTCAAAGGCAGGTATTGGAGAAACAAAGCAACAAAGAGCATGTTTACGCTGTGCTAACCGGACAAACAGTGTAAAAATATGTAAAAAATACTTCTAGTGAAATGCAAAATGACTACTACACAAGCAATACAATAACAGAATGTAATTTTGTACATTAAATCATATAAGACCACATAGTAGTAAAAAAGAAAGTATATCTGTGTAATATCTCTGTTGTCCAGGTATGTTCCATAGTGGTCCATGGACATATACCCTACTGTACACTCTAAAACACATATGAAAATCCCTTTACTTCTAAAAACAAAGTCAGTGGCATTATTAAATCAGCCCTACTGACATTACTGTAAAAAAAATAGCAAAACGCTGTAAAAAAAAAAAAAAAAAAAATAAAAATGTATAAATCACAAATGCTGTATGGTAGAAAAAGTCCAACAAAGCAACTATTTGTTTTGATGTTTCTAATCTGACATAGGGATGTCGAATCAGATACTATCAATACTACTAAAAAAGTCACATTCACAGGACAGCAATGAACATTTCCTGAATAGCTTTAGAATGATCCTGAGCTGTGTCAGAAGTATAAGACCACAGAGTATACACACATGAACCACTATGGAACCTACCTGGACAACTGAGGGATTACACACATATAAAGCCACATGGGAATAGAAAAGAACATACTATTATTTAATGTTGAAAATCACATTCTATTGTCTAAATAAAGAGTGTTTTTTATCATCATCATTGTATCGGAATCAGTATTGCGTATCAAGCCTATTCCTTAGTATTTAAATGAAGTTTGAAATTTTAGTATTGTGACAACACTAATCTAGCCTGATTTTTTAAAAGCCTGTCAGTATGTGGACAATATGCCAATGAAATACGCATTCTTCTTTACAGTTCTCTCCCTACAAGTTCTATAAAGACTGCAAAAAACCTAAGCAAAATAAGCTACAAAAGAGGGAACTGTTTTTTTTCCCAAGCATGCATTTCTATTTTAGTGTCCATCATAGTCATGTGCCTGATACTTGATTAGTTCTACTGGCTCACAACATTTGCCCAGGACCAATCAAATTAGCTGTGAGGTCTTGGCCTTTTGAATAGTTTCACTTAAGCCAGTTTAATGTCTTTCTATAGTATGAAGTTGCACCATCTGTATCAGTGCTTTGTGGGACTATAAATTACAATCATATCATCTATAATCATTTTACTTTGGGTTGTTCCCTTTTCTGGAGATATCACAGCGCTCCACTGCATCCTCTTCCCTAATTTTGCAACCCTGCCTGCAACTGTCTTGGTTGAGGTTCAGGTTTTGCATACAAAGTATTGAATGGAATGTAAACTTTAATATAATATTTCTACATTTTAACACTTGCTGGGAGGATTACTGGATGTTTATAATTTATTTACATTTTTAACAACTGAAGCATTTTGACAGATCTACAAATCTTTTTTCAATTTTGTAGACCTTCAGTGTTATCTTATCTGTAGATTGTAATGTCTCACACTGTGGAATTTTCAGTTAGCCTAATGTTAAAGCAATGGAAATTTTAAGATACAAAATACTAAAGTTTAGACGTATTCTGAGTCTAATCAATATATTTACTTACTTGGGGTGTACCACTTTTTATAGTGTTTTCGCTCCTTGCATAATTAGCAAATTTGACCAGAAACAAAGTTTTTGATGTTGGATTACAGCTCTATTCTCTATCCAACATGGACTTTTCCGTCAGGTAGGGCTAATGGGTAATTGCTATTAAATTAGGCTTGCAATTTATGTTTTCATAAAAAGGACTTTGTTCAAAGTTCACAGTTCAAACACATCCAGACAAAAAGACTGAAATTTGAATTGACATACTAATACAAGATCTAACCTACAGGGCTAGCAGCTTTTATGCAGAATAAGGAGATTTGTTGTTTGCGATTTGCTAATTGTGTCTATTCTAATGGCAATTCCAATTCGATTGCGATTAATCTTGCCGTTCTAGGTTGTACTACTGTTTATTTGTTTACTTTTTTATATAATTTTTTATCATGCATCTTTATGGACTTTGGCACATCTGGCCAGCAGCAAAGTTCTTAACGTTCCATCCAAGCTGTACTGTCAACATCCAACAAACTATCCCTCAGGGGTAGACAAAAACAACTTATGTTAACTTAGATTAAAAAAAAGATTGTGTATACAAGGAAATATATGCATAAAGCCCTACTACAGTAATCTTGCATTTAAAAGGCGCCGTGCCTGATTTTTCAGTCTTAAAAACGTGAAAAACAGCAACAGTTTGCAGTGGTCCAAAGTTATTGTCACTTACCTACCATTCACCTAATTATTCACCATGATGAGTTTAAAAGCACTTCTCGCAACTCTCAGAGACCAGTGTGAAGTTTTGCCATGATAGTAAAGCTAATACCAAGCATGCTGATGCATACGTCCTGATTATTGAACAATAAAATGTTCTATAATTAGATGCAGACAGCAACAGAAACTTATTTTGACCTCAAGAGCTGCTTAGGTATATGGGAAAAATTTGGGTACAGGACCGTTAAATCTGCAGTTGTGCTTTCATTAGGCCTGTCACAATAAAAACTATATTGACTTCAATATACAAAAGCTGGAGCAATATATTTGGGGGCTCAATAGTTATCTTGTGTAGTTTTTATTTGCACTATTGGGAAATTTTTGATATTTTTTTTGGTTATATGATAAGATTTGGATCATAGAAGGTTGAATTAATAACTTGTATGACTCATTGCCGATACAAACTAAGTACTAAAAAGTCTTTCATTCTGCTGTTTATTAATTGCAGCTCATGATTTTTTACAATATTGTAGATTTAGAATTGATTTTGTGATTTAAAACTACTCTTGGATCATTGTGTCAGTGACATATATTAGTTTCAGTATTATCGTTTATAGTCTATATTTACTTCAGCAATATATCGCACTTCAAAATTTGCTTTCGTGACAGACCTAGGGTTCATTCCTTTGCATAGTGTGTATACTGTGGTCAGATCTTATATACCCACTCACTAGATCCTATATCTTGATCCAAGCTTACAAGGAGCCTAATTCAATTCCACTGCGCTCCAATCTCGCAAGACTTCCTACTGACAACCCACAAGAAGCAAAGCATTGTGGGTAGGATGACTACCAGCCCTGTGCAATAATAACATTACCATGATTGTGTAAAAATCAATATATTTTCTATGCCCACACATCAAACAAGCTAAAGTGGATATTTCTTCAACGAACAAAACCATAATCCAAACAATCATGCTAGCTCTTTATCTTTCTCTGAAACTCAAAACCAAAACAACACTGTCATAACCATGCTGTAACCGTGGCGACCGAGACCGCAGGCCAATGTAAACACGTTCTTTGTCCTAGTAATACCCGGATCCGTGGATTGCATCACTCATGTTTGTGTTGCATCATAAGAGAGGAGTCAACTGCAAAAAGGGAGAAAAGGGAGGAGGGACAAAAACAACAACAAAACATGCTAATAAATGCAGTAGCAAACAAAAGACTGTTAGCCCATCTGCTGCGGACTCAACTATAAGTCACCAGGCCATTGTGGATATAGAGACAAACAATGGCTAAAAGGCCTAGGGTACTTGTGCATGAACTAAAATAGAAAATTAAATATTACAGTGTTATGCATCTACAGTCTTATTAATAACAGGTCATTTATCCTTTGGAATAAAGCCATAAAAAGCATCATAAAAGCCAGTTTGATTCTTCCCGTATCCCACTGCCAAATATAGCCACTGCCCAAGAGAAGTGCCACAAATCATCCACTCGAAAACATTTGCAAAGCTTTAGCAATATTAAAATTTTGTATTACCGTAAATTTTGAACTATTGAGCGCACCTGATTATAGGCCGCACCACTGAAAAAAAACAAAACAAAAAAAACCCCAACATTTTGTATATATATAAGCCGCACTTGAATATAAGCCGCAGGTTTTCATGTTGTACCATGATATATTTACACAGAAAGATGGTACGCAGAGATTTTTTTTTGTTTTCATTTAAAACACGCTTTTTCCCAACTGTGCCTGAAAATCGGCACCAACCTCTGAAAGCTTTTGTCATCTTTTTACATTCACCAAGTTCTTCCCACTGCTGCCTCCAACATCGCATGATCGATTCATTAATGCCAAACTTGCGTGCAGTGGCTCTATTTCCTTCTTTGATGCCAGATCGATTGCCTTTCACTTAAAAGCTGCATCATATGCATTTCTTTGTGTGTTCTTCCATGATGAGGGAAGGTGCATTTGCTAGTTGGGTCAAAATCGTTTTGAGCGTTATTGCCACGCCACCTTTTTAGACAACTAACCGATCGACAGGGTATGTCTTTATTCAACCAGGGATTTCTTTCGATTATAACCCTACTAGTGACAGAATACTAAATACCTGCTTTAAAATGGATTTTGTAACATATTCTGTTACAGTTAGGCCCAATAAAAGCACAGTATTCTGAATACTTTCACATTGAGTTGCATTATGGCTTCTCTGCATTTGACTCTTAGCTACTGGGACAAATTGGTCAGGAGTAGCTGAAGAACAAGCCATGTGATACCACTTATATAACTTACTACAAAAAGTTCCAAACTACACAAAATAAAGTAAAGTGATCCTACTCACGTACAACCACAAGCACTGAAGTGTTAAAGTGTGAAAAGACACATTCAAATTAAGTCCAAATAAACATGTATGGCCCTGGTTCACAAAGGAAGCACTGGGCTGCAGACGGAGTGCTCTGCTTTTGTTGACATAGCTCATTACAGGGGAAACCGCCACAGTAATGCAGCCAAGTCTGGAGCTAGCATAGCGCTGGAGTCAGGAGAGAAAGGAGAGACTGGGTGAGTGTGCTGTGGTCTGAGTAATGCGATCCAGGAGTCCGCAGACCAATGACTGTCAACATACACTGAGGTTAGACAGGTTAGACACTTGTATGTAGAATTTTGACAAGCCTACTTTGATCAAAACTGGGATTAATAACTTTATATTTATTTATTTATCTTTATTTATACAGGGAGAGCCCAATGAGAGCGCAAAATACAAACAAAAAACAAACAAAACAAAAAGTACATCAGTTAATTTAAAACATTAAAAACAGTTGCAGGTATGAGTATATATGTTTGATATCAGATTATTAAATTGCATTTGTGGCACCAAAGTATTCAGTCTTACTTGTCCTTAAAATATATTACATTTTTGTGAAGGAAAACAGCCAAAAGCCCTTTTCCCATCTCAGGTCTGGTGCGGCCAGTCCTTAGACTTATACAATCATGTGATCTTATATTAAATACTTCCGTGTCAATGATTAACAAGCAGGTGAGATATTCCCGCAGTCTATGAAGTAGTCCCTTATAATACATTCTCTTCTAAGAGATAGCGATGGCCAACCTACTTTTTCATAGAGAGTACAGTGATGGGTTTTAAATTCATCACCTGTTATGAAATATGACAAAAAAAGACTGGTAGAATTTGTATTGTCACCATACTAACATTTCAAACTCAGTGTTGGGAAGAGGTTTGATAATCAACATTAATTTCTATACAATAAATACAATAAAGAAACATGTATATTACCATGTGGACTTACAATAGTTAATACAGATTAGGATCATTCTAAAACTATTCATAAAAGTCAGAATTTGTCATATCAGTGCACTTTTTAGACTCAAAGTGTCAAGTAGTAACTGGTTTCTTTCTTTGAAACCCTAATCTGAATTTTGATACCAGTGCAGAGACTGAAAATATAAAACAAAAAGTGTAGCTGTTATTTATCTCTCATGTAAGAAATTTATACAAATAAATGTTCAAACATTGAGACTTTCTGGGCTAACCATGACCAGGAAACAGTCTTATTACATCAATTTATATGTTTAAGACTGAACTAGGACCAAAACATTCTTTTACTAGATTTAGTTTCGTAAGGAAACAAATTATGTCCACTCATTAGGTTTTTATGAATTACATATATTGTGAATACTATATTGTAATAACCTTGTATTACATATAGTGCAGTAGTTAAGGCTGTGGTCATTCAAATGCAGAGCCTACTCCGGGCCAGTGAGGCTTTCCAGCTCCACACATAGCATTAGGAACATGTCATTTACAGTAACCACCAGCTGACTTTACATCCACATTTAACCCTCTATGTGAACGCCTTTGTCTGGTCTCTCAAATGGATCTATAGCAGTGGTTCTGAACCTGTGGTGTAAGCACAGCCTCTGTGGTCCTAGATGTTTTTGGTCTATTACAGTCTATTTTAGTCATACTATTGTATTAGACTCAGTTCAGTTAAGCTTTTACATCTTACAGTGGGACTTAACACCTAAACTCCACCCACAATCACACTTAAAATTGAGCTACTAAACTGGGCAGTACCTGGAGGACTGAAGAAGAGAGTGAGGGGGGAAGGGTGGGGTCTAGAGGTATAAAGTACAGTGTGATTGGTTTAACACTTCAAACTCTGCCCCTGGCCAGGTATTTGTAATCAGAAAGATCTGGTTGTAATCAGGGCAGTCTTTCGTGATGTCACGTAGTGCTTGAAATTCCAGTGGTCAGTGGAGGCAGCACAGTTTGGTTGTTTTTGAACAGAAAAAGGTACAAATTTACCTAGTTTACCTTCAAATATCAAAAAACAGCTAGGAACAGTAAACAATACTATTAAAACAGTAGGAGGAATGTGGAGTTCCCTCATCACCATATGCAAAACAGACAATTACTTTCCACTGCTACACCGTTAACATCCCCTTCACCACTTTGGAGGTCGATAGTGCTTTGGGTTGACACAGTGTTTAGCGATGGTCCCAAATAGATTCCATGTAGTCGATACTGACATCCGATATTTGTCTCTGTGTTTTGACCATTATGTTTTAAAGGAGATATTTGAACTAACTGACATTTTTTTTTAAAGCTTTTCATCATGTTAAGTCATGTTATATCCTCAAAAACATACCTGAGGTTGTATTTACTTACTTTCTTACTTCTTATTATTCTTTCAGTTAGGCCTGTCACGATAATTATTATATTGACTTATCATTCTATAAATGATAGCTGGAACAATATATTTTTTGGTCAGTATACATTGTATGTACAGTATATTGTCATTGCAATAGTGGAGAGATTTTTTTTCTTTTTTTTTAAGTATTAAGTATAAAGTAAGTAACTTCCATGACTAAATGTAGGTTAATTCTGCTATACATTTTTTGCAGCTCAGAATGTATTTTAATGATTTAAAGATTTAAAAATTGGGATTGCAATTATTCTGCTTTGTTGTTGTTATTATGTCAGTAGTTTCAATATGATCTTTTATTGTGACAATTGCTTTTAGCGATATATTGGGCTTCAAAATCTCACATCCCACAAAAATCATCCCATGGAATGGCCAATATCGATATTAACACCGACATATTGTCCATCCTTAAGATTATACCAGCTATGTACCTCTCTTATTTTGAGCTTTCCCTTACTACATAACCCAAAACAATCACAACCCACAACAATCTCTTTCCAAAGAATTGCAACATTATTGTTGAGATGAGCCAAAATATCCCACAGCTTAGGTCCATTGAAGAAAAAAATGCACCTTTTTAGAAACGGGAAACTCTGACCATCTGTAATTCCCACATTCCTGGAGTACAGGCGGCATTCCTTTGGCAGGCAGCAGGATACGAACCTGACTCACAACAACCAAGCAGTGACAGCATGCTCAAGACGGGAAGCACAACACGCAAGCAGAGAGAGAGATGGAGAGAAGAGAAGGAAGAGAGAGAGAGGAGGAGGAGGTGAAGACCACATCACAAAACACATGTAAGACATTTGACAAAGTCCCCGGTCCAAATGATTACCACATGTGCTCAGACTAGACCCCTCCCTGCATATATGCACCCTTTAAACTACTTTTAACTCACCTCAAGCACTTTTGGTACATTTGATTAGAATAGTGGCTAACAAACGTTTTATCTGGTGACCCACTTTTTTCTAATTGGTCACCTCTCACAACCCAAAGATATGGGCTATTAAAATAGGGCTGCATAAATAATCTAATATTAAGACATGTTTTTAGTTTTTTTTTGTTTGGTGAGGCAACAATTCCAGTGAGAAAACAAGGGCTATGGACTAGTGATGCATGAGCTGTCTTTAGACCCACTTTAGTGAGTTTTTAGTGAGTTGCCTGTGGGTCGGGTTTGGCAAAGAAATGATCAATAGCCTGCATAGTGCGGCAGGTCGAGGGGTGCTATGAAAGGCTCTACTTTTATGTATCTACATAGTACACATGTATCTTTCCATTAAGGCGTGTTAAAATTAATTTCCTCATTAGGCTTGCTTCTCTCTGTATGCAAAGGGACGGGACTGTTTTTAGCCAAAGGGGCAGCGTCTAGGTGAACAAAACTCTCCCCGCAAAGATGAGTTGTGGGAGATTGAGAACCAATAACTTAGAATATGATATTCAACAGTCTGCAATTTCCACTCCTACCACATGTGGCTAAGAAGAGGTAGTTTATACATTAAAATAAAACTGAATAAAATAAAAATGAAACGTATTTTTACAGAATTATAATTTGAATCTACAAAAGACAAATTTTTCAAAAATCTTATTATATCTCAACCAGTCAAAATAGCCTATCCATGGGTTTCAGAATGATGACAAAATTTTAACCACTGCCATAGCGATTAACAATACAAAACAAAATACTATATCTCACAACTGGTAAAAAGTCCTGAATAAATGTTCTATATTCACTGGTATATTTGCTGGAGTTGTGTTTTGTATCATTCACCCATGTTTAAGAGATCCTGAATTTTCAGTCCAACCAGTCTCCAGATCTCAAAATGCTCAGGTCCACTTTGTGATGTCACTACATGGTAATCCAGGCTAGATCTATAATCATTTCATTACTTTGCTTGCCTACCAACATACACATCATCTTTGAGACTAGGAGCTATTGTGTTTAGCCTCATCAAAATTGCTTGACTTTTCAACGCAACAGTCCTTGTGCCCTCTCCCAGCTACCGAGCTCAGTAATTGGAGCTTAGGTAAATATACTTGTTAACCATCCATAACATTTACTTTAAAAATGTACAGTATGTAACTTTCTTGAGGTGGCCACAAGGTCAAGGTGGAAAGTTAAAACCATACTTTCAGACATTCTCCAAAGCTGAGTTTTATGCCATACTACACAAGATTATAGCAAAAAGAACAACACATCCATGGAAACTAGCAGTCCGGGCCAAATAAAAGTCAGGTTTGTGGAGATGCAAGCCTGCCCACAATAAGGACACGTTTTTCTACGTTTTTCAGTGTAAAAAAAACAGCCAAATTGAAAGAACATGCTTTTATTTTATCTAAAAGTTACATACTTTGGCTTTAAACGTGAAATATGAATGATAGGCTCTCCAAAAGTCACTCAAAACACATTATTATTTAAAAAAAAATGCAGCCAACAGGAACTTTTACCACTTTTACACAACACCTCTGATACCAAGAATAAAAGTTCTCCCCCAGCTTCTTTCCAGATAACAACACACTTGAAAGAATCAGTCAAGTCGAAACGAAACTCAACATTTGGCACATTTCTGAGGCTAGTCTGGGCAAAAGCTCGTGACAGTTGGCTCCTCAATGATGACAGCACCCAAGGGTCCAGAAATCTCACCCAAACCATGTGCCAGGGCAACAAAAACTGGGTGACAATGCTCCGGCTACTATTTATGACCCAATTGTACAAGCTAGGCACGTTGTCTGAAAATTTAACGTACGATTTTAGGCTAATTGCTTTGTTGTAGCTTTCAAAACGTACTTTACCTCACCGAATAACTACGAAAACCGCACTGTTATGTCGTAGATCCAGAAAAACTGAACTACTTTAAGACTTTACTGCAATAAACCCGCAAAAATAACATGTTATCTGCTCCAAAATCGACTCCAATCTCAACATCTCTCTAACTGTCCCACTGGCTACTACTACTACTACAGTCAAGCGCTGCGACCAACAAAAGGCAAGACAATAGAGTTACAACCAGCGCTGCTACGTTTTTTGCTAGTTTTGCCCGTGTTTGCTTTGCAAATTTTCAGTTTTTAATTCGTAAACTGGCACTTTTCTAAGCCAGCGTACGTGCCAGTGGACCGTTACAACGTGCGGCTTTGTTAGTTTCACCAACGGCTGGGGCTCGCGCTCGCTTTACGGGAAAAAAAACAAAACAGCACGAGCCGAGACGCACGCAGACGCACACACCTACCTCCTCGTGAAGTGTCCGAGTCAACTTCGTGAATTTTTAAAGCGAGCAAAGCGGTGCAGTCCAAGCATGGGTGTACAGTTGCTCCCCGGGTTGAGGTTGAAGGTGGGACGGCTCGGAGGAGTGTTGACTACAAGCAGCGACAGCGGGCAGGAGGATACACTACTAGTCGGGACCCATAGAAAATGTAAATGATCGAGAGAGCGGGGAGGGGAGGGTGTGCGTGACGTCATAACAGGGGCTCCTCCCCGGGCTTCATGGGAGAGGGGAGTCCTCGCGAGCAGGGCGGGGCCATGAGGAGAGGATGCACGTGCGAACTAACAAAATTACCCACAAAATGGTTTTAGTATTTACAGTAATAATAATATTGTTTGTGATATTTGGCCTTATTTTTTGGAATATGATGACTCACTGATGGTTATTCACTTCACTACTCTGGAGTTTTTGACACGTAATGCAACATGACTCAGGAAAACATGTTAATACGTTGTTTTCGACAGATATAGAATTTTCAAAACAATAAATATATTTTTAAAACCTAAAAATATAGTATGTGTTAGCAATTAATAACCCATAGAAGTAAAAAACAAAACAAAAACAAAAATATTTAATTTCCAATTTTACAGAAGTGGAAAGAGTACTCAAAAATTATACTTGAGTAAAAGTAAGAAAATGTGGTCCAAGACATTAGTCAAGCATAGTGTCATTTGAAGTTAATGTAACTCGAAGGACAAAACTATAAATAGGTCTGATGGGGAAAAAATCATTCAAAGAATAGACCACAAAAATGTAAAATATTATATCTGAAGGAGTGGTGCAAAAAGTGTACATGTAACTGAGTATAATCTATCTCTGGTATTACACAACTAAAAACATCAACACTGAACTTGACCTTGTCCCTGTCTATGGGGCCACGCGGGTCAGCTGTGGCTCTGCTGATTGGGTTACAGCCTGTGGACAGTCAGGTACATCCAGGATCAGACTAACGGGACAGAAGGCTCTGAAAAGGGACAGTTCCAGACCAGTGGAACATATGGTTTACCCACTCCCAGTGAACAAATCAGCCATCTGACCACCCTCTGCTGGGGGTTTCTGCAGGGCATCAGGCTTAGTGTCACCTTCAATTGTCTGTGGGTAGTCACTTTTGAAACAGTACTGCTATTACTATTGTGCTGCGTTCACTACTGTCCCCAATAGTTGGCACATGTACAGCTCCAGTGCTACATGTTCACAAGCTCTGAGGAGATGGACCAAATGATGGACAGAAGCCTCCAGGTTTGTCCTTATTTGACCATAGAGTGTAAATGAGCCTTAACTCTCAAAGTTTTCACATAAAGTAACAACATTAGGCCTGCCAAGTACAGCAGGGCTACAATACAGGTTAGATCTGTGGTGAGGTGGTTATGATAAAAACAAAAATAATAATAATCTGGAAATGAATAAACGCAAATTAATGGATGGCATTTATTGATTTTAAATCTTGCTCTAATATTTTTCATAATTAAAGGCACTGTACCTGATTTTTATTGTCTTAAAAATGTGGAAAAACAGAACTAGTTCATTTTAAACTGTCTGCAGTGGTACATTAACCTGGTTCATGCCAGACTGATATGTGTAGCATTCTGAATTGAGTTCTACGCATCAGTCTGGGATGGCTCTCGCTTGGTCGAAGCATCATAAAACCAGAACAAGCCGAAAAATCCAGTTGGGAGAGAAGCACAAATGTACAAGGCGCTTAGCTTCTGCACGTTTTTTCACAAACAAAATAGTCCACTAAAGTAGGCTTAAGTACGTCTGTTGCCGCTGTTTGTTTTGGTTCGTTTGGGAGCTTCACCTTTGGCTTCCACATAAACCTCAATGCTGCTCTGTGATTGGTCCCCCTGGCTGCTTAACCTTAACCTTGGGTCTCTCAAGATGGATTCTCATGAGTTTGTGAACAAAAATACTGTGAGAATCCATCTTGCTGTGCAAGGCTAGTGGTTCAAAGTTATTCATCACTTACCTTATGCATTCCAAGCATCCAAATTATTCACCACAATGAGTTTATAAACACTTTTCCCTTTTTTCAGGGACCTGTGCTTTGCTGTGACACAACAGCTAGCAAGAGTTGCTTTTATGCTCAAATACATGGAGAAAAATTGGGTATAGACCCTTTAAATGTGATATAAAAAGTAGGCCAGTGTAATTTCGATATTTGTCAATATAGTTTCTATATACTGTTAACACATATAGATGTATCTTTACACATCTAAACCTCACCATTCTGTCAATATCATTAAGATAAAGTAGGCCTATGAATTGCCCGTCCAACCAGCAACACACCACATAAGTACTTTGGTTCTTATCTCTCCAGGTTTGATTGCATGTTCTTAGACAGTGCCGATTGTCCTGACCATGATAAAGTGTAATCTGCTTATGCCCTGGTCAGATGAGGGGGTAGTGGAGCTCCTTATCCCCGCCACCCCCCTCCCTCCTTCTGCCCCAGTCAAAGCCCCCCTTATCCCATGGACTCAGCTGACACGGGCCTGGCTCATTTGTGTGGGGGGTATACCATAATCTTTCACAGTAGTGTTCATGAGTGTCAAGCTGTGATACGGTTCTCTGTTGTCATAGCAACTATGCAATTCAACTCTAAAAATATCTTTTGAATGCGGAGAAGTTCTCACAAAGTTCTTTAAATCAGGAAAGAATCACTTAGCCACAGTACTATGCGGATGTGGATACTATGCAGCTGATGTCATCAACATTTCCTGGGGTGTGATGCTAACTGTAGGCACTGCTCTGTCTGAAGCTCAGTCAGACTTTAGTCTGAGCTTTATTTCAGCAAAAACTGACCATAAAGAGTTGACTTAGTTGGATCTACAATAGGTGAGCTGATTTGTGCTGTTTAACAAGTCCCTCTCAAATAATGTTACAGTCACAAGTGAGCTAGCATTAGCCAACAGTTTGTGAGGCACTCTCACCTTTTTTGTTTTTCAAGCTCCTGAAAATGTGTTGTTTAAATGCATTTTATATTTTTTCTTTAGTTTTCAGTCTATCTTCAAACTTTTTTGGATACATTTGCTAATGTGAACATTGTGTCACCATGGTAATGCTGAATATTCCACCATAGACAAACATGCAGAACACCCTCAGCACAATGTCTCTGCAAAGTATCAATGGGTTGTGTTGTGGAATATTACAGCTAAAGCAATACACCTACATAGAACTGCCATCAATTCCACAAGAGCTTTTTACATTTGCATAATCACAAGTAAATCAACTGAAGAAAAGAGGGAAGGTAGGGGTTAGGTGAAAACAGAAATTTTACAAGCACTAAAGCCTAAAACAGGATTACTCTAACATGCATTAATCAATCAAAGTATAACTGTAAGTATGCTAATGATGAGGAAACACTGCTAAAACATGCTTAAAGGCTGATAAAATGTATTTTTTTCATTATATGTCCCTTTTAAGGTAAGCTTCATTGTTCCTAAATGTGTTCTTTGCATTTGTCAGGACCAGTGGGACCCATCTCCAGATCTTGAGCTAATCTTGGTCAGGACTACTTCAGCTGGAGGATTTGAACTATTGTGCATGTTTTGGGTTAAAGGAAGAATCTGGAGTCTACAGAGGAAATCCATTCAGAAATATATGTATAGAAGTAAGTGAATATACATCAAATATTTATTCACACTTGTACTATTTCATCCCAGTCTAATCCTGGTGTAGATTTTGGTTTGGTCCAGAATGCTTTGACAAACCTTTACAAAGATGAGTAGATCAAATCAAGATTCACATTCTAAATTTACTTTTCCCTCCAACTCATGTTATTTTTTTTCATAACACTTATTTGCATACTGTAGTTGATTCATCACCCAAGCGCATCCAAGTTACCAACCACACCCACCATTGACGCTGCTAACGGTAAATGATTTAAAAAGGCAAAGTCAAGATGTCCCAGCGTGGGAGGAGAGAGGGGTGGGGGGTCCAGTATCCCCCTATTTGACTCATATCCTAAAGGGTTAAACAATACTGCATGAGTCATTTTGATTGACAGCACAAAGTGACTTCTCTTAGATCTAAGCCTCAGCCCCTCTCCCAAACAGGAAACACATGTGGACTGACGTAGACGAGGTTTGATTCATGACAGCTGTTCTACGGGCACTTTCACTCCATATTGTAACTGCCATGGCAACTCGAGCTAAACTAATGTGACTTCTCCATGCTATACAACTGCATGTGCTGTGGTTAGAGTTGCAGAAGTTTATGCTATATAAGGTCTAAGTACTTCTGTAAAATTATGAGATGTACCAAGATCCAGGGGAAGTTGCAGCCTGCTATGAGGAACATTGTAAATGATTTTGGAATATCAGCATGTACAAGTTTATACTGGTAATTTAAAGCTCCTATTCAGAAAAACTGAACTAATTTAAAGGTCCTATATTACACAAAATTAACCTTTGTGAGCTTAATGTCATGTTAGAATGTTGTTACCTCCTCAAAAAGCTGGAGTTGTGCTTTGTTCATTCACACATATCTGAGAAACCCTTCATTATTAGTCTGTCTACATCTCCAAAGCTTAAAATGCTCTGTTCCACCTTGTGATGTCATGAAGTGGTAGTTTTCAAGTTGACAGCTATTTTTTACATTTTGCTCAGTAGAGGTGAGAGATTCCAGGGCTGAAATTATCCAGATGAATCTAGTGAAGTTGTATGGAGTTTTTAAACATAGTGGAGCATTGCCAAATGGTTGAGTGAAGAACTCCCCTAAATATGCAGGGTTTGTGTGTTAAACATGCTTGAATGAAACAAAACACAACGGCAGGTATGTTTTTGATGAGAAAACAACATTATAACATAGATCAGAAAATTGTGTAATATGGTCTCTTTAAAGGTGCACTATGTAACTTTGCTGGTGGAAAGCCTGTCAACTTCTTGTCTTCACTATCTCCATGGAGACAAGTTACAGAAGGCATGTTTTTCCACAGTATTTATTTTAGCATCAATACCATCAACTAAATAAATGAAAGATAAATGTAATGGCATACTGTGGAACATTCCAAGCAAAGTGTTTCCATCTTAATGAAGCAGTTGGCAGACCCAGGAAAAGTTTTTCTTGTGTTTCTATTAAATATGTCAGTGGTTATGGAAGGTTCACACAGCGGAGGCCTCTTCCTGTGTGCATCTGGGAGTTTCCTCAAGACGTGTCACTGCTTGGAAATGGAGAAAATAAAAAAATCTGTAATTGAATAAATGCAAACTGGTAGATGTCACTATTTATGTAATTAAAATTAATTAAACAAGTAATTCAAAGTAGTGGCAATCTGACCCCAATGAGAGCACCAAACTGGCTTTTTCATGAGCACCCTATAAAAATACAGTAAAATACAAACAAAAACAATCGAAGAAAATAGCTACATAAGTAAAGTTAAAACATTAAAAATAGGTGCAGGTGTGATTAGAAATTTTTATCATCAGATTATTAAAGTGCATTAGTGGCACCAATATATCCAGTTTTGCATGTGTTTGGGAAACAAAATAACCAAAAGCCTTTTTTTTTTTTCAATTTCAGTTTGAGTGCAGCCACTTATTAGATGTAGACAGTCATTAGATCTTGTTTGAAAAGTTCCCGTATCAAAGTTCAACAAGCAAGTGATATATTCAGGCAGTTTATCAAGTAGTGCCTTATAAATACATTTCATACAGTGTTGTTCTCTTCTGACAGATAGTGATGCCCAGCCTACTTTTTCATAGAGTGAACAGTGATGGGTTTAAATTCATCACTTGTTACGAAAAGAAAGGCTGAGTGAAACAGTGAATTTAAAGGTTTCAAAGTAGAGTCTGAAGTCTGCATGTAAATTATATCTCCATAATCTAGTACAGAAAGAAAGGCTGCTTGAACAATTTATTTTCTGTAATTCAATGGGATACAAGATTTGTATCTATAACAAAATGATAATTTTGATTCTAAAATGTTACACAGTTCTCAGATATGTGTTTCAAAAGATTAAAGGGAATTTTGAATTTCATTAAAATCTTACTGCAACTTTAAAATCGCCTGATCACCTGAAGAGGGATCTTACTGTCCTTCAGAACAGATTTCCGTGACTCTTTATCAGTGCAGACATGAAGTATGAAGTTTTTACATTTCTAACTATTGATAAAGATCCACTTCTTTTTTTTTTTTATGCCCAATCCAAATCTGACCTAATGGTATGTGCAGTTTTTTAGGCAGCATTTATTTCTTATAACTTCTGTGTTGAACCTTTTTAACTTTTATATATCAAGAACATTCAATGGGTCAGTGGTCACTAAAATCCAGTAGGTCTTATAATTATGGGATTTGTCTGATAAAATTATATCAATGAATGTGCCTTTGTTTACATTTCTAGGGTCAGGTTTATTCAGGATCAAAATTAGTTCTTAATCTTTCAAAGTTTCAAACTCTTTCTCCAGCCAGTTAATATTTATATCCCCTGTTATTAGGACCTTGTAATTTTCCAGTTGAGAAAGCATCATGAATAGATCATTAAGAGCATTTTTGAGTGATGAAAGTGCACAATAAATACCAGCAGTAGCCTTTTTTTTTTTTTTTTTTTAACCATGATCATTTCCATAGCTAACACACAGAGGCAGATATTCAAAACATTTAGGCTTTGAGGAGGAAAGTAGAAGGTCCAGTTTGTCTATAACCTTTGTGATATATAAGTGTGATATAAAAAGTGGCCTAGTATAATGTAGTTTTTTAATGTGTTGCTATACTACAATGTTAGGAAGTAACTAAATTTGGCTATTTTGACTCCCGAGTTTGCATGTTCTCCCTGTGTCTGGGTGGGTTTTCATCAACCCAAAACACGCACAATTAATAATTTGCAGTGACATCACACTAGGGGTGCTTGACATGTTGGATTGTCTATGGTGGGATGTCCAGCAGTTACCATGGAGAGACAAAGCACACATTAGCAAACACTCAGAAAGTTTTAAGAAAACTCAAGAAAAAATACAAATTGGATTTAAAAACAAAACATTTTTAGGAGCTTGTGATCAATACATGCATTCATGGTCCTGTTTAGGTGATTTTCAACAAAAAGCGAAAGTGACTAACTGAAAAAAACTAATTAAAATCTAACAAAGCCTTGACAGCACATGCTTACAGTAAGCATCACACCACCAGGGAATGTTGATGACACCAGCTGCAAAATATCAATAAAAATGACTGAAATATGAGCTGTTATTGATGTTAAATATGCTAATAAAAATATGTACATCTTAATATCTCTCATTCAATAAGTTTTAGGGCTTCTTTTTGTAGGACTGGGTTGCTTGTTTTGTCTTCTTTCTATCTGAAAATCTGGCAACCCTGGACAGCTGTTTCCAGTCCGAGCTGTGTTTGTGCACATGTGTAAGCTAGGTCCATGATGTTAGCGCTCATGTTTGTCTTGGCCCCCCGGAGCACCCCCAGAGACCCCCCCCCCCCCCACACACACACACTTTAAACAGGATATGGCCCAAATCTGGTCACACGTAGAGAGGACTTCCTGTCACTGACACCATCGCACTGATAACAGGGACTTCACTTGAGGAGGGTTTTGAAGAACAGTTGCTCTAGGATAGAGAGTTAAACTGAGAGTTAAAAAGACAAAGGTTTGTGGTGTTTTTAAAGTGAATTTTGTCAGGAAAAAAAAGTAAATTTAGGGCCTGATAAACCATATTATTAGAGTAGTAAAATAGTCACATTTTTTGTAGTACAACTTTTTGGCAGTTCGTTGAAGTGAGTGGTAAGTTTTTGGAATAGTGTTTGGGGTTTTTTAACAACTCTGTGGTTGTTAAAAGTAACTCCCCATTAAGGATTTAAAAAAAAAATATTGATTCACAGACAAGTAGCAAAATAAAAACAGTAGGATCATGTAATGAGGGTTAATATGAAAAATTTAAGACCAAAATGACAAGTCTGACTGCAGCAGTTACAGAGCAAGAGATGATTTTCAACAGAAAGTGAATTGGAGCCAGAGTCGGTCTGAGCAAGGACTTGCTCACGACTTGGACTTGCAATAATATTATCCAAAACGAAAAAAAACAAAACAAAAAAACAACTTTCATCCAACTTTCTTTCTTTTTTGCTAAAAATTACACAGTGGTCTTTAAGAATAAACAACGAATAATTAAAGGGTTACAAATAGGAGTTATTGTTTATATAGTAACTAAGCCTAAATTAAATTTATTCATTTAAATCTTTATTCATGCTTTATTAAAGTGGACCTCTTACATAACCATGTTATAGTTTAGCCCCTTCCCATTTGCCCACTCAAAGTTGTATTTAAAGTGATTAATGCATGTTTGAGTAATCTTTATTCTCCTTCATACCATGGTCAGTGAGAATTCCTATGGCTAACTGCCATGTGTCAATACTGCATAATGCACAAGAAGTCCAGCAGCAGTTAAATCACACTCTGTATCACTGCTCTGCTGCCATCAGCATGACATCACCACAGCAATGTAATTACAGCATAATGACCCACAGGTGTCATAGATTAAGACGACAGAACGGACTCAAGACCAATATGTCCTCTTTATTCTTTGGGTAAAAAGTTACACAGTGGGGCTTTAAAAATGATACAGGCTCAGTAACTACTTAATTATGGGGTTGGAGTTATCACTTATGAAATCATTAAGCCTAAATTTGTTCATTATAAATAAAGTCTTTCTTCATGCTTTATTAAAGCTACATAAGACATAGTTATTATAAAGTTTTAGTTTTTTTTCAGAATAGATTTTAAATTATGTTTATGTTTATAGACAAAACAACACAAATTTTATAAGTCTTTGTATATCTGACCATCTTAGTAAAACTTGCATTTCAATTTGATTTTGGAGTTTCAGTGTAACACAGTATGCACTTGGGCAAGGTTTGAACCAATGACCATTCAGTTTTTGGCTACATGCCTGCTCAACATTGTATGCCACCAGAGTAGATTACAGATTAGCCATAATTGTCTTGTATATAAACACTAGCTCCTGTGTATGTGACCTACTTCTGCTCGGAGCGTGTTGAAAACATTAGACTGACTAGCATTAGCATTAAGTCTACATTTCCTTGTCATTTTGCTTGACTTTGTGCATTCTTTCCACATTATTCTTCCCCTCATTTTACGCCTGACCCCGCGACCGTCTGGGAATCAAACCTCAAACCACACGCTCCCAAAATGCACTGTAGGAATAGTCCGCAGTCATCAAAATACGAGTTTACAAGTCTACAATCTTAAAGGGGGTGTACAAGATTTTTTCCATGCATCTGAGCAAAAGTTGTCTTGCTCGCGTACAGATATATTGTTATAGCAGATCTTAGGGTCAAAATGAGACTGCTGATCTGGTTATAAAGAGGTTTTATCCTCTGCAAAACTGGAAGTGCACTGTTAGCATTCTAGTTGTTTTTAGCATTACTGTGATGGTAAAACTCTGCTCCGACCGGAAAGTTTTGACAAGTGAGGAATAACTTTAGACCACTGCAAAACTGTTTAAAATTACATATATCTGTTTTTCAGTAGTAGTAGTAGTAGTAGTAATAGTAGTTGTAGTAGTAGTAGTGTGACAGTGGGACATAAGTATATACCATCCAACAAGATGGTAGCTGGTTCAGTCCTTAGCTGGGTTGGCATCTGACAAATTCCTGCCTAAATCATGTTATACCTTTGCTTGGAATGTTCTTATTCAATTACAAGATTTTTGATTGCTACTGTGATACTGTGAGCAGATATTTAACGCTGCCTGTCTCCATGGAGATGCATAAGTTAAATGGCATGCTGTAGAACATTTGATCAGAAAAGTTACACAGTGCTCCTTTACATTTTTACCCTTACTCATAATGAAATATTTTACGTGAATTAGTGTCATTCATTCAATTCATCCAGGTGTTTGATTCAGGTGGTGAGGTAACGGTGCCATGCTTCTTGTACATTTGCATGTGTGTGTTTAATGTGTGTTTTTGTGCGTGGGAGGGTATTTATCACACTGTCGGGACTACAATCTCTACACACTCACACCAGGACTTGTCTCTCCTTTATTATTAGATCAGCAACATGGTTTAACATTCAAATGAGTTAAAATATGTTAAGGTTAGTGTTTAGATTAACTTTAGGCAAGTAGTGACTATGGTTAAAGTGAGGATAAGTCTTCAGAAAATAAGTGTAAGTCAGTTTAATGATCCCAGGTAGATTGGGCCAAGTCTGGTGCTAATGTGGTTGTGAAGATTTATCACATTTTAATAATTAATTAATTGATTAAAATTGAGTACAATTAGTTTTCCTTCATAGTTTCTTCTATTCTTACATTCAGGAACAAAATCAGATCTCTGTAAGCTATTTCCATCAAATCATAAAATATTTTAATGGTATGAGTATGTCCAAAAAATACATACATGTGAATACTAGTCGCCTGGTAAGCCAGTCCTTCCTACTTTAAAACGCAGAGGTGCGTCCTAACTTGGGACAGTCCGACCACAGCCGCTAATTTGTATCACAGATCTCTCAAATGTATAAGACGTCTCCTCTTGAAAATTCTTGTATCATTCAAAACAAAATATATAACTTATTTTATCTGAGATAAATAAGAGTTTGATCGTTCGTTTGTTGAAACTGCAGAAATGCTGTTTCTCAGTCCTCCTTTTCAGTCCTCCTTTTCCTTTTCTTCTTTTACTTGTAAGCTGCTGTATTTATTTATTTATTTATTTATTATTAATTACATTAATTAATCCGCGTGTTGATCACTCCCTCTGGAATTGGGGAGACAGACCAACTCGTTTTTGTAAAGTTTTGTCAAAGCATCTGGTTCTGGCTGGACAGGCAAGAATACACTAGTGCCAAAGAGTTTGTGAGAGTTAATAAGAAATTTGTGTTCCTGGTAACAGTTTAAATTCCCTTTTGAACGTTCTCCAGCTTTAAAATCACTTCAGATACATCCTTTAGAAGCCTGTTTACATAGAGTCTCGGGATCTCAGAATACAAGTAAAAGCAAGAAGAGAGTATTCCGTTGGATTTGTTTCATTGTTGGATTTGGGACAATTTGACATTCTTAAACCCTCTGAGCTGTGGCGATATTGGGCCATACAAAATAAATTAACATAAAAAACACAGAGTGAAAGTATTTCCGAGCAGAGATGACGATCTAACAGTGACATCAGAAATGGTGTTGTAACACATCCCACATCTGGAGCAGAGCACGGTCAAACATCTGGAGCTGTTTGAGTCCTGGCAAAGATCTGGTCCCAGCTCAGCACTGGTCTGAGGAACACCCTCACAAGTCATACGCAGTCATGTTGTTTGGACAATCTGTTAGCTAGTGTACCTCTCAAAACTCTACAATTTATGAAATGTTTTGCAAGCTGTACATTACAGTTTTCACTTTTAAAGGTGAACTATGACGGTCCATCACATACTTTTGATGGGAATGTTATTACTATTACTGAAATCTTCTGCAGCATTAAAGGAAGGGCTGGCCCTGGCTTTCACAGGGCCCTATGCTGAATTTGTCTCTAGGGCCCCAAGAGCGGATGCCTTCTGGCTCAGCTCTTGATGATTCACATTTGACAACATTATGACTACGCTCTCATCAACTTGACCAATTGTATTTGTATTTATTTATTTATTGTATTTATGACTAACATCAGACTGAAAGCATCCAGAATGTCACAACTGCTATAGTCACAATAACAGTACACAAACATATAAGGGGGACAAGATTTTAAAAATTCCGGTGGGTTTTAATGTGTTCCAGTTGGCGACAGTGGGCTTAAATTTACATTATAAAGGGTCCTTTATGAACCTGCTTGCACAGTGCCTTGTAAATTTCAAACATTTGTCATAGCAACCGTCTATATTTACTGATCTAAAAATGTGGTCCATTCTAAAGTGGAAGCACTCAAGCTAAAATTATACAGTTTCCATCCATTTCTGTGCGAGCCAAGGCCAAATACGGCTGGGCATATCCTTTAGCGATCAAAATATCCCTCTGCTATGTTATTTTCACATCCAAACATGAGTCAGTGCAGAAAGAAGATATGCCATGCCCATTCTGAAGGACAGGGGTTTGTTTAGAACAGGCCAAATAAGCAGGATTCTCCTTGTAAGCAGGAAGGCTCATGTGGGACAATCACTCACTACGTTTACATGCAGAGGGAAATCCGTGTGCCCTAAACAACCAAATTAAAATTGTCTTTACCCCAAAACCCGTCAGAGCACTCTTGTCCCAGTCTACGGCAGGTCACATAACCATATAGGAGCGAACAGGGGCTACGAGGCTTGTAGTAAATTAGCATAACCTCTAAAACATTTCAGCTATAATTATTAATAAAACCAGCTATCATACATATAACCACGCTTTTGGCAGACATAGATTGATAGCAATTGATTTTCAGACATGCTAGGAACTGCATTACTCATGAGTTATTTGCTCGCGGCAGCTTCTCCAGATGTGTCATTGGTATTTTTGAGATTTTTATTTAGCACACTTCAATCGTAGTTCCCAGGTTTATTGCATTTAGAAAAATTGGTTTAAAGAGGGGGTATTGTATTTCTCTGGAGTATTAATTGCTAACACATAACACGTTATTAGATCATCATGTTACCGTTTATTGTTTTGAAAATGCTATATTCCCCCAAAACAGTATATTAATATGTTTCATAAGTTTCACCACACTCTATCACATCTTTTGTCTTATACTTTTGTATGTTTATGGAGAATTGTCATATGGGAGCATGGGTGATTAGGCTACAGGAGATGTGGATGCTGCATTTCTCTTCTTTTTCTTTACATGTTCCTATGAAATAATCACACACTAACAACACTAACAGCACTAACTACTAACCACTAAGAGTTTTGTGATTCACAAAATGCTTCTTTCAGAATAACAATACAAAATTTAATTGTGAGAGTGATTTTGAGAGAAAACAGGTGAAAACAGACTGTTTTCCATTAAATACAAGGCCTGTAACCTGACAGTGCCCTTCAAGACAAAGACAACCACAGTGAACCAACCATCACAGCTGAATGGTCTGAAGCAGGAGATAACTTTACACCTGGACCTGAACCAAAAGCACCTCCTGAGCTGGAGGACACATGGTCTTCTCCTGGGCAGAACCAGACCTACATCATTAAAACAATCCTTCTGTTTTGCTATCACTAAAAAAAACTTTAGTTCAGCCATTTACTTCTTTTCATGTGACTCAAAAGAACTCGACCTGTTCCTCGTGTCCCAAACCACAGCCCTGAAGATCGACACATGGGCTTAAGGACAACTCCAGAGACAACTCGAGAGAGACGCCTAGCTGCGTGTGGATGGAGAGTACAACCATGTGTGGTCAGAGGGAGGACAAAGAGACAGAGGACAGGCGATGGGAAAGATTTAACTGAACACGACCACCGTCATGTTAAAACAGCATTCATCTTGTGATTACAAATCATACTGGAGATGACTTCATCTCCATGAACTGATTTTGTGGATGCACAACAATTAATATCTCTCTGTATGTTCTGTTAGTGACGATGATTGTTTATGAAGTATGATTAATGAATAATCAAAAGGTCTCCCTTTTTTGTATTTTAAAACTCACCAGGCTTCACAAATGGATTACTTTTTATCTAGAATTATGATTTTTACACAACACATGCATGAATGATATCTAAACCCTCTTCAGGCATGTTTTTAATGAGAGAACAATGCTATAACGTGGTAGAAAGCTAAAAAAAAAAAGTTTTGCATAATACTCCACCTTTTAAAACGGACTTGGCAGGTTATCCGGTTTTCCTGGCGTGCATGTAAACATAGCAATAGTGTGAGGTATTTTGGCTTTCATTTACCCATAATGTACCAGGGGAGGGGTGTAGAAAGAGGACGGTGGTGTAGTGGGTTAAGCGTTTGCCTATGAATCAGGACTTTGATTACCACGTGTGGGGACATTTCAAAAGTAATCTAAAAGCAAACCTATTATGCAAAATTTACTTTTCAGAGCTTTTAACCACGTTATAGTTGTTTCTCCTTCTCATTTACCCTCTCGAAAGTTCTTTATGGAATGATTTGTGCATGTTTGAGCCATCAAAATGTTTCACCTATTTCAGTCCTACTTTTCACTGCCACCAGCGTATGCCCCCACCTCTGTACTTCATCTTTCAGTTTTATTTTCTTAATTGATGGTATACATAGGGTTTGGTAGTGTTGCGTAGCCATTTTGGTATTTAGCTACTACTACTACTACTATCAGAATCAGAATCAGAAGAAGTTTTATTGCCATATTTTTTTTTTATTACTACTAACGTAATCTGCAACTATAGGAGGGGCCGACAGCCACACAGCTCTGTGTGATGTTTATGCCGAAGTCAGCTCCCAATGGGCACGAGAGTTTTCTAACATAGAAGTCAGTAGACTTCTTTCTTTTATTAAGGTGATTATTAGATGAATATTGTGATTTAAAATGTGCAAATGTCATAATGATTCACGGGCATCATAAATTATCACTATATAACAGACACAAGCACAATATGTCTTCTTTAAAATCTCTAACGTCATATGTGTAGAAATCAGAGTACTACACATTTATCAATCTGGAAACTTTTGCTGAAAATTATTGGGAAAAAGGTGGATTGTCATGAGGAATACTTCAAACTGATGCCTGAAGCACCACAATAACAAAACAAGCCAAAAAAAAATCAAACTTATGTTTACATCCAAATGAGAGAAAGCACAGACATCTTCCCTGTTCACAAAGGCACAAAGTGCTTAATCGAAACTCTTTTTTATTCTTTGAACATTTTAATTCATAATTTATCTTTAAATGTCATGTTCTTTTTTTCTCCTAACACTGTTCTTCTTTGCCTTTTTTAATTTGAAGTTTTAAAGATATTATGACATTGTGCCTGACTGCTAACCCTCTGATATAGTGTCACCGGAGTAATCCTGCAGATGTGTAGATGCTTTCAAAGGATTAACATGTTTAACTACATCATTGCACCAGGGCATACTTACCCACAATGCATCTGTGAGAGCATGTCAACAGCCCCCCATCCTCCACCCTCTGCAACTGTACAGACATGTCATCTCAGATGCGGTTTCTCAAATGAGGGGCGTGGACCACTAGGAGGCACACAACATTATTATTTCTTAATTTCTTCACTCTTCTTATTTTGTGTGGGTTTGCATGTCCTCCCCTCAGTGCTGAAGACATCACATATATGGAGTAAGATGTAAGGTATTAAAGTCACAACTGAACCTGTGTTGCCTGTGCCATAACCTGCAGACAGAGGGCACATACAAGTTTTTCTCATTCACAGTATGTGGACGTGGCTTATGTGAAAGCTCAGAACCTCCAGAATGCATTCACTGAGCTGCAGAGGCTGCATTAGCACTGATTCATGATTGGCTGTAGGTGACAATTCAGATACAAGAGAGTCATTTTAGGTTTAAACCAGCTGGATTTCAGCATCGAAACGGGCAATCTCAATGAGAGACTCGTGTGAGGCTCATTCTATTTTCTGATAATCGTCTTGAGAAATAAAACACCAAATTATAACATAAACAACTTGGCCATCATGCCCACTGTTTTTGTAACTAAGAATAAATCCGCATTAAAATTTGTGTCAGTTGAAGCTATGTTTGATTTGTATATATGAACACACAGATAGGTCATGTTTGTGAAATTTGAAATAAAAATCTTACATAGGCAACTGTTCCTTTAATACTGGTAGTGGCAGGGAAATCCTCCAACAAGGTACTCCCGAAGATTTGTATAAATTTAAATCTATATGGACCATAATGTTTACATGAACATAAATGTGGAAACTGATCACATGGTGCCGTATTGGTTTGTACTGTTAAATATGACTCTAGTTGCTGTATAAGCACTTCTGTTGCATTAGGCACATCAGTTGTTAGCATAGACAGCAGCACTTATGATAATTGCTTATGATGTGGATTGTGTAATAAAAGGTGATGCCAAATATATGAGTGTGTTACTAACAATATCCCTCTGGTACACAGTGGGCCATTTCGCTCTCAATCTATAAAACATTAGCCACGTGTTGCTATATAAAAGTTCATTATTTTGTTTTCAGCTGACTGCAAATGTATTAAAATATAACAGACAGTTTTCATTATGTTATAAAGTTGTTAAAGGTACACTATGTAACTTTTCTAATGGGTGGGGTCTGTCTCCATGGAGATGTTGATCCTTTGAAATACAGTATGGTATTAAACCTAACAAGCATTTATTAAATTACATGTGTTTTTATAGTTCAAAAACATACATTCTTACCATTTAATGATTTACTAAAAGATTCTTGGCTAAGCAATAAAATCTAGATGCAGACAATGAGATGGGGGGCCCTCCATTACAAAAGTTACATAGTGCACCTTTAAAAGCTAAAGGGTCCACCACCTGCGCATCGCCATACAGATGTTTTTGCCTTATCTGGAATGTTCCACAGTATGGCATTAAGGTCATCTGTCTCCATGAAGACAAGCCAGTGGTGCAATGCAATCCAAGTGCTCTGAATGCAGGAGCTTATACCATATTAAGATAACTTTGACCTTTGTAGAAGAGCTAACCACTCTGCCACTACCCAGTACACGCCCTACACAGCATCCCTTTTAATCCTTGAGTCTTATTTGATCAAATTCCCAAGAATCCTATGAATGCTGCCCTCCTGTCTGTCTGTAGGTTGGGGGTAAGGTAATATTGTTCTTCCTAATTAATGTTTTGCCCCAGGTCCCGTCACCATGGGAACCCCTCCCACACAGGCCCTTCCTTCACCCATAAACACGCACACACAAAAGCAGACGTTCCCTTTATGACTGTTTACAGTGGCTTAACTCTATCCGCCATTATGGGAAAGCCAAAATCTTTAACCATAACTGTGGACACTGCGTAAGTCCTCATATTTCATACTGAGAAGAGGAGAGAGAATTCAACTTCTTGTAGCTTTTAGATGACCTGTACCTACTTTTTCAGTATGTTATATCATAAAAATAGGCATACGCATAGTTGAAGTTTTCTAAGCAACTGAAACTTTGGCTTTTTTGTGTTTTAAAGTCCACACGCTTGAATGCTTTCACTGCAAAGTATGTATCTGTTAGCTTTATGTTGACAGTGGCCATGCTGCAAATGTTTCATTTCATCTCCTTACAATTATAGACTTTCATGTAAATTCTGGTTAGCCCTGAGATGTTAAGATTTCACATTGCACTCATTCAGCAAAAGTGGCACAAAAGAATAAAAAAAATGCTCTTAACGTCAACCATATAAAATAAATTGATAAAATCTACAGATGATATGTAGATAACACATATGTTGCTCAGTAATGTCAGATAGAGCTTGTGGATATGTGTGAATATGAAAGTGCTGCAAAAGAACACATTCACTGGAATAAAATGTGAGATATCAATATGAATGTGTTCTAAAGCAAAAAACAAACACAATTGAGAGGTCAGGAACTTTCCAAGAGGAAGTAGGGATGAGAAGAGGAAGTGGCCCACGTTTCCGCACCTGATAACTCTCCATCCTCTGTCTCCCTGTAGTCTGACCGGTCCCACCACGTTTCCTGGAGGTCCTGATCTTGGAAGTCTGGATCCTCCTGACAAAATGGGACAGAGGAGAGGGATAGTAAGAGAGGGGAAGAGAGAGGGGGAAGAGAGGGAGAGAGAGCAAGAGAGAGAGAGGGGGAGAGGAGGGAAAGAGAGGAGGAAAGAGAAGAGAGAGGGAGAGAGAGGGGAAGAGATGAGAGAGAGGAGAGACAGAGGAGCAAGAGAGGCAAAACAAGAGAGAGGGGGAAGGAAGAGAGTGAGCGAGGGGGAAGAGAGGGAGAGAGAGCAAGAGAAAGAGGGGGGAGAGGAGGGAAAGAGAGGAGGAAAGAGGAGAGAGAGGAGCAATAGAGGGGAAAAGAGGGGGAGGGAGGAGAGAGGGGGAAGGAGAGAGAGTGAGAGAAGGGGAAGAGAGGAAGGAGAAAAATTCAGGGGGAAGGGGGGCAGGAGAGAGAGAGGGGGGAGAAGACAGGGGGAACATAGGGAGAGAGAGAGGAAGAGAGGAGAGAGTGAGGGACATGGAAGAAATTGGGAGAGAGGAGAGAAAGGGGGCAAGACAGGGGGAGAGAGGGAGAGAGATAGAGATAGAAAGAGAGAGAGAGAGAGATAACAGGAAACAGAGGGGGCAGGATAGAAAGGGGGAGAGAGGGGGAAGAGGAGAGGAGAAAGAGGGAGGGCGGAAAACAAAAGACATAGTCAGTCAATTCTAAGGTCGTCACAGAATAACAGGCATATTAAGCCAATAACAGTGGATGTGCAAGAGTTTGAAAATAATGAAGATCAAAGCATGAAAAGAACATTTATGAATAACAAACTGACTGGTTTTATCATGCAAAATATACTTGTTAAAATGGTCCTCTCTCGTCATATACACGCAGCATGCAAAACAAGATTTTTTATTGGACAACTCACATTATATAACTTTTTAACCAACAAATAGTCTAAAATGAAAGTGTTGGTTTTTTTTGGTTGTATTTTTTTGCACTGAAAACTTACTTTATCCTTACTGTAAATTTGCTACCTCCATAAAGTTACATACTGTACCTTCAAGTTAATTTGTCGTATACAAAAATAAATGGGCTAAGGTGTATTTGATTAAGCGCACAGTGAGAGTACAGTGGAAAGGAGATACTGTCTTTATTGTCATTTTTGATCATGTTTTTGTAAGTCAAATCAGTTTACACTAAAGTGCCTTTTATCTGTCTGTTTATGTCACATTAAGTTGACTTTCTCACTCTGAAAGTGTGTTTTCATAAAACTACTCACATAGTAGACCCCGTGCTACTATGCTGACCCCGTGACCCAGCCCTGGATAAGTGTAAGAACATGGAAAATAGATGGATATACTGTTATTTACTTTGTTATATACTGCTATATACTTCTTATATACTGTTATGTACTTTGTTATATACTTTTATATACTGTTATTTACTTGGTTATATACACTTATATTTTTTGTTATATACTGTTATATACTTGTTATACTCTTGTATACTTTGCGCTCTGAATTTCCTGGGACTGGCTCTGTGTTATTGCTCAGCCTAACCCTCTATTTGCTTAATAACAGACTTGTACAAACTTTGACCAGACCTGCACCTTGCCTTTGTCTCTCCATAACTCTATTTACCACAGGGCATTCCATTCTCAGTCCTGTACATTCAGATAAACTCTTTGATAAGGTGTTCTGTTCTATTGTACACAGTTGTTATTAAAAGCACTGGGTTACACATGATAACAGGGAGGTGCAGGTTGGTTCTCATTGGTCAGCTGGGCCTCTTAATAAAAGTCTGTTCATTTATTGCTTCACACATTCTTGAGAGTTTGACTGAGGCTATTCTTACATGAGTGTTTCCAAATATGACCCAGCTCAAAGATTAGCTAAATGTATTAGAATGAATTCCCATGACCAGGTGGTTGACCTCTCGAAGGTTATATTTGAGTTTTTGAGTATTTGAGAATAGTGATTTTTCAAACAGGCTGCGATTAGATTTGTTTTAATAATATGAATATGTTCAAAGTTCACATTTTAAAATCAAACTGACAAATATGAAGTGGCACACATTTCAAAATTGCAGAGGCTGCACTAGCACCGATTAATGATTAGTGCAGGTCCTGGGGTTTAGGCAGCATTGAAACTGGCAACACAAATGAGGGAGGCTCATTCTGCTTTCTGACTGGATAATCATTTTGAGAATCAAAATGGCAAATTATAACATAAATTTAAAACTGCAAGCAGTGATAAGGGCCCTTGCAACCCTTGCTTTTCTTCTTTTACTATGGATTATACCTGGACAACTGAAGGATTACACACAGATTTTATAGCCGACTAGTCGTGATTAGTCGTTGTAGCGCTATTTTATGGCATTTTGGCATATTTTGTCAGTGTTTAGTTTTTCTCAACAATAATAAAGTTAAGAGATTTAACTAGATCCTGTAGACTTTTTGTAGACTGTAGGGCTGCAAAATGTATCAGAATACAATCAAAATCACAGTTTGAATGCAATTAGCAAATCACAAATGCTGCATTTTTTTTTATATACCATAATTTCTTCCACAAACAACACAATCTCTATTCTGCATAAAAACTGCTAATGCTGTAGTTTAGCTCAGTACAAACCTGTTCTGAAATTTAATTCTTGTATTAGTTTGTCAGTTCATATTTTAGTCTTTTGTCAGTTCTCTTGGCCGTGTTTAAAATGTGAACTTTGAACAGAATCCTATTATTAAAACAGAAATTGCAAATTGAGGCGCAATGTCAATGTTTATGAGAAAAATTGTCCCACTTGTAGCTAAATCAAATCAGTGGTACAAAAGGTATCTGCAGCTCAAATGTTTATTTATTAGATGTTCTTTCTGACAAAGTGTGAAAAAGCTCCACAGTCCTGGCTCTTCCTGTCTCTCCTCCTTTGGTTGTGTCATTGGTTTGCTTGAACAATGTTGGTTGAACGCCATCTCGCTACTAAATTGTATTAATCACCAGTTTGCGTTGGTGGTTAATAAAATTTTGATTTTTTACTGTATTGGCTGTTGTTTCAGTCAGATTTACCTACCCATCTGTCCACCCCTGTTCTTCACTGGGCTACTCCTGGTTTAGTCCAGCTTAGACCTTGTTTAGTCCTCCTTTAGATCAGCTAAGGTTTAAGATATAGCATTAACCAAGATCCAAACTGAGACTAACCCCAGTTCAAACCAGGACTGAAACCTGGTTCAGTCTCTGCGTGATAGCCTCAGTATTTAAACATAAAAGCCAGTTCTCCTTGATCATTTGAAAGTTCTGTCTTATTTCCTTTTTGCGTTTTCCGTTGTCTTTTCCCAACAGCTTTGGTTGGTGTTGATAGGTCCTGGTTTACTTCAGGTGGTGCTTCAGATGTTTCAGGGACACCATCTTGGACTGCAAATTCCAGGTTTTTCAGGTCCTCTAGTAAATGCTCTTCTGGAGATGCCTCAAAGACCTTCTGTAGCTGAGGTCTAGTGACGTCTCCTTGAGCAGTTTGAAGTTCTAACATATTAGTGTGCACTCCATTCCTCCTCTTGAGACACTTTTCCTGTGTCTTTAGGTTCTGCTGAAGTTTAAGGCTGTGACTTTATTTTGTCTTGTGTTCTTCTTTCCCTTTTTAGTTGGTTTGGAATTGTACTTCCTTCAGGTACCAGTGGTGTTCCAGATGATGCATCTTGGATCATTAGATTCCATGTTTCCTGGTTCCTCTACTACTACAGTGTCTGCTGAAGCTTTTAGTTCTTTTTGAGACTCCTCTAAGGTCTCCATGTCTTTTTGTTCAGCTGCACCAACCTCCCTAAACTGCAGAAGAACTAAAGAAACCTCTACTCTTGCATCAAATTCTTGGTTTGCAAATTGAATTCTTGAAAATTGAACTATTTTTGATACCACTTAACTGTCTATACATTATTGTTTACTGCTTGATTTTTGCCATTTTCCTCAAAATTGTACAATTAGAATACAATTGTTGCCTCGCCCTCCTCACACATTCGTGCTCGGGCCCTAATATTTGGGACATGATGTCAAATATTTAGAATAAATCAGCATTACAATTGTTATCAATAAAAGCTATATTTGAACATGTTTACGTCATATCATGTCAAAATCTCACATACTGTTACTTTAAATGACTTGTTATTCCCTAGTTTGAGTCAGTTAGCAAATTTGTATCAGTTATGCTAATTTGGTAGCCTCACTAGCATTTTTTCATGCCAGAAATGGTTAAACATGTTATCTGTCAGCTGTAGCCCTACTTTGGCCTTGATTTCAGTAAAAAGTCTGTCTGATTACTTTCACTTTAAATGATAAATCAGATGCTTAGTCCAGATATGACATCTACAGCCACGTTGTAGTATCTAAAATTTGTTTTTACTCTTACTTAGAAATACTTGGATTACTTGAGTGCAGTTTTTGCCTACTCCAACTATGACAAACTTGATCACACTGTTGATAAATCCACCTAGACTGTCTCCGTGTTACAAAACACTACTATAGATAAACTCACATACAATAGTCTTTGTTGCTGTGAGTTACAGAGGGGTGGGCATGTCTCGTCCAATGAGGTGAGTTCACAGTAAAAGCTGCTAAGGGGCGTGGGTCATGGTGCTTATGTAACCCACTCCTCACTGTTAGAATTGGACCAGAGCAGGCAGCTGGGGTGAGCTAGGTCAATAACAGGGACATATCTTACACCATAAGGAATGAACTGTTTGGAGGACAGTGGTATGATGGTCAGTGAGAAAAAAAAAATGGGGAAAATTATAACACAATACAATATCTATTATGCTCCAGAGGTGCCCCAGCTCCATAGGCCAAATACAGTTTGACCTGAAAGGCGAGTTACACGTTACACATCATGGTTGATATTTTTGTGCAAACAAGCCACCAGCAGAGCCCGCAAGAAATGCAGCTGCCCAGCAGTGATGAGTACAAGCTGAAGTACAGACTTTGCATGTACATTTAAAGGTCCACTACCTGCTTGTCTCTGTAGAGACATTTTGGCTTTACCTGGTATGTTCCAGAGTATTTAAACTTGTGTATTTTGAAATAATTCAGTCAATCCTCTTTAGAAAACAATGAATTGAGAGAGGTTGCTTTTCTACATTCCTGACATGTAATCTGTCTTGGTGGCATCACCTCTTCTTGAAGAAAAGTTTAATGCCATGCTGTGGAACATTTATTCTAACCAATAACACGGGGACAAGCATGGTGGACCTTCCATCAGAAGTTACATAGTATACTATTATACAGTATAATATAATATCACCCCCCATTCCCTAGTTCCCCAGCTTTCTGAATGGTAGCTGAACCTCTTTGTGCACTGCACAACTTCTTGAAACTAATATTCTGTCACACAACAGCTAATACAAGAGGCATGAATACACAAAGTACTAATGTTAGATTCAAACAGAGGCCAGAACAAATGAGATCACAATTTGGTTGTTATTTCATGGTTGATTGGCTCTTTGGTTGCTATGATACTCACGGTCGGAATTCCAGATATGAAACTCGGCTCTAAATTCACCTCAACAAGCTTCATTTGACTTGAGCTGAACATTATGGGTCGCCACACTCCCTTAGTTCACTTCTTTATATAGTCTATGGGTAAGACACGTGATTTTACTTAAAAAAAAAATCTAGTATCAAACTTTTAGTAGGCTACACATTTAAAGTTATAAAGAATGGTGGTAGCTTCTCCCCTCCCTCCTCTGTTGTGTGTGATTGTCATTCCTCTGCAGTACTATGTCTCATGATGAGCAGTATTGATCAGCCAGAGGACACTTACACAGGCTCCTCTTCTCCAACAATATGTCAACTACCATGACAACACTGCAGACTTTGTCCATTTTAGTTACTCAGCAGTTATCAGCAGTGCAAGATGTTTATCCATGTTGAACAATTAAGGCCGTTGCCATAGGGATTAACTATTTAAAGGTTAAAAAAAAAAAAATTTGTCTCGCTCCAGTACAGACACATTGTAGAAACTCCTCTTGAGGTCAAAACAAGTCTGCTGTGCACTGTCTGCATCTGATTAGAAAGCATTTTTTTCCCTGTCAGTCTGTGCTAACAACCTCTCTGACCAATGCACCATATTTATACATAGATGAGAGAAGTGTCTTGCTTGAGGACACAAGGGCAGTAGCACATTTACTGATTGGAGCTTAGATCAAACTGTTGACCATCCATGTGTAGGAAGACCACTCTATAATACTTGAGTCACTGTAAGAACACTATAGCTAGAATTTCATGTAACCTATAGTTTGTTTTTTTTTAGTTTAAGTCCAAGGTAAATAGGCTAATTCACATTTTACAATGATATAGGGGTATTTAAGGTTTATTTAAAGCGTGTGTGTAACCTTCTGGAGGTGGCACGTCACCTGCATGATTCCATTGAAATAGAAAGTTAAAAACATACTTCGAAACATTAGATATTTTTTATGCCATACTGTGGAAGATTATAGCCAAAGGAACAATATTTCCATGTAAGAGAAGGCCCTACTCCCGGCCAAATAAGAGTCAGGTTTGTGGAGATGCAAGCCTGCTCACAGTAAGGATGCAGATGATTTTCTTTGTAAATACAGTGTAAAGTCACAGTAACCAATGCGGTACAATCACAAACTGAAACACTACACACTACACTCTCCTCTGGACCGTGATCCGTCCGGAGGAGGAAGCCCAGACCTCCCGGGTTCACTCACCCTATCTGCCCCTGAACGCAACTCGAGTGCATGTTGCGTCAGGGAAACTCAACTAGGGCTACTACTGTGAGTGAAGTTTACAACAGAAGCTCATTCACTGACAGCTGATGGTCCCAGTGATAATGCAGTGTGAAATATTTATGCAACAGCGCCCTCTAATGGTCATGTTATGTTTTGCAATGTGAGTGGGAGGCTAGTTTATTGGGCTACTAAAAATAAATCAATATTTACAAGCAATGCATTTAATCAATAAAATACACTGATGGAGTAAAACAATAAGCTGCTTGATTAAGTAGGCCTATTCACATATCTATTCAGTCACTACTTCTGTTATGCCAATATAAATCTTTGTGACATTAAAGATAACCTTTATAACTTTTTGCCACCTCTGAGGAAACCTGCCTCTCTACAGAAAAGACCTAGTGTATGGTGCATTTTTGCTTGTGTTGTTTAAGATAAAGTGGCATATTTTACACAAATATAAGCACTGTTACTTCAACATAATGATACTTTTACTTTAAGTAAAAAGTAGACCTATGTTAAAAATAAAATAGGTCTACTATTGAAAGTAGGCCTACATATCTTAGAGGCAATAGCAGTTGTAATATCTTAGCAGGGTTTTTTTCAGTTTCAATTATTTTCATTAGGCCCATTTTTCCCCACGCAATTATCTAGTTCTTAAGAGCTGATATAGACTAAATTGTAGCTGTATTTTATTGGTAGAGCAGTCTCCTTGCCTGGGATCTAGAATACACACTTCTTCCATATTTTATGAAAATGTGAGTCTGGTCACTGGTGAATCTCCCCGTTTTCAAATGACAGTGATTGACAGGTTGATTAGCCAACCAGGGACACACAAGGTCTATGTATCAGATATAATAAACGAGAAAAAAAAAAAAAAAATCACAGGGGGCTGAAAAACATGGTGGATTTGTGCAGAATCAGTGAGCAAAGCACTAAAATCCATTAATCTGAGGTGATTTAAATGAGATTTTATTTGTAAATGATAGGTGACCAATGATTCATTTAACATGCATCACTGAAAAAAAAACAAAAAACAGATCTGGTTGCACGATCACGTTTGACTGAGCTTGAGACACAACAGAGGAAGAGGGGACCAGACTGATATCTGTAAAAATACAGAGAGATATTATTCTGGATTTGCCAGACAACCAGTGTCATGTTGCCATTAAAACAAAATACACTTAAAGGGCCTGTACCCAATTTTTTTTCACATGTGACGGACCACCACTTGGTTCTGGAAGTAAATTACCCCCAAATTTTCCTCATAGATTTTTCAAAACAAATGAACATTAAACGTTTGAAAGCTTGCTCAGGGCTATGTGGTAACTAATGACCACAAGACCTATAACTTTTATTAAAATATGTTTCTGAAACTTCACAAACTACTAAGTTATTAAAGCATTTTGCAGAATTTTAGATTTAAAATGCACTTCTTGGACTTAAAACAACCGTGGCTATTAGTTACCATGTAGCTGGTTAGCCTTCGTGATGCCATTAAACTCTTATTAGATGTTTTTGGAAAAGTCTATGGGAAAAATGAATGAAGATTTGAAGTGGGAGGGACTGTTGTTGTTGGGTCAGTACTTTCTGATGGAGGCGGAGTTAATGTGCAAAATGAAAAACTCAATAAACTCTGTGTCAGAGAATGCACCACACATTCACACATGAATTGTGCCCCCTTACCTCTGTATATCTTATAATGGATGGCCTGGGGATCGTTGGGTAGCTTAGTTCCACTTCGGGATAGTAGTCAGGCTCTTCCTCCTCAGAGTGCACAGACATGCTCAGAGACACCGATTCAAAACACACTTTATCCTCCCCCTCCTCCTGCTCCGAGAGGCAGCCATGTTGGATCCCCCCATTCCCATTATGGTCGCACACATAGCTGACAGTTCTTGGTTCTTGATTTTGGAGTATCTCTCCAGGGCCTAAGGCAGGTTTGGGTTGGGATACGATGGGGTCTTTCGGTTCTGCTGGGAGGTCAGAGGTCACGCTTGGGATAGAATTACCTGATTCTTGGGGTGGTTCAGAGTTGAGCTCTGACTGGTCATCAAAACAGCTGCCCAGAGATGCACAGGGTAGGCCATGCATGCTGGCAGAGAGGCGGGTTCACTGGGTTAAACTGGTTACATCAGGTGTTCATAAGTACTTCCAATTTCTCAATGATGCGAAGTTGGTTTGGGATCTCTCACATTCCAAAATTCAAAGGGCCAAAAGCAAAAAACATCAGAAGGCTACAGGTCAGTTAGAGTCAAACCTGACATACTAGTGAACACCTCGGCGATATGAAGTGGGTTTGGAATCTTTCAAAATTTTAGCTTCAGTTCTGATACTGATTTTGATATTACAGCTTTACAGCCGATATCAACCGATACCAGCACAGAGACAGAAAACTGTTTTTATTATCCTGTAAGCAAAAATAAAATAAGACAAAACTGATCCAAATGTTGTTATTTTTCTCTCAACTTTGTATGTATAGAAGTTCAAACATTCTGAGACTTTCTGGACCAACTAAAACCAGTAAATAGTCTTACTTCATCGATTTATAGGTCAAACCAGGATATCAGCAGAACCGATATGTGGAAGCCAATATCCAATCCTGCAAGTTTTTCAGTATCGGCACCAATATCCAACATCAGTATCAGATTGGTGCATCCTTTCCTTTCAGAAATATTTCCACAAAATAGAGTGATAACATTTTCTGTAATTGGTCAGTGCTGTCAATTAATCATTTGCCGTGTCCTCATTTTTGACTGGTCCTATATCCATCCAAGAGCTGCCTCCTCTAAAAGTTAGACTCAAAAAAAGATCAGCTACAGCTATAGAACTGGAAAAAAATGCCAGAAGAATAATTAACTTTGAAATTCAATTGTTTTCAAATGATTTTGTCCATCAAAAGAAGATCTTTGGTAGAATGCACTCCAGTCCTTTAAGCCAGCATTGCTATCCTTTTCATCCAAAAATACTTAAAAAATGAATTCGCAAATAATAAAACTAAAACCAGGTATCCAGGGTTGTTCCCAGGTCACTTGCTGCTGTACCCAGACTGAGTGACTTTTCCCTTGCATGCCCTGTGCTCCGGTGTCCCCTTACTGGAGCTAGTCCTGGTCATGTTGTGCATTTGGGAGACAGTACCAGTGCTGTTCTGAGCATCTCCAGTTACCATCTGATCCAGGGCCAGTCCAAGCTCCACCTGCCCCCGAGCCTGGTGCCGTGCTAGGCTGACCACGGAGCAGTGATGGGGTTGGTGGAGGGGGTTGGTGGTGGGGGCTTGTGGGTATAGAGGAGAGGCAGATGGGTGCATATGGAGGTCAGGTTACAGGTGGTATTGTTGGAGAAAGAGAAAGGAGGGATGATAAACAGAGGGAGCAAAGAAAGACGAGTACTTGAGTTTGGAGGAGGAGGCAACATTAAAACATGATTTAATCGTGTAGATTTAATTAGAAGTTTCAGTGAGGAATGAAAAGGTGAAAGTGTATGGTGATACGGGGCAGGTAAAAAGATAAGTTAAAAGTGTTTCTAGTGGGTTGTCTGCCATCTGTTTGTTGCCATAATGATGTCGTTGCTCTGCCATGTCCCACAGGATGGCATTAAAGTTACTTAGCTCCATAGAGAGCAAGCATGGTAGACGATGCCACCAGGTCAGTTTACAGCGTAGATCAGTGAAGAGGCATGCCCACACCATAGGAACCATAGGAATTTTGCATTGAAAACTTTAAATTTATGACTTTGACACAAGCTCTGAGACAAGACAGTTCATTCAGTAGTGTTTTGCTGTTGTATATTTACTCCACGTCAATAGGAGCCAGCTGAGGTGGCTCAGGCATCTGTTCAGGATGCCTCCCTAGGTAGGTGTTTCAGGCATGTCCCACCAGGAGGAGACCCCGGGAAAGACCCAGAACATGCTGGAGGGACAATGTCTCTCAGCTGCCTGAGAACGCCTTGAGGTCCCACCGGAGGAGCTGGAGGACATGCCTGGGGTGAGGGAAGTCTGGGAGTCCCTGCTTAGACTGCTGCCCCCACAACCCCGCCCCAGATAAGCAGAAGAAAACGGTTGGATGGATGGATATTTAGTCCACCCTAAATGTTTGATGAGATTGAGGAGATGTCAGCTGCATTTAGACAATAGAAGTGTAAAAGAACAGGGCTCTTCTTGATTAATGATACTAGTCAAGGGACAACAGCAGCACCACTATATACAGCATTGCACATGCCATTGTGTCCATGGGCAAAACACTCGACATCCCACCCTGTTTGAATTCAATATTGAGGGTCATAGATGTTGTCTGTGTAATCCCTCAGTCGTCCAGGTCTGATCCATAGTAAAGGCCAAAAGTAAAATCTGGCTTTTACACAGTCGCAGCAGTTGGCAGGATCTGTTAATGAGGATATGTGCAACCACATCTGAGGCTCAGGAACAAAAACGACCAGGCAGTTGAAGAGCTTTGGGGCCCTCTGGTGGTGTATGATGGAAGGTGCTCAAAATAATCTCCACGGAATTATGAGACTGAAATCTAAATAATTATAATACATTCTGCCAAAGAAACAAATAGTGATAAAACGCCATATCAATACTGCGCCTGTTCAACACTGGATTGTTATTAGACCTCAGCAACACACTTTCCTCAGGAACTGTAAAAACTGCTGATTAAAAGAGGATAGAATAAAGGGTTTTTTTTTCTGTGAAGTAGACCACATTTAACGTGTTTTTGTGCGACGTCATAGTGGCGTCAGAGTCGGAGATTTATGAGCTGCGTCAAGTTCCCACTGCTCTTCAAACCACTGCGTAAAATGTACCACAGACTTTTGAAATATGTAAAATCTAATAATAGGAATTTTGTAGTAAATATATAAACAGTGTAGTGCAAAAATAATATGATATAATTATAATACATAAGGATGATATTTGATGTTTTTAGACTTTAAATCTTGAAAAAAAACCCACAATGATTCCGCGTTTATTACATTTTACGCTGAAATTTTACGCTCGCACAGGAAACTAGATTTTCTACACGAAAACGACTTGACTGCGCCTGCGCGTGGAGTAGCGAGGAGCGCTCCTGAGGATAATCGCAGGTGGCTCCGAGAATCACAATCTGCCAAGGAGGAGCCGTGTGGACAGTCGTCTTTTGTGCTTCACCGCCCGGCGTCTGTCTTCGTCCACAGTACACAATCCACCGTGTCCAAAATCGTGCGTAAACGTTTGGATTTCCATGGTTCAAAATGCGCTCCCTCGCCCTCCTCATCCTCTGCTACCTCCTGAACCTCGGGGCCAGCGGGCAGCGCCAGTGCACCGAGGTAAGATGCTACACTGGATCAACGCGGAATTAGCCAAATGAACGTTTACGTGTGTGCGTAATATACGAAATGTGTGCGTAATATACGAAAATGGCAGTGCGTCAGGGCTGTAGTGGTCGAGTTTTCTGATACACAGATATTTTCAGGTACTGACAAAGAAGAATCGAGTTGTATTGTAGCTTATCAGATACCCAAAGCAAATATTTAACCTCAAGGGAAGGGCCAAAATAGTTCTAAACCAGGACAAAATCAAGATTAAATCTGTGTTGAACCTTAAGGTGTAAGAATCAAATCTGGACTAAATCTCGGCTAGAACTGGATTTAACCAAGAAACTAAAAACTAAACCAGGACTTAACCAAGGCTTACAAGGACTAAATCCTATGACTAAATCAAAACCTAACCAGGACTAAATCAGGCGTAAAGCGCTGCTGAACCAGGGCAGGGGTAACTCTGGACTATACACTTGATGGTTTGGTCCAGGTTTGAGCCCAGTTTAGTTCTGATGTAGACTTGGTTTGGTCCAAATCTAGTTTTGGTTTAGTACTGGTCTAGTCCACATTTTGTTCTGAGTTTAGTCCCAGTTTTATTGTGATCTATGTGCAAGTGTGAAAACACTCTAGAACCGGGCCAGAACTGGGCCATAATTGAGCCATATCTGGGCCATATCTGGGCCATATCTGGACCCGAACTGGGCTCGGAGTGGACTCAAAATAAAGCAGGACTCAACCAGGACTAAGACAGTGTTGAACCAGGTTTAAAACAGGATTAAATCTGGACTAAATCTGGACTAAAACCGGGAGAAAATTTAACAAAATAATTGACTACAACTGAACTGGTAACTGGACTAAACCAGGACTAAATTGGGACTAAATCACTGGTGAAACAGGTTTAAAGCCGGACTGAAGCTGGACTGAAGCTGGACTGAAGCCGGACTGAAGCCGGACTGAAGCCGGACTGAAGCCGGACTGAAGCCGGACTAAGGTTGGAACATACAATGATTCCAGAAGCTGTATTCAAGATCAACAAGGACTAAGGTCTGAAATTACCACTACTTCAGCACAACAATAATCATATAAGGGTGAAATCTAGTGATGCAACAAATACCATAAACAAAAACCTAGATTTCTGTGAAGAGTTTGCAGGCTGCATTGTGAGCACTGCCCTGGGGAGTATTGAACTTGACTGTGGAGGGTGTTATCGGGTTCCTGTCTGCTTTGGTCTTTCCTTCCTCTGGTCAGGCTCAGTGTAACACCTCCTCAGCCTCTCAGGCCCAGATAAGGGCAGGACTGGCACCAAGCGCACATTTCACAGTTATGGCATAGTTAAAGGGAGAGGGGTTTAGGATTGGTTTGACCTCATTTGTACATGTAGTTCAGCTTTATGTCAGATTGGGGTGACTTAAAGACATTATGCTTTTTCTAGTACTTACCAATAAACTAGCATATGTAATGTAAATCTGATATTTTGTTCAAAACCCCAAATTGGATCTTAAACGACTTGGTAATTAAAATGACTTCATTTTCATTTATGTAATTTAATTTTAGTTGTAAAACAATTATTTCTGTGCTAAATTTAGATTTTTAAAACACATTTTTAACCAAATAAATGTAGAAAAATGCTGACTGAAGGCTTCTACATTGAGAGATTATTTATAAATTAGGTCTATTATCGTTCAAATTCAGAAATTGTTTTTTTCTTTTTTGACTTTTTTAAAAATAATGCCACTGTCTGTTACAAAAAGGTGGTTTAGTGTGTGTTCCAGATAAAGATTACGATGATCAAATATGACTACGATTAGTATGGATTGTAGATTTGATTATTCAATTAATTGTTGCAGCTTTAATTCTTCTTGTTGAAAAATGGCTGCTTAACATATTTGAACTTTATGTATGTCCCAGAGTCAACAAAAAACAGAAATTTTCTTAACAATCAATACAGAGTTTCTGGACAATATCGGATTACTCAAAAAAGCACGAATCAATGAAAAAATAACTTTGAATATACTAATGATAATATAAGAGTTATAACATGTTTAAAAGCTCATAAGTTGATTTTGACTTTAAATGAGCTAGATGCAAGGATTTGTGTCGAGTTTCCGTTCGGTGGTTCTAGGGAGGAGCTTGGAGTAAAGCCACCGCTTCTTCACATGTTTGGTTAGTGGACTAACATTTGTCTTGAATAAACTAGTCTTGCTTACACATGAATGAGATGCAAATAAACCCCTTCATTCAGGAATAACCAATCTTTCTTTGGTTTACAGTGATGTGTCGACTTCCTGCTGGCAAGATTTTCAGTATTGATGGACTGGAATTTATTTAATATACAAAATGTAACGCATACAAACACGAAATTAACTATATTTATTTTGTCTTATAGATTTTGTATTACGTCGTGTTAGTTTAACCCTGAAAAACTCATGGTTAACTCATGGTTTAGACCTGGTTTAACTATGGTCAAACAAAGGCTGCAGTTGTTTATAATTTCCTCCACAACCAAGAAAATCTGTCTTATTCTGCCTTACTTCCTATAATTACTGAGTTTTGATCTTAATTCTACACTATAGATGCTACTACTACATTATCAGAGCATAATTTTGAAGGCAGAGAAGATGCTTGGGTAATTATAGCGAAATCACAGCTCTTGTGGTGAAACATTTGGTGGCTCCGTGTGGTTGGAGCTTGTCTTTATCACAAGTGCCACATGACCCCAGGCGCCACACAGCTGAGAGCCGTCAACTCCAGTCCATCTGCTGTCATGTCAACTGTCACTCACCTGGACCCAAAATTTAGTTTTCATTTCTATTTTTTACCATTGTCAGAACTTGAAAAAGATTGAAAGATTAACCATTAATTTAGTTAAATTCTAGTCTTTGCAAAAATCAAGATTCTACAGTTTTAAAATTTCAGTATTGTTTCTACCAAATTGAATCCAACACAACATAAATTATATCACCAAACCATGACCAGGGCTGAACCATGACTGAACCATGACTGAACCATGACTGAACCATGACTGAACCATGACTGAACCAGGACTGAACCAGGACTGAACCAGGACTGAACCAGGACTGAACCAGGACTGAAGCAGAACCAAAATTGTATATTCTGCCTTGTTTCCTAATACTTTTAAGATTTCAATGTGATTTAGTGTGACTGGCTTGGAGCTCTTCCTGGTTACTGCACCTCCCCCCGCCCCTTGGAACAGTACCATGGAGACGGAATGTGCCATATTCAGGAGCGCCTCAGGAGATAACGCCAGTGAATGGACTGAGCAAGCCATTGTTGATTGAAGTGTCCTGTGTCACCTGTCTATGAATTTAGTATAAAGTAGATTGAGTATTACAGTGAAAATATGGTCTATTTTATTTTGGAATACCACATACAAATAAACTAGGACTAAACTCGGACTGAAGCTGGTGTCAGGTCTAAAGATGAAGCAGGAAACTACCATATGAAAACTGGGACTAAACTAGGATTAAACCAGATTTATCAAGTCCAAACCAGGACTAAGCAAAGACTAAACCAGGTCTTAATTAGGACTGATCTAGCACTAAACCAGGACTACCAGTTATTTCTTGTGTTTTTTTTTCCCACTATTGTACTTCTTTTTTTTAATTTTGTATTTTATTCACATTACAAAGGGTACACTTCCACAGAACACTGCAACATTAACGCCATTGTTTCCAGAGATGCCCATCTTCAATACAGCAAGGTATTATAAAATACATTTTAAAAAGAAACAAAGCAACAAAGACTGTAGGATCAAACCAGGGTGTAAAAGATCCTGTCATTTGATCTCTCACCAGGGCACAAGGAAAAGGGAAAAAAAAGTCAAGACTGCGCGGGCGTCCCCAATCAGCCCTATACAAAGTCTGATCTACATTGTCTAATGTATTGTAGCCACTCTTTCCAAATCTTACTTAATTTGTCCACTTCCAGCCTAACAGATGCAGTCACTTTCTCCATATTATAGATATTAAGTACAACCTCTACCCATTCTTCCACGCTAGGCACCAGATCCGTTTGCCTTTTTACTTGCCGATAGCATAATTATCATCATTTTATAATCTTCATTTTTTCTTAAATTCAATATTTCAATCTTTCCCAGATACAAAACTTCAAAACTTAAGGGAATTTTAATATCCCATACTTCATCTATGACATTTTATATGTCAGTCCAATACTGGGTTATTGAAGGGCAACCCCAAAAGATGTGGAAGTGATCTGCTTTATCTGCACCACAAGACCTTTCTCAGTCCTGGAGTTTGGAAAAATCACATTATATTTTTCTATCCATACTCCCTCCAAAAGAAAGAGCTGGTGGTTTTCCTCTGATACTCACTTATTTGTTCCCAATTCTCTCCTAAAATTTTAATGTTTGCTTCCCTTGCCCATCTTTTTACTTCTTGCCCTAGATAATGTCTTAGGTATCTGTGAAAATCCTGTACAAATCTTTTAACTGCTGAAAGCTCATCACGTCGCTTCTTTTAATTATCTCTCAATGCATTTTTCCATATTCTAAATCTGGCATCCAATTTATTTGGCTCAAAATCAGTGTCATATGCGATTTATCTCAAGAATCTGCACTGTTCTATTAGATTATGCTTTTTCATGATCTCGGACCAGATCGATAGAGACACCCACAGCCAAGAGTTAACCTTTTGTTTCCAGTTTGTCTGTAGTTGCACATCACACATTAAAGCTTGTGTTGGTGGTATATTTTTTCTTCAATGTCTTTCCAACTTGCAGTGTACCCTGGGTCACACAAACTCAACAAGACCTTCAACTGAGCAGCTTGATAATAGCTCTATAGGCATGGCAGTGCTAGACCACCTTTCCTTTCTTGCAATTGTAAAGTTCTCTATTTAATATATTTAATTGCTATATTTATTTATATATCATTTTGTCCCATTCTTTAAAGTCTTTATCTGTTACCTCATGTGGAAGATTTTGAAATATGCATGTATAACCGAGGCAGAATATTCATCTTTATCACCTCCACACTTAATGCCAAACTTGGAAACGAGACTAAATTCCATCTAGATAGATCTGTTTTCATATTAGATATTATGTGGACACGTTCCTCTGCGCCCCCGATACGTCTTTCTGCTTCATCTATCTATCATCTGTCTTTTCATGGTTTCCCGATGGAAATCTTTTATCACCCGCAAGACAACCTCCAAATCTTACATTTTCTTAACCACTTGTGTTCTTTCAGGGGAGTTCTTCGTTAGCACGCCAGCCTTCGCCCCAGCGAGCTCAGATCTTTGCTTAGCTTGTTCCTCGTTTTCGTCTGTGTTTAACTTGTTTAACTCAGCAGTATAAATAGATTTTTTTGTTTTTCCTCTTGTCACCATCAAGGGCGCCAATATTGCCTTGATATCTTTTCTTTTCACCTAACACCACTTATTGTTGGGTAGCAATGACCGGAAGTCCCACTATTGTAACTCTAATGGTGAATCATGTTAAACAGTCTGCGTATTGACCCGTCTCTGTTTCTGGTTGGCTGTGTGCTTGTCTTCATTACAATGACAATGTGTTGTTGTGTCTCCAGGGGGACTACTACTACGAGTACACCGAATGTGACAGTACGGGGGTGCGCTGGAGAGTGGCCATTCCCCAGAGTCCAGGCTCCTGCTCTGGACTGCCCAACCCCGTCAAAGGCACCGAGTGTAGTAAGTCACAACAGCACAACACTGCTAATATTACATGATGGGTTATAAGCTCAACTCTTAAAAGTGCTGTACCCGATTTTTTCTGATGTATTTGGACGAAATGACAAATCTTCCCCCAGTACTGACATTTTCTGAACACTCAAGCCTCAATATCAGGATTATTCAAACATTAAAGTCAATTTTACATAATATGTCCCTTTTAACAGACCTCGACAGATGCTGTAGGCACATTGGCACGGTGGTTGACATTCTTGCTTGGTTCTTTCTTGGTTTGGGTTTCAGGATTGGACCTTTCTGTTTGGAGTTAGCATGGTCTTCCTGAATCTGGCTGAATCCAAATGTCCATGATATAATCCCTAACCCCTCACTCACTATGTAGTTCTGGACTCTTTAGCAGATTCTAGTGCGCTCATTCACAGAGCCATTCGGACAGTGGGGTCACTACTTTCTCCTCGCCGCAGGTCATGCGAGTTAAAAAAAGGATGATAAATTGGGGTAAATATAAAATTAATGTGATAAATATTGATACATTTGTCTAACACTGCAGTATTTATGAACTACAACTACGGTAATTACACATGTTTAATTTAAAATGGATGACTGGAAAAAAGGATTTGGTTACTCAGCTTTTGGCCTGCGATTGATTGTTTAAGGTGAGACACTGCAGGTGAATAGGAATAAGTCTTAAATTTAGAGATATCAATTTGAAACTTGTTCTGTAGGTAATGCTTATAAAGGTAAGAAATACATATAAAACAAGTTTGTTCATATTTTTCTAAAAACAAAAAAAGGCGTATGTGTAAAAATTGACAGTATCTGGCACATATAAATCTGAAAAATGGGTGGAGCCAGGTTTAAATTTCAGAGGGGATTTTGAATATCTTATGTAGTGTTGGGGTAAACTAGGTCTTTTTAATTCAAATTTGGTCACATTTTAGTTAAAAATTTAATGAATCCTGCTTGGAATTAGATGTCAACAAATCCTTTCGTACAATGCGTCATGCATTTTCAGAAAACGGCCTTTGAAGTTACAATAAGTGCAATTACATGTGCAAAAGTATCTTGGTTATGATCAGTTTTTTTTAAATTATACTGATGTTGTGTGCGTCCATGGTAAATGTATCCTGATTTTAGTATCCTGGATAAGCCAGTATCTCGGTGATAAGAAACCGGGACACTCTCTGGGATAATCTGATAGTCTCCAGGATGCTGTGCCATGTAGACTCAGTATCCTGATTTCTCAAAACTGATTCTACTGAGCATGTGCAAACTGTAGTAACTGATACAATAGGAGCAAAACATATACAGCAGGACGAAAGTGACTCAAATGCCTACTGGAGATTAAATTTTTTTTTTTTTTAAATTTAATAATATTTTATACTTATGAACAAAGTAAAGCTGTCTACTGTTTAATACAACCAGCGTTTAACACCAGGCTAATGTCTGTGCTTCTCTGTGTTGCTCTTGAACTAAACTGATGCTGTGGGACTCTGTTGTTTATTTTTTCAACTCTTAATCCTTTTACTGAAGCTATGTCAGCACTTACCTGTATATCTTGTCCTTTTTTGTTAGAAACAACCAAACCAAAGAAAAAAAACTCAAAAAACATAAGTTGGCAAAGTTGCGAACTTGTTTAGCTCCTTGTCATATCTATGCCATAGTTGCCATAATAACCAATCTAATTATGCAGGACACTCTGATTCCACATGTATAGAGGGATATGAGTATCCTAGTTTCTGAGCACATTTAAACATAATATCCAGAATACTGTCATAACCGGGATACTCGAGCACATGTCAATGGACTCAATGTCTCATAACTCACAACAACAACATGGCTGCAAGTTGAGTAAACTTGACTAATAAAAGTGAACCAAGTGTGAGACGGTTTGCAGGAGTCTTCTTAAAGCCTTTCAGTCAAGCGCAAGTTGAGTAAAAGAAATCTTGAAACATCTTTCGGCGCAGATTGGACAATTTTGTTGTTTCCACATTAAAGCCTTTATATTAAGAGACCAAACTGCTCAAAAAAAGCCTGTAGTATGTCCCCTTAACACATCAAGCTGAAGTAAGTGGCTAATGTTAGAAACTTTACACTATTTAAGAATGGTTAAGTGAAGAAGGTAACCAGAAGGTCACAGCCTGACCTGACCTGGTTTAAAAAGAACAGAACAGATGAAGGACACGGCACCCCTGATCGTCTTTATTTGCACACAAATCTTTTCCTTCTTCCTCTTTCAGTGCAGCACAGGTCACTCTAAACTATGAGGAAGTGGTTTATGCTTATTTCTCTAAGATCATTAACATAATTTTACAGAGACGATGCAGATGTCACTGTTAATGATACCATGGTAAAATGAAAAATGTCAAAAATGTCATTAAAAAGTATGAGAAAGTCTGAGGAATTTTCCTTATTTTTAACACTTGTAGTCCCTCGTTTGGGTCAGTGGTTGTCATGGTCATGAAGAGGTATGTTAGACTTGCAAAACATCTTCCTATTTTGAAAGAGACATTTTCACAACAAGATGTATTGTGTTCACATTGTGCAATTTAACAATGGAAAAGATGTCAGATGGGGGCTAGGGCCAATATGAATCTTACTGTGGCTGTAAGTTGGATAGCGGCAGATCACGCTAGTGTGCAGCAACATTTTTTTCATTTGTACCAAAATGATTATGGGACACTATCAAATCCTACTCAAATCACTAATTTAAGAATTAAAGAATTAAGAATTAAAATGGAGAATGACGTAAGTGGAGTTGGTTGGTCTGCAATATCGTGTTGTCACAATACTGACATTTTTCGATTTCAATACCAAGAAATTCCATAGTGGCCCATAGCTGTATAATTGTCTGTGCGGACTTATACTTGTTCTGATACAGCTCAAGATTGTTGTAAAGCTGTTCTGGAAAGGTTCATGGTCCTGTGAATGTGACTTTAATATTGACACTTGTTTAAATCAGCATTTTGGTTTCGATACTAGTTTTCATACTGATTAGTATCTGATTTTCCATACTTTTGCTAACCATACTTCATTATGGGCAGAATACATTGTTGTAATTGTGTGTGTGTGTAATGTGTGTGTGTGTGTGTGCATACAGCATTCTCATGCCAGGCAGGGCAATTTCTAGAGATGTCGGCTCAGGAGTGTACCCCCTGTGCGGCCGGAAGCTTCTCTCTGGGCAGCGGGGTGAGGTTCGACCAGTGGGACAGTCTTCCTGCAGGCTTCAGCAGTGTGGCCTCCTCTGGGGACAGCAGCATACACACGGCCGACAACCTCAGCTGCAACAGGTACACGCATGTCTATGGTCCGTTTAACATGACCAAAGTGCTCAACAATCTTAATGTAAGACCCATGAAGCTTGCTGGGTGCTAATCAGCTCTGTGATAGTTAACCATAACTCTTAAACTGCTGAAACATTATTTTTGTGGATACAACAGTCTTACAAATTGTGTATTAGCTGGTTAGCCATCATCATTTGATACGTCTAAAAAGGGAAATTCACTCCCGGAGTATGGGCGGGGTTTGAAGTAGACGGAACTGATCAGCTTCATAGACGTGACATCATCAAGGTAACTAGTTATAAACAACTACAGAAAAGTAACACAACTGGGTGTTTATTACAAAAATATGAGCTTTATTTTTTGACTTAAAAAACAACAACAACAAAAAAATCTTACTTTATTTGAAAATTTCCCTTTTGAGCATGAGGTGCCCTCTGTGGGTGATGATGAGCAATAAAGCATTTTAAAACGGACACATTAGAAGCATGACTAATGTTCACAAAGTTTACTGTAATCAAAAGCTCACATTTGGCATTTTCTTCTTTAATATTAATGTTGTATGTACTGTATTTTCTACGCTACACTAACATAAAACATTTCTATATATTCAGCTACATGAAGCATAGACAACAGACTGAATATGTGTCTGGTATGTTAACGTAAGATATTAACAGTTAATCAGATAACTAAAGCATAAAAACAAGCTAACAGGTTTACTCTTGATTTCACTCCAAATCACTAAATCCATTGAATTCTTCATTTGTGGTGTCGCTTCTGAACTCCGTTAACTCTGGAAGTAGATGAAGCACTACTTCTGAGTGGCTGTCATACTCGTACGCAAGCCTGCCCTCACATGGTTATCAGCGTGACAATAACGAAGATGTGAAATTATATATTTTAATAATTTTACATATAAGTCACAGCCAAGTATAAGTCGCACCCCTGGCCAAACTATGAAAAAAAGTGCGACCTATAGTCTGGAAAATACAGTACATCATGTCATTTATCCCTGCAGTTCTGCGTGGCTGCCACAGGGGACGTACCTGGAGTCTAGCAGAGATGACTGCACCGTGTCTCTGATCTACGCTGTTCACCTAAAGAAGCAGGGCTCGGTCAGCTTTGAGTACCAGTACCCCGACCGCAACCTGCTCTTCCAGTTCTTTGTGAGTTCTCTTACCATCACCTTTACTGATTTAAGTATTACAAGAAATTTAAGTATGACAACACTAGAGAATTCATATAATCTATCAATTTCTAGAATGTTTTGGTGTGGACAACGGGGTGAAGGACATTATGTCTGTACGATGTTCAAATGCATTACCCACTTAAAAGTCTACTCAGTGAAATGTGGGTGGTCCATCATAAAAAAAGAGCATCTGACAAAAATCTGCAATGTGTGCTGCTGTATCTGGCAGTTCATCTTCCCCGTGGTTGGAAAATATCATGCTAGTATTTAATGTGATGCTGGATGTAATGTGAACTGAATGTGTGACTGTGTGTTGTAGATACAGAATGACCAGTGTCAGGAAATGGACCAAACAGCCGATACCAAATGGCTCAAGCTCACCAGCCACGGAGAATGGGCCTCTCACACGGTAAGGCCTGGGCGTCTCACACGGTAAGGCCTGGGCGTCTCACACAATAGAGCAGTGCCTCTTTCCACTATTTGCCCCTTTTTTAAGAGAAGAGAATGGGAGGAAATATTATACTAGGAGAGAAATCCTGATTTTGCCAGCCTGTTTATGGAGCACATTTCCTGGAGCCGCCCCTGCTGCTGACAGACCCAGAGCCCAGAGGATGTCCAGTCTTGGATTGCCCCCACTGGCATAAAAGAGATACCCGGATCCTTCAATCCAGGAATCTCTTTTATGCCACCAGTGCCACTACCGGGCATGGTGCTACACCAGGCTATTTTGCAGAACTACAGGAAGTCTTATTACATTTCTATGTCCTAAACTTTTAGGTGAACCTGAAATCTGGCACCAATATCTTGTACTGGAGGACAGATGGAGTGGTGATGGGCAGCAAGGTGGTCAAACCAGTGTTTCTGAAGAACATCCAAATCGAAGGTCTGGTTTATGCTGCATCTACAATAGAGCATGCATATAGATAATGTTATACTGAGGTACTCACTGTGGTGTCTTCTTTTAGGAGTGGCCTATACCTCAGAGTGCTTTCCCTGTAAACCTGGGACCTTCAGCCGAGTCCCAGGGTCCTCTACGTGTGAAGCCTGCCCACGGGACACCTTCTCTGGGCACGGGGCCAGCTCCTGCACCCCCTGTAACACCACCACCCACTACGCAGGTACCTGTGTCTACTTTTACTTGTCAAACTTTTCACCATCTAAGATTAAATTTCAACTTCCTGTCAAAATTTTCTTTGTATGTCCATGGCTCTGGCCTTTTTTTTATCCTTTTTTTAGTATGTATTGACTACTTATTGGATTACAGACACTGAAATTGCTTGCAGTATGACATTGACTTTCTTTGGTAATCTTGGAACATGGAGTGATTTATTTTGAAGCAACTAGCTAGCGAAGCGTAGCTCGAGGGAACAGCTGATCCAGTGCGTTGAGCTGACAACAACCACTGTATCACCAAAAAGGAGCACAATAGCAGAGGAAATAGAAGAGAAAAAAAACCCTCACTTGATTCCTTAATCGGGGAGGTGTTTGCTGTCAGAGAGCAACTGAACAATACTCTGGCATGAACGATGTGGTCATCACCGACATAAAGATCAAAACCTGCGTGTATGTGAAACTGATGAAAATGCACTTCGATACAATATGTGAAGTAATGGAACACCAATAAACAGTATAATGTACGAAGTGTGGGAAACACCTATAATGCCCAGTTAATCCATTGATTATAATTTCATACAGAAACAAGCTTTGCAAATCATCCATAATGTTGGATTTTTAGAACACACCCGTAATCTCTTCATTATTATTTATAAGCTCCTAACAATTCCTGACCCTCTTTTAAATGAAATGATGTATAATATTTGACATTCAACAATTTACTACAGAGTAATTTACAAAGTGTGTTCAAAATGATTTAAGAGGGTTCGTAAATTTCAAATTGCCCATTTTTGTGTGTCTATATGTGGTACCTTTCATTTCCTTACTTATTGTTGGCTTATATGATATTTAGCTTACCAAGAGAAAAAAAGTTACTTATTGTCCTTACTTGTAAATAATCCATATGGTTTGATGTAAAATGTCTGCAACATACAAAGGGAAGCTAATTATGTTAATTTAGAAGATAGGGACAGGATTAAATAAGTTTTCTTCTTCCCACTCCTTTTTGGGCAAAAGTTAAGATAATCGTGCATGCTTTTTTGTTGTTCTTCTTGTTTCTGTTAGTACGGCTGCATTGATGTCACCATGGATATTATTGTGTTCTATTGTAAAAGAAAGTAAAATGTTTATTGCCCTAAAGAAGTGTCTTGAAATGTACCACGAAATCTAAACCCAGACTATATCTAACCGAAATTAGGATTAAACCTGGTAAAAAAAATTTAATAAACCATGGAAAAAGTAGTCCTTAATAATGATTAACCCAAAGAACAAAAAACAAAACAAAACACTGTATTATGTTCAGTTATAAGGTTCTGTCTGATTGATGTGCTCTTACAGTAAAGTATTACCATTGCAACCTGGGTGGTCAGTGACTTAACCTGCAGGTAAAGGACACATACAAGTTTTCCTCATTCTCAGCATGTCATGAGGCACAGACCATGCCTCATGACAGCTCAGATCCAATCAGAAAGCAGAATGAGCCTCACGTGAGTCTCTCATTTGGGTTGCCCGTTTCAATGTTGAAATTCAAATTACAACATACTGTATACAACATTCAACTTGACCATCATGTCCCATCTTTTTGTAATTAAGATTAAATCAACATAACATTTGTATCATAAACAGTAAAAGCAATATTTGATCATATATATATATATATATATATTTTTACATACAGTTCCTTTTAAAACATGTCTTTATTTCATAGCTGAGGGATCATCCAAGTGCAAAATCAGACTTCCTTGTTCCAAAAAGGACTACTTCCAGCTCCACACAGCGTGTGATCATGAAGGAAAGGTACAGCCCGTCCACCATTTTGGTTGTAATACTTCCTCTGTTTTAATGGTGACAAAACCTCTTCTCTGCATCCTCTTCAGACCCAGGTGGTGTATAAGTGGATGGAGCCAAAGATCTGCCTGGATGATGTTCCTGGAGCTGTGAGTCTGCCCCCTGGTGGGGAGCGTGAGCCTTGCCCTCCATGTAACCCTGGTTTCTATAACAACGACACCGCCACCTGCTCCCCCTGCCCCTCGGGGACCTATTCAGATGGGATGAAACGTAAGCTACTGTCAGACATTTGTGTTACTACTTTACAACTTCTATTTGGCTGAAAGAGCCTATATTAAGCAACTTTGACTGTTGCTTATGAAAAGGGACTAAACCAGGGCTATATACTGGTTTAAAAGACATAAACCAGCTCTAAAATCAAGCCTAAATCTGGACCAATCCAAGGCTGAGCCAGGGTTAAACTTGTACTAAATGAGGACTTAAACTGGACTAAACCAAAGCTAAACCAGGGCAAACCAGTTTTAAGCCAGACCGGGACCAGACCGGGACCAGACCGGGACCAGACCGGGACCAGACCGGGACCAGACCGGGACCAGACCGGGACCGGGACCAGACCGGGACCAGACCGGGACCAGACCGGGACCAGACCTAAACATGTTGAGCAGAATTAACTTTTTATTTTTTTTCCCCAGCGTGTGCAAAGTGTCCCGCAGGCACAGAGCCCAACCCGGGGTACGAGTTTAAATGGTGGAACGTCCTGCCTCCAAACATGAAGTCCACCTGTTTCAATGTGGGCAACTCTAAGTGCGACCTGATGAACGGTGTGTGAGGAGGTCATGTATGACTTATGTGGTTTACCTCTGAGCTTTGAACTTACAGTATATTTGTGGGCATGGCTATTTAGGTCTGTCACGGTAACACATTTGAAATATATTACTGAAGAAAATATAGACGATGATGATAATGTTGAAACTACTGACCAAGGTGGGTAGAGTAGCCAAAAATTTGGAAATACAACTACTCAAGTAAGAGTACATTAGGTCGACTGTCCGACCCCAGTGTGCATTAGATTTATGACAAAAATCAGGTCCCCATGACATAAATCCTTTATTATTGGATCATGGAACATGATTTAAAGTTCAGATATGGGTTAAAATCCATCAAGGTTTAGGTTAAAGCAACATTGTGTAACTTTATGAAGATGGCACGTCACATGCATGGAAATAGAAAGTTAAAACTATACTAAGGAACATTCCCCATGAAGTTGCTTGTGTTTTATGTCATACTGGGAAGTATTATAGCCAAAAGAACATTTCCATGGAACCAAGCAGTAGGAGTCAGGTTTGTGGAGACAAGCCCGCTCACAGTAAGGATGCATGTTTTTTTTTATGTTTTTCAGTGCAACAAAAACAATGAAAATGGGGGAAAAAAAACATGTTTCTATTTTAGTCTGTTTTTGGCTAAAATGTTACATGGTGGGACTTTAAGGTTTGGAAAGTAGTAACTATGAAACCTTAACCTGTGTGTGTGTCGTGTGTCAGGCTGGGAGACCGCTGGGGAGTACGTCCAAAGTGGGGCTGGAGCTTCTGACAATGACTATTTGCTCCTCAACATCCGCATTCCAGGCTTCAAGTGAGTTCAGCGCCCTGTGTGCTGCTGGGTCATGGGGCTGCTGTGTTTATATGATGAGCTAGTGCTGGAGATGACTTAAAGGTCCTACATTATGCAAAATTGACTTGTGAGCTGTAAGCGATTTTTAGAAAGCAAGAACATATCTGGAGTTGTGTTTTGTTTCATTCACACATGTTGGAGTAATCTTGCGTTGTTATTATTATCAGTCTGTCTACACCTCCAAAGCTCAAAATGCATTCAGAGCTTCAGAGTGACCAATTTGGGTGCACATGTGCCTAAAATTTTGCCCAGTGTGCCTGACAGATCCTCATCATATCCCTTCTCCTGTGTCCTCTCATTATTGAAATGGTATTTCCTTTATTTTTAGTTTGTAAGTTTTCCCTCTATACTACACACTTTTTAAGAGTATGAATTATATGCAGGTTAAAGCAACTAACCAAGTTATTTTTTTCGCCCTTATTGTTACGATGGCTTAAATAAGCCAATATCATTTTCTGGTGTACCCAAATGAAAGTCTCTAGACCTAAATCATGAGTCTAGAGTCTTTTGTTCCATCTGGTGATGTCCAGTTAACAGCTATCTTTTACCTCCTGTTGAATAGAGATTGGTAATGTTTTCTGTTTTCAGCCTAAATGTGCAGGGTTTGTGTGTTGAACATGTGTGAATGAAACAAAGCACAACTCCAGGTCTGTTTTTTAATGAGGAAACAGCATTATAACATAGATCAGAAAATTGTGTAATGTGGGCTCTTTAAAGCCTTATCTTTTCACAATGCTCAATTTTTATATTACGAAAAGGCTTGCATTTAATACGGCCTTGAGAGAGCCATTGTACCTTTTTAATAAGGCTTCGGACAATACTTTTAGGTCTGTATCACAATGCAATGTTATGAGAGGCTACAGTGGCCTGAGTGCTTAAAGGTGCTGGACCTGATTGTTACAGTCTTGAAAATTAACTAGTTCAGTTTTTCTTTTTAAACAGTTATTATTCTCTGCAATACATTTATAAGCACTTTTTACAGCTTTTAGTGGCCAGAGCCAAATTTTGCTGCCACGGTAAAGCTGGCGCTGAAGAGCTGCTTTTACAGTATATCTGTACCTGGAAATGAAATATTTTTCTCAAATATATGGCAAAAAATCCAGTACGGAGCCTTTTAATATGCAGTAAAAAGTACTGCTCATGATAATTTGGGCTAATTCAGCAGGAGGCTCTTGCAGATTGAGCACATGTTTGTTTAATGCAGTTCACATTTTGCTTATTTATAAATATCTGAATGAGTTTGGATTCCTTGATGGGGTATATATACTGACAAGGAAGAGTTGTCATGTCCACAAAATATTCTTCTTGTTCTGTTTTGGGTCTGTGTTGATATTGACAGAAGAACATATTTTTTATGTAAAGATGTGTAGCAATTAATAGTTGTTCCATTCATTGTGCTGCAGACTTCCTACGTCCATGTCGGGGCAGTCCTCAGAGTACGGCCGCATCACATTTGAGTTTGAGACGCAGTGCACCGCTGACTGTGAGCTTTACTTCATGATGGTGAGGAGGAGGCTGAAGGACATCAACAAAAATCTGTGTTATGTAGTAACAATTAAAACACTGATCATAGAGACCGATTTACAGGTTATGTGCATTTTCAAATCCCCATAATATCAATGTCAGCAATGACCCCCAAAATTCCACAGAGTTCAAACTTCCTTCTTTGCTAATTTTTGCAAATGAAAACTAAATTAGTAAAGGGCACTTTTTACACTGAAATTTCATGAGCAAAAATATATCAAATGTAACGGTGGCACAGCAGTTCTCATAGTAAGATGGTCCTGGGTGATGTGGGGCCTTTCTGTGTGGAGTTGCATGTTCTCCCCATGCCTTCGTAGGTTTCTTCCAGGCTCTGGTTTACCCACTAAAAGCATATACAATAGGCTTCTCCCCTCTGGGGCCAGCACTCCACTGAAAGAGTCCAAATCCCAGTGGGACCGTCCTGGTTAAAGAAAGAATAAACAAATCAAATTAAACAAATTTCTAAATCACATTTATTCTATTCTTATATTATTCCATTGTTTTCTGTTTCTGCCTGTGTTCAGGACATAAACCGTAAAAGCACGATGGTGGTGGAGTCCTGGTCCAAAACCCAGACCAGACGGACCTACTCCCATGTGATGAACCAGAATGCATCAGTGTCCTACACCTGGGCCTTTCAGAGGACCAACCAGCCTTCTGAGGTAAGCCCCGCCCCTCCTGTATGCAAGCCCATCCCTATTGAACACAGAGCACCATAGCTCTGCTCTAGCCCACTTTGGCTTTGTTTGGCCAGATACGCATGATACACAAGAGCTCTTCTGGTGTGGGAGAAGAGCACCTTACCAGTAAAGGCTAAACCAGACATGGGCAAACTACAGCCTGGGGGGCACACACGGCCCTTTGGGCTGATTAATCTGGCCTGCTGAACGTGACCGAATCATATTAAAATAGGCAAAGTTTTTCTACTGTGTTTATTTAAATGAAAATGAAATAAAATTAATTAAATTATTCAATTGAATTTATTCAATTAAATTGAATAAATTATTAGTTTAATTATTGCATTTGGAAAGCAATTTGTACAATGAGCCTCGCATATTCCTGCTTTGCTACATGTTACAGGCCAAATCTCTAATGTAATATATACATACACATAGGCAAATAAGTATTTGAACACTCTGTGATTTTGCAAGTTCTCCCACTTAGAAATCACAGAGGGGTCTAACATTCTCATCTTAGGTGCATGTCCACTGTGAGAGACATTATCTAAAAAAAAATCTGGAAATCACATTGTATGATTTTAAAAAAAAAAAAAAAAATATATGTTACTGCTGCAAATAAGTATTTGAATACCTGAGAAAATTAATGTTAATATTTGGTACAGTAGCTCCTCCTTTTGCCCACTTGTCTGCCAGTTCATTCCCTTCCACCCCTATATGTGCTGGAACCCACATGAAAATTATATATTTCTTTTGTCTGTTTATTCTTTCCAATATTTGCCCTACTTCCCAAATTATGTCTCGTCTCGTCTCTGACTTGAATGTTTTAACACTTGTCACTGCACTGCTCGAGTCTGAAGCGATCACATTCTGCTTTGGCCCATTCTCCTCCACCCAAATCAATGCCAAGAGTATTGCCAGCAACTCTCCTGTATAAACAGCCACATTGTCACTTGTCCTCTTTTTAACTGCAACACCTATATCTGGAATAATATATGATATACCCACCTTCCCTTTTGCTAGCTTTGAAGCATCAGTATACATTATTAAATGTTCAGAGTACTTTTCACAGATATACTCATCAACTCCCGCACTACTACACTTCCTCTCCAGGAGTCCTAAATCTACTACAGGTTACTTAAGCAACCACGGGGGCACACCAGAAGTTGAGTAGATGGAGTCTTACTGATTGTCTGGGGTGGACAGGTGTCTTTATGCAGCTAACGACCTCAAACAGGTGCTTCTTATTTAGGAGAATAAGTGGAGTGAAGAAGGACTTTTTAAAGGCGGACTAACAGGTCTTTGAGGGTCAGAATTCTAGTTGATAGACAGGTGTTCAAATACTTATTTGCAGCAGTAACATACAAATAAATTATTTAAAAAAAATCATACAATGTGATTTCCAGATTTTTTTTAGATTATGTCTTTCACAGTGGACATGCACCTAAAATGAACATTTCAGACCCCTCCATGACTTCTAAGTGGGAGAACTTGCAAAATCTCAGGGCGTTCAAATACTTATTTGCCTCACTGTATATATATCCTGGTCCGGCCCCTCTGTCAAATTTTAGAACCCACTGTGGCCTGTGTGTCAAAACGTTTGCCCACCCCTGGTATAAACTGATGACATGCGTGTCAGAGCTCCACTGGGCTCAGTTTAAAGCCGAGGGCTGGACCCACTACCACTCCTAGTATTACACTGCGTTTGAATGGGACTGATAAGGTGCTAGTCTTAAACCCACTTATCGATAAGCAAACACATTCAGGCCGTGATTCATGTGTGTTGAGCAGATACAGGAGTCTACTCTTTGCTTAGCTTTGGACAATTTTACTTGTACTCCTACTTCTTTATAAGATCATACATTTTGCAAGAACTTGAGTAATACTGTTGTAACAGTACTTACTGAAATGTTTACTTCTACATTTTCATTTTGACATGTAACATTTCTGCATTGCTTTTGAGAGTTTAATGTTCCTCTTTATGTGCAAAATGTTTTAATGTTTTATGAATTATTCATAGTATTTGCACAAAAACACTCACACTGCTCTTATTCTGTGTTTTATTGTAATACTAGTTGACAAACAGTTTTGGTCTGAAAAGAAGATGTTAAGTAACAGATCTTACCATATACAACATTTCTGAAATGCCGCAGTCCATCATGTTGAAACTCAGTTTAGTCTTGGTTAGGGCAGGAATGATTAACAGATTCTTTAAAAAAAAATGTTGCAGCCCTAATTTTAGGTTTAGGCTTGATTAGTTTAATCTTAATCCAGATTCATCTTAATCTTAATCTTGCTTTAGTTCAATTCTGTTTTAAACTTCTTTAAACAAGATTTACCTGGTTTAATCCTGACATGGTTTACCCTTTGGTTTATAGTAGACTGACCAAGTTTAGTCCTTGATTTCTCCTGGTTTAACCTCCTAGAGCTATCATAGTCTAGATCAGGACCCACGGCTGGAGCCGTGGGTTGCCTGATCTAGACATGCGGCTCTTTCATTCTTATACTGCGACTCTGTGTGCCTTGGGAAAATAATAAGTATTTAATTAAAGTCTATTTTATTTGTGTTAGTTCTTTTTTTTAATTGTAGTTCGTCGCTCAAAATAAGCGTCACACTCGCAGAACTATGTTAAAAATAAACTCCCTCACACCTCACAAACGACAGCTTACAGTCCTGTGTAAAGATGAAAGTGCAGCCCCGATTTCAGGAGCAGAAGTCTCATTAACCAGGTAAAATAAATTTTTATGCAGATATTTTGCAAATACTATACTGTTAAACAAAGCGTATAGGTAAAAAGAAACAATATACACAGTGTTATCTTCATTTTAGATGTCAAAAAGTATTTGCGGTTCCCAGTGTTTGTTTTTCTGTGGAAACCGGGTCCAAATAGCTCTTTGAGTGTTAAAGGTTGCTGACCGCTGATAGATAGATGGATAGATGTGGTTTAGCCCTATTTAAAGGGCCCGTACCAGATTTTTTTTCACTTGTATTTGAACAAAATTTGTCAAAAACCTCACTGCATGCTGTCTGGATCTAGTTGGAAAGCATGTTTTTTTGTTTTTTTTTATAATAAGTTGGTATTAGCTGCCAGCTTTACTGTCATTGCAAAACATAACTCTGGTCTCTCAAAGTTGTAAAAAGTGCTCATAAACTCATTGGCGCGAATAATTAGGATTCTCGGAATGCAGAAGGTAAGTGAAGAATAACTTTGGACTACTGTAAACTGTTTCAAAACTAGTTCTATTTTTCTTGTTTTTAAGGCAGTAAAAATCTGGTTCTGCTCATCAAGACCTAGTACTACAATCCTGGGTTAAACCTGCCTCAGTCTTGCTTCAGCCTGTATTGGTTTAGGCCTAGACTAACCCAGGCCTGTTGTACTCTCTCACAGTCTCGTCTCTATGTGAACGACGTAGCCAGGATCTACTACATCACTGTGAGCAACGCCATAGACGGAGTGTCGTCACGGTGCCGCACCTGTGCCCTGAGCTCCTTGAGTCCTCTGCCCTCCTCCTCCAGCTCGGCCTGTGTGCCCTGTCCCCCCGGCCACTACGTCCACCCGGACACCAGCCAATGCACAGAGTGTCCCCCCAGCACCTACCTCCTCCCCCACGCAACCCCTGGACCGGATGCCTGCCAGCCCTGTGGACCGGGGAGCAAGAGCGACAAGGTAGTGTAAGAACAGACCAGCATGTGGGATAGATTAACTGAAGCCACTTTTTAATCAGGGCTGACTTTAAAAGTTGCCAAATGCAGATTTCTGTTATGTATGCTTGTGACGAGTGTTTTCTTGATACTAAAATTTCAAACGTGATCTTTTTGTACATGTTTCATGGTAATTTGTATGTGCAAATGGGAGTAAATTTAGTGAATGGGAAATTTCATCAAAAACACATTTTCCTCAAATCTGAAGATTGTTGAAGCTGAAGATTGTATTGATGTTATTCCAATGGTAAAATCAATAAATCTCACAAATTGTCACAAATTGTTTTTAACACATGAGACTTTTGCGAACTCCTCCTTGGGCATTTGTCAGAATCGGGTCAAATTTGGTGAAAATTATCTAGAGGAGTGAGGCATCAAAGTTAATCAGTTGGCAGTGGGTGTAATGGCCTTGCAGGGCAGGGTGCAGTGTAGGGGTAGGTGCCCATCATTGCCTATTTTTAATTTATTTATTTCAGGGACAGTGCATATTAATTAACATTTGCATGTAAATCTGCCAGAGTTAGACAGACAGCTATTTTTCATCTGTAGTCCCTCGACAGATGTTAAGTGTCACTTCTACGTAAAAGAAAATCACATTACAGGTTGAAATTCATCATTCTAAAAAGTACATTATTTCAGACAAACTCAAGCATCACAAATACAAGTATTCGCTCGCAATCAATAACCAGTCAATTACAGATATTCACTCTCACTCAATAACTTAAACAATAATAATAACAATAACAACAGCAGCTTAGTCCAATCAGTTGGTCTCGTACTTACAAGTTGTAATGAGGCGGGAGAAATCATCATAAAATGGATAACACTGCAAAGTGATGTTTTGAAGATATGCAAAATTTGCGTATTGTCTATAATAAAAAAACAAAAACAAAACAAAAACAACTAATGTAATCTTCCATTCATGGTCCATTTCTGACTGTGTTTTACTTTGAATCTGAACCACCATTTACAGGCACATTTTAGCTCAATCCTATGTGCTGTTAAAATATTGTCTAAATATTGTCATCAAGATAATGGGAAAAAAAAATCTAGGTATAATTTTTGTCAATATCACCTGCCCCTTAGTAATAAACATGTCAAAGTGTATAAAAAATGCACCTTACAATGTCCTGTTCCTTTGACTCTGCCTTGTGTGCTCTCCTCAGGACCACAGCCACTGCTATAGTGACTGCCTCTTCATCCACACTCGGGGAAACCTGAGCAGGATCTACGAGCTAAGGGCCATGGGGCCAGTGGGGGTCCTCATGAACGGCCCCAGCTTCACCTCCAAAGGAACCAAGTACTACCACCTGTTCAACATCAGCCTGTGCGGAGGACAGGTGGGAGGCACAAGCATGGAGCAGTCAAGGAACAAAAAAAAAAGTTTTTTTTTCATTGTTAATTTTTTTGCATGCACTACAAAAAAGTTCAGATTTGAGCAGTTTCCGCTCTTTTTACAATGCGTTTAGATCCAGGAGCCTACCATTCCATACATTCCTTATGCTCTGATATATGATTACACTTTTGATACATAATCATTTTAATAATATCATTGAAACAGTCTCTTCTCAATCTCCCCAGCTGGCTGAATGCAAAGACAACGTGACTGACCTGTCTCTGTACGAGTCTCAGGGAGGCAAACCCGAGGGGAGCACTTCTGTTCAAGCCTTCATCTGTCAATCAACCATCATCCCGGCCAGTGGGCGGGGCTTCCACACCTCCCTCTCCTCTCAGTCCATCACACTGGCCGACTCCTTCATGGGTCAGTAATCATTTTCTCCACAGACATTACAACACAGGACATCAAGGGTGGTATATTTTTCAACCCGAACAAAGGGAGGGAAGCAAATGCAGGTGATTGGTTGAGAGGCAATTGTAGCTGACAGTTACTAAGTGACAATGATAGACAGGTGACAGAAAGTAGGAACAGGAGGAAATGCAGACCTCTCGGAAGCATCTCATTTCTGTTCATTTGGCTCAACTGTTTGACTCTGGCTCCCCCTCCCTGTAGTGAGTGAGACTTGCGGGTACAGTTGAAACTATATTAAAAGACACATGCACATTTTTTCTCACTGTCTGACATGAAATCAGACAAAGTTATGTCATCAGACTGCTTTATGACCGAATAATGAGAGAAAGATTTTTCTAAGACAATTTTTCATTATTTTCTTCAAAGTCAGAAGTTTACATACGTTTCATTAGCATTTGGTACCATTTCCTTTAAACTGTATGACTTGGGGCAAACATTTTGGATATCCTTCCACAAGCTTCTCTTTTCCTGATAGAACAGGTGTAATTGAGACACATTTGTAGGCCGCCTTGCTCATACAACGCCTTTTCTGGCCTGCCCAAACATTTTCAGCAGGAATGGCATAAGGGCGTGGTGATGGCCACTCCAAAACACTGATTTTGTTCTCCTGAAACCATTTTGTATCCAGTTAATCAGTATGTGTCTTTTTATATAGTGAATGTAAATTTCTGGTTTCAACTGTACAAAGAGGAGGGTCAAATGTTTCCTATTGGCTAATTTTTCAGTGGGCGGGATTTGCAGGTGATAAATTGAAGCTTTGAGCAGGCAAATGAACAGAGCAGGGACGTAGCCGTAGTTGAATGTGCAGGGACAGTATGCCATTTCAGATTATAAAGAATATTATTCCAGAATAAAAATCACTTGTTCTCATGTGTGTGTCTGTGTCTGTGTGTGGGTGGACAGGTGCCACAGTGGAGACCACACTGGGGGACATTACAGCCCGACCCGACCTGTTCCCAGAGGCCTCCAACAAAGTGCCCGACATCAACTTCTACTACAGGTTAGACAATATAAAGTACCCCACCCTACAAGAGGATCCATGATTTTATTCTATATTTACTTCAATTTTTTTACTTGTGGCTTGTAGAGTTTTTGTTTTTGTTTCTTTCATTTCATTCATTCATTCATTCATTCTTGGCGCAGGTCCTCGGAGACCACATCCTCCTGTGCAGCCGGCCGGAAGGTGGTGGTTCATCTCCGCTGTAACCCCAGCAAGAGCGTTAAAGGAGAGATCTCTGTGCCCAGGTACTACTGCAGTCTTTTAGCTCCTTTGTTCCTGGTGTAGTCTTGCAGTAGCTATGACAATAGTTGTGGTTTAGTCCTGAAATAGCTTTGAGCTTATTCTATTCAGTCTCGGTTCAGTCCTGGTTCAGTCCTATTTTCAGTCTTGATTCAGTCCTGGTTAGGGATGGGACGATATAAAATTTAGACTAATGATTATCGTGACCAAAATAAATCGCGATTCATGATATTATCGCGAAAATGATTAATTTGTTAACGTTCTGACGGCCCGGGCCTACTTTACAACTCTACAGGAATGTATATGTACTTCTGTGTCACCCACGCAAACAATCTACATAAATGAAAGTTACAGCTCCTCTTTTCATATATACAAACAATTTTTGACCTGGAATCACCACAGCGCTGACAGGAAAGACGTTTTTTACAGAAGAGCCAAAAGTGCAGATTTGGACTTCACTCACCTTTGAGGCTCTGACTCTGTCAAACATCAACATATTCCACAAAGTTAGTCTCATTCGTTCCGGACAGGTCCAGAGAATATAATCCAGTCAAGAAATCATGTCCACAAAATAAGTTAGATCCTCCATGTCCAATCTGCTGCAGGAAAGTATTCCACACGTGAAATCTGGTCCGTCACTTTTTTGCATTTCTTTGGTCGATTTCAGGCATAATAAACTTAAGACAGCGCCAACTTTGGTGAATTTTTGGTGAATTGAGATACGGCCAAAGTGCCCTTAAGTCGCATTTAAGTCGAGCGGTACTTCGACCTGCACTTCGAACAGTACATTGAACGGTGCATGTGACGAATTGAGACACGGACTTTCTTCCTCAGAGCTAAACACACGTGTTAGCTTCTGATTTACACCAGTGTTGTCCAATAAGGTGGAGGTTGTGTGTCACTGGAGCCACAAACAGTGAATCAGTGCTACATGTGACTGAAAGTTTACGCCCCACTCTCCCCCGTGTAGAATCAACCAATCACATCACACACGTTTAGTGACGTTTTCTCCTCACAGCCAATGAGCAGTGAGCACGTGTGTGACATGCCGAGATTTTCCGTAAACAGACGGATGTTACCGAGTAAATGAAGCGTGTTAATGCGGCGCATTCTAGGCGCTGTTTTGCTTCTAAACGTGATGAAACGGACAAAACGGACAAAACAGACAAAACAAAGGAAGTACGTGATCGAGGACACTGTGGATGTTTGTACAAGTTAAACTAGAGGCGTCTCTGACCCGGAGCGGTTCGTGTCAGAGTGAAGATGACTGTGGACTCAGGAGGAGAGGAGTTTATTGATTGTAGGTAAATATATATCGTGTGTGTGTCTGTAAAATGTTGTTTAACTAACTACACACAACACAATCTACATTCAATAGTTTATGTCACTTATGAATATTTTCAGCTCAAGTTTGTCAAACGATGCAGGATGTTTGTCTCGTAAATGCGTGTGCAAGTTGCTCGTGTTTTGCCCTCAGACCAGCAACTTTTTTTCAGCACCAGACTCTGCACCAGAACAGGCACAGACAAGTGTCATAGCTGTGACAGAGCGCCCCCTTGTGGGCAAACACCAAAACTAGCATTTAAATATCTAAAATTGTATTGAAACCAGAAACATGAGGCAGTCTGGTGCCGTAAAGACGATTATAATCGTGCGCGATTTGGGAAAAATGTCACGAACGATTTTTCGCGGACCATTTCTATCGCGATTTACGATATTATCGTATATCGTCCCATCCCTAGTCCTGGTGTAATTCTAATTTAGATCAAGTTTATTCCTGAAATAATCCTACTTCAGATCTGGTTTAGTGTTGTCTTAGAACTAGTTTATCTCTGAAATAGTCCTAGTCAATGATGATTTTGATCTCGCTGTACTGTTGTCCCGTACAGTCTCTGTCCTGCTGGGACGTGTGACGGCTGCACCTTCAACTTCTTATGGCAGAGCTCCTCCGCCTGCCCCGTCTGCTCTGCCCATGACTACCACCAGATAGAAGGGGCCTGCAAAGGGGGGCAACAGGTACCACGTATATGCTTACACAGGTTTTTACACGGGATGCCCTTTCTCTTCTGTCCAGCGAAAATAAAAGTATGAGAGAAGATATCACCTTTTAAAGGCAGCAACAGATCTTGAGGAAACATTAGGTAAGGTAAATCATGAAGTTAATATGGTGAAAAAAAAGTAGAGTAGAGGTGGATAGAGAAAAAAGCATTACTTAAGCTTTACTTCAAAATATCACTCAAGTAGAAGTACAAAGTAGTGATCTAAGAAATTACTTCACTATGAGTGAGAAATTATTTGGGGAGACTTCTTCTCAAATTGTAAGTAACTGATTTATAATTTGATGTAACTTGAAGGATAAAATGTTTACTAATGCACACAATCTGGTATTTTCAAAGGATAGACACAAAAATGAGAAAAACTAAATCATATCTGAAGTAGTTGTAGAGTAACCAAAACTTTTACTTAAGTAAGAGTAGCCTAATGTCACACTAAATGTATTATTCAAGTAAGAGTAAAAGTATATATATATGTATATAAAAAAATACTCTACTACTTTACTACTAAAGTAAATGTGAGTACTACCCACCTGGACCACAATACTTCAAAGTTATGTCATGCTAGGCTAAACGTCCTGTTGTGTCCAGGAGGTGGTGTCTGTGTGGCGTGAGCCCCGGGTGTGTGTTGGTGGTGTAGGGCTGCCTCAGAAGAGGACCGTCCCCTGTGAGAGTGTGGAGATGTGGGTGCAGCTCGGGGGAGCACTGGGTGCGCTCACGGCCCTGCTCCTGGTCTCCCTCACCTGCTACTTTTGGAAGAAGAATAAGAGGTAACATTTTAGCATTATTGTCCTGTGTTCTGGTGAAAGTACATATTTGTGTAAACTTCAGTTTGGAAAGTATGAACTTGTGGCACACTTTAGTCCTCCAGACCCCACCGCTCCTCACCCCTCAATCTCCCCTTTAGGCCTCCAAACCCAGTGCCTCCCTCCTCACTGTACCTTTTACTCCTCCAGAGCCCACCCTTCTTCCTCCTTACTCTCCCTTTTAGTTCTCCAGACCCAGCCCCTTCTCCCTCACTCTCCCCTCAAGTCTTGCAGAGCCCACCCCCCAACAACTTGTTTGGACTGTGGCTGTCGGTGAAGTTCAGATGTTTAAAAAAAAACTAAAAACAAAAGCATTTTATTCAAAATCATTACTGTAGTTAAAATGGCACATGGACAGCATTTTATACTTTGTGTTTTTTTCTCTTTTTATTCATAAATAAAGCGCAAATAAATTATCTTTTCCTTATAATATACCGCGTCATATTGATTTCTGATATTATATGTAGATTGTTGATATTCCTTCCAGACTGGAGTACAAGTATTCACGTCTGGTGATGTCGGCCAATAAGGACTGTGAGCTGCCTGGAGCAGACAGCTGTGCCATGATGGAGGGAGAGACGGAGGGAGAGATGGAGGATGAGGTGTTGTACTCCAAACCCTCACTCATCGGGAAACTCAAAGCCCTGGCATCCAAGGTATTGTTTATTTATGTTGGGTAGAAAACTGAAATGAATTGTTTTGAATGTATTGACTCCAGTACATGCATGTAGTTGGGGAGACAATGGTGGACAATACGATGTCTGGGAAAACCCTCCGATATTACTGATACCAATGTGTGTGTGTGTGTGTGTGTGTATATGTATATATATATATATATATATATATATATATATATATATATATATATATTATTATATAATATATATATTTATATATATATATATATTATATATATATATTATTTATTTATATATATGCACATATACATATGAACATTATATTTATATATATATTATTTATATTTATAATACAAGTTATATTTTTACAGCGCCATTATAAGGAGATATATATATATATATTTATATATATATATATTTATATATATATATATATTTATATATATATATATTTATATATATATATATATATTTATATATATATTTATATATATATATCTATATATATATATATTTATATATATATATATATATATATATATATTATATATTTATATAATATTTTATATTATATTTATATATATATAAATATATATATATATATAAATATATATATATATATATATTTATATTATATATATACCCTATATATATATATATTTATATTGTATTTATATATATATTATATATATATATATATATTTTTCCATTATATTTTATATATATATTATATATATATTATATATATATATATTATATATATATATTATATATATAATATATATATAATATATGCACATACACACATGAACATAATGTTACATATAATTTCTGGAAACAAGTTCACGTTTTTACAGCGCCATTAAAGGAGACATATTGTGCAAAATCGACTTTTTAGAGCTTTTAGCCATGTTATAGTTGTTTCCCTTCTCATTAACCCTCTGAAGTTGTATTTAGAGTGATTTTTCCATGTTTGAGTAATCTTTAATCTGTATTCAAGACAACACTGCTCCAGTCAACTCCTCTTTTCATCTCCGCTGGTACCCACCACCTGCTCTGTACTTACTTTGCCCAACAATTGTATTTTCTTAATTGTGATACACATAGGACTCAGCACTGTTGCGTATTCATTTTGACACAAATAGAAAAAAAAATGCTCACTAGAGTGATGTGCAGCTTATCCATGGGAGGGGCTGGCAGCTTGCGGTACTTTTGTTGTGCAGATGTTTACGCCGGCGTACTGTAAAGGAGCAGGCGGGAATCTGCTCCCATTGGGCTCCATAATTAGATCAATATTGCAATTTAAAATGACCAAATTATAACATAATGATCCACGGGTGTCATAGATTTATAACTATATAGCAGACACAAGCACAATATATCTTCTTTAAGTATCCTTATGATGTCATGTTATATATTTTCTTACTCAAGTACAAGTAAAAAGTATGCGCACAAGAATACTCAGTGTTTTTGTATTTTGTGTCCAGGGAAACGGAGACAGCTATGAAAACGTACAGCTCAACTCCTCTAACTCCAAATCTCTGGTGTGGAGCTAGACCTTTAAGAACTACACACCTGCACCGGAGAGCCCACCTCCTCAGCTTCGCCCCCTGCTGACCTGTGGGACCAATCACAAGCCTCCTACCCACAATGCACCAGAGGCAGAGCCCAGATCCTAAATGGTGGCCTTATAGACTGCACTACGGCCTGTGAGCTAGCATGGCCGTGCGAGGCTGTACTTCCCACTGATACGATGGAGAGAGAGAGGTGGGGCAGTTTGCATCAGCTCAGGGTACGATATGGATATATGATATTTATGTATGTATTTGATTCATGGTTAAAATGGGGTTTGTCATAAGTTTATCAATAAGCACTGTTCATGATGCATTTTCAGTCTTGTTATTCGCTTTCAAGTTTTAAATGGTCCATATTGCGGTAATACAGGATCTTCACTAGAACAATTTGGATGATTTTAGTCCTGGAATTGCCCATTTATACGGAACTAAAGGTAAAAGTTAGCCGTTAACTTGAAAACTACTGCCTTGTGAGATCACAAGGTGGAACAGAGCATTTTGAGCTTTGGAGATGTAGACAGGCTAATAATACAGATTACTCAAACACAACTCCAGGTATGTTTTTGAGGAGGTAACAACATAACATGGCTTAAAGCTCACAAGAGTCAAATGTATGTAATATAGGACATTTAAAATAGAATTCCAGTTCATACAAATTGAAAAAAGGATGTCATGTATGTTTTGGGCTGTGGTGTTGACTGTGTCTATGTCAAATAAAAGATATTTATTTAAGAATATATATATTTTTGCTATGGCATATTTTTTCCTTCATGCATGATAAGCACATAGTGAAAAAAATTACTTGAGTGAAATTGTGCTGCCCTTATTCATCATTTCATTAATTGTAATTGAAGAAAGTTTCTTTTAAAAGAACTGTATGTAGCCTGCACTACAGCTGTATATAGTAGTACCTTTAAAAACAGTTTTAAAAGGGTAATGAACCTGGGTTCATGTATCTTAACCTGCAGATAGAGGACACACAAGTTTTTCTCACTCTCAGTTTATGGACAGGCCTCATGTGAAAGCTCAGAACCTCCAGAATTCACTCACTGAGCTGCAGAGGCTGCACTGATTCATGATTGTCTGCAGGTTCTGGGGTTTATGTAGTTATGATTCAGATCAGAGAGAGTTTTTAGGTTTAAACCAACTACATTTCAGCATTGAAACTGCCAAATGAGAGATTCACGTGAGGCTCATTCTGCTCTGATTGAATAAACACCAAATATAAATAAATAGGGCATCATGTCCAATGTTTTTGTAATTAAGAACATATCATCATTACAACGGTTATCAGTAAAAAATGTATTTGAATAGTGCATGTTTATCTGGTATCTGGGGAACACAGGTTGAGTTTATGACGTTTAAAATCATTTTACCTACAGTTCCCTTAACTAGGAAAATAATGATAAAATTATATATTCAAGTTATTTTAAATTCATTTTTTCCAAGTTCTATTGATATGAAGAGTCTACGCTGGAAAAACAGAATATATAGTTGAATTTGGAGTGCAGTTGTAACAAAAACCTGACTACATTACTGCATCGCCACAGGAAGGAACCTAATGACTGCAGCTGTGCCTCAGTCCTCTTCTAACATTTGTATTCAGTTTAAAAGAAGTTTGGTCATCATCGTTCTGCCTCTTTTTGGACTTTGCAGAAAGACTGAAGAAATTCCTGAATAGATTTGTCGTGGTAGGGCAGGTATAATGGGCACAGCTGGTAGATGTGGTGAATATATGATACGATGTGATCATTGAAGTCAAAGGTTTCGAGGTAATTGCCGAAGTGAGTGAATACTAAAATAATATTAGTCAAAAGTAAAAGTAACAAGTAAAAACTAGTCATTCAAATAATAATGAATGTATATCTAATGTATTATTTAGTGTTTATGTGATTGGACAACTTATTTTATGCTTTATTTATATATTTTTTGCTTTCAAGGACATTTACAGTTGGTTTATTAGATGGCCAGCAGAGGGTGCTCTGTGACAGGGAGAAACACATGTGAAACCCAACCTGTAGGCAATTTTACTCAAGTAAGAGTAATGTTATCTCATAAGTAATTCAAATAACATAATATGACTTATATCAACATTTTTTTTTTTCATATTTCAAAAAAATGCTTTTAAAAATAAATATTATTTAATTCCTGCTTGAGATAATTAAGTCAGAAAAGCCAGTCAGATTTTTTTTTTTTTTTTTTTTTTTTTTTTTTTTTTTTTTTTTTTTTTAAGTAATAATAAAAAAAAAATGGGCCAAAATAAAAGTATTTTTCATTCAAATCTTTTTATTGCACTGAAAAACTTAGAAATTACCTAACTACCTAATAACTGTTAGGGGGCTTGCATCTCCACAAACTTTATTCTTGGCCTGGAGGAGGGCCAAATGTTCCTTTGGTTATAATATTCCATAGCATGGCATAAAGCTTATCTATCTCTATGGAAAACATTCCAAAGTATAGTTTTAACTTTCTCTTTCCATGGAATCATGCAGGTGACGTTCCACCTCTAAAAAGTTAGTGTCAGTGTTGCTTTGGTTCAGTTCTGATTCAGTCCTGGTTCAGCCAGCCAGAACCAAACACTTTGACAAAACTTTACAAAGAAGAGTATGTCTGGAAATGTCTCCTGTCTCCCCGATTCCAGAGGGCATGACGAACAGGCGGACTAACCGATCAGAGAGACACATGCTCTGTGTGGGTAAAAACAAACATGGCAGTTTACAAGTAAAGAAGGGAAAAACACAGATTCAAAACTTTATCTTGGGTAAAAGAAGTCATATATTTTGTTCTGAATGTTACAAGAATTTTCCAAAGGAGATGTCGTCTAAGCCCCGGGGAAGACCCAGGACCCGCTGGAGGAACTATGTCTCTTGGCTGGCCTGGGAACGCCTTGGGGTCCCACCGGAGGAGCTGGAGGACGTGTCTGGGGTGGGGGAAGTCTGGCAGTCCTGCTTAGACTGCTGCCCCCGCGACCCGGCACCGGATAAGCAGAAGAAAATGGATGGATGGAGATGTCTTCTGCATTTGAGAGACACGTGATACAAATTAGGGTCTGTGATTGGACCATCCCACGTTAGGACATAGGTCTGTCATGTTCTATGGTCCAATTCCAGACCTGTCAGGATTCAAACAGAATGTAGAAGGGCCTGGCCCGTGAGGGCAGTGTAGTCCTTGTCCAGTCATGATTCAGTCCTGTTTCAATCCTGGTTCTATCCTGATGTATATTTACAGGACACTAAAATAATAATCTAATCAAATCTTTGTTTAAATTAATATTGTAACCGTATGTTCTCTGTACTTCCTTAGCTGCATTTTAAAAACCTCTCTCCTCACTAATTTCTGTTCTTTTAGCGCAGCACAGCCAAGGCCATATGAGCCCATTGTATCAGACAGAGCAGAGTCCAGCATGTTCAGCGTTTAATGAACCAAGATTCTACTGAGCTGCTCCGTTCTCCTCCTCCTCCATCCTTCTTTCCCACATCCCTCTCCAAATGCCCCCATAACACCTCTCCTGAGTCTCTTTATCCAATCCGCTCCCTCGCTTTTGGCATCCGACCGATCAGAGCACTTTGTTTCAAGTGTCCAGCCCAGTCTTTAACCGAGAACAAGCACCTTTCACATGGCCACTGCACTGCAAAAAGGAAATGGGTTAAAGGGTGAGGCAATGCAGGTGAGTGGGAGAAATAACTAACTTTTAACTTAACTTACTTTAATAGTAACAACAACTAGCATGCTAACATATACTTCCTGATTATTGGACTATAAAATGCTTTCTAACTAAATGTAGACAGCATGCAGTGGACTTATTTTGACCCCAAGAGCTGCTTAAGACTGAGAAATCTGGAGTAGGTGCTTATTTAATAGGATAACAATATTAAAAATGTATTTCATGGGGATTAACTGGGATGCTCAAAATGCATAAGGTAAGGGAGGGATAACTATAGAGCACCACAAAATGAACTAGTTTTGTTTTTCAAATAATCTCAGCCAATCAAATATGTATTCAAAACCACTCAAATCATTCCCACTTATCTTTGCAGTGTCCTAGGGTTAAGCAGGTCTAGACTAGGCCAACATCAGAGTATCTGAAGAAGTCTAGTAGTAACAGTAGCAGCAGTAGTAGCAGTAGTAGCAGCAGCAGTAGCAGTAGTAGCAGTAGCAGTAGCGGAGGCATTTGAAGTAGTAGTTTTAGTATTAGTATAAGTAGTAATAATTGCAGTATTTGAAGTAGTTGTAGTAGCAGTAGTAGTAGTAGCAGCAGTAGAAGAGGTGAAGTAGTAGTGTCCCAAATGAAAGCAGCTTCCTGGAAACAGAGCCCACCATCCTTTTTTTTTTGCCGTGTCTCGAGGTGAAGCAGATCTACACTGGGCCTACATGAGAGCAGAGGTAAGGTTAAGTGTTTTATTTGCACTGCAATTAAACCTGGTGAAAAAGTACCATGACAAGTCTGTCCAAGTCTGCCCAAGTCTGTCCAAGTCTTCAAGTCCAAATCCTCTGATGCCAACTGGAATGAGCCCAGCCGCCCCGTCTCCTCGAACAAAAAAAAGCGGACATTCCAACAGATTCCGGCTGAGATAGGGCCTGTCGTCTGTAGCAACAGACCATGCTGAGTATCAGTGGGTAAGCCGCGCGCTAACAAAGAAAGAATCTGCTAGTTGGAGACGCTAGAGGAAACCATATTGGACCAAAAGGTTTAATGTAACCCAGGAGAGAGGAAAGAGACAACACATAGTTTTGAGTTTGTTATCCTACTGTGAGGAGCAAATGAAAACCTTAGTTCATGCAATTTATTTCAATGATTATGCATTTAGGTTAACAGTTTCATGTTATCTGCATTTTGACATTTAGAATTTTTACCTACCATCAAGCTCAAATTTAAAGCCACAGTGCATGTGTATATATGTATATATATCTATATATATATATATATATATATATATATATATATATATATATATATATATATATATATATATATATATATATATATATATATATATATATATAATGTGTGTATATATATATATATATATATATATATATATGGTGTGTATATATATATATTTATATGTGTGTTGCTTATATATATATAGGGATATATCCCTATATATATATATATAGTTCCTATGTGTAGGTGTATGTATGTGTGTGTGTATATATATAGTTATATATATGTATGTTTGTTGTATATATATACAGTCACCATTATGTTATAAACAACCAGAAGATATAGCGTATTTCCTTATATAGCGCTATATGTGTGTATGGCATATATATATATATAACTATATATGATATATGTTTATGTATTCTTACTATATATGTCTATGTATGTCCTATGTATATACATATATATGTATATGGTGCTGTCCTTTGGCTATATATACATATAAATGTATATGTATGTAATATGTATATACATCTATATATTATCATGTACGCAAACTTACACACTTGTTGCACTATTAACTTTTCACCTGCTTGTCTCCATGGAGATATTATCATTGCATATGTTTAATTACAGGTATCACTTGCTTGTCACAGTGGAGATAAGATTTATTTAATGCCTTACTACGAAACACTACAGATAAACCAATAACATCTCAATGGAGACAAGAAGGTGACAGACCCACCACCAGAAATGTTACATAGGGCACCTTTAAACTATGGCTTGCGTATGTCATGTAAAAAATAAAGCTAGCAGCTAGTGTTTAAGCCTAATTTAAACAACTTTAGTCCTTATTTTTTATTATTATCATTCATTTTGAGAACCATCCCATCAACTTCTCCTCCAGCGAGGTACTCCCTTTGACCAAGATCCTGCTTTATTCTGAATCTGCTCTGTGATCGCCCCAGTGGTGAAGGACAGGTCACTTACACAGGACACATTTTCTTCTGGAAGAGTAAAACCTGCCTTAAAGTGCCCATATCACACTATTTTCTAATCTCTGTTATAATGTTTCCTCATCAAAAACATACCTGGAGTTGTGTTTTGTTTTATTCACATCATTTAACAGACAAACCCTGCATATTTAGGCTGAGTTCTTCTCTCAAATGGAAAAACTCTCTGTTGCACCTTGTGATACAGGAAGAGCTCCACCATGTTTTTAAACTCCATACACCTCCTTCATTTGGATGATTTTAACCCACAAATTACCATTTTCTACTGAACAAAAGGCAAAAGTTCGCTGTTAACTCGAAAACTACTACTTCATGACATCACAAGGTGGAACAGAGCATTTTGAGCTTTCGAGATGTAGACAGACTAATAATAAAGGGTTACTTAAACATGTGAATGAAACAAAACACAACTCCACGTATGCTTTTGAAGAGGTAACAGCATTATAACATGTGTAACATAGGACCTAGAACCTGTATTACGTAAGAACAAAGCAAACACATGTACATGATAAGAGCTCACAGCTGCTGCAGACATAACCAAAGCTCCAGAGAGTACACACGAAGTCCTCTGAGGCCATATGCACAACAGTGTATGGACATCATAATAAATATGTTCTGAGCATGAGAAGAGAATAATACACATGCCCGTCTCTCAGCAGCACAGTGGTGAAGGTCTTCTTTTCACTCTCAGACCTCTACAGACTACAGTCTCTATGTGGGTACAATCCAGACTTCCATGGGTATGTTTCAGAAAGCTAATGTGAGGACCAGCCTAAAAAGTCGATGTGTGTAGAGGTGTTCATTTATGGAACAACCTGGAAGACACATTAAAAGGCTCCAAAATAATGTACGTATTTTAAAAATCCAGTAGATCCAAATTATGAAGAAACAGAATAAATTGTCTGTGTTGTTCATGGTTCATATGTGTGCGTGTGTATGAATATCGACGTGTACTGATCAATGTGTTTGCGTGTGTATACTAAAATATACTTATAAATAGGTCTTCTTTCCTACATTCATGATAGACGAGTTTTGTTTTTGTCTGTAAATACATTTTCTGCCTTCTTGTGTTCTATGTGTTAAGGAGGTTAGGCAAAACAAGAGTTAAACTTCAGCCTAAACGCCTTCGGTCTGTAGAATAACTGAAGTTTTGTGTGTCTGTGTAATCCCTCAGTCGTCCAGGTCTGATCCATAGCAAAGGATGAAGTTTAAATCTGTCAACTGGACAAGTCGCTGTAAGAGTGAAGACGTTTCGCTGCTCATCCAAGCTGCTTCCTCAGTTCTGGTCCGACAGATTTAAACTTCTTTGCTATGAAGTTTTGTGTGTTACTTTTGTGCTATTCATGAATCATTGTATCATGATTATGCCACTTGACAGAAGAAATAAGCTAAGTAACTGATCAACAATATTCCTTGAGGTGGTGAAAGCTAATTGGAGGCACTGCTCTGTCTAAAGCTCTGTTAGCCCAGTTAGACTTTAACCTGAGTTTAGTTACCTGACTATAAAGAACTGGCTTAGTGCAGACTCACATTAGAGTTTTTAAGGGTCAATTGCATGTTCTGTAGAAGGTTAGCTCCAATAGTACTAGTTCTATATTGCCACATTTGTTGGTGTTGTTGTACCACTTTTTGTTGTTGTAGGGTAATGGTTAAGCTTAAATGATCGGGGTGAAGGTAGGGGTTATGGATTTACTTTGAAAAGTGCTAACTTTGTAGAGGAGAAAATCAGCCCAGTAGCATGAAATCTCTCTAATGCGGTGCCGTCCTGCTGTGATACGCTCCTTCAAACAACAGTGTGGAGCAGCGGGACGTGAGACTGCACAACCTCTGCCTCTGTCCACAGTCCTTATTCATTTTAAATTGTATTGTTCTGGAGCTATTCGGTAAGAGTAACATTAGTGGGCTGATAAGTTGTCTATGCTTTGGCCCACCTCCTCCAACCGTGCCGAGGTGGACACAGACGGGTGTAGTCTGGACAAACCTGGGGGACATCTGTGGTTGTGCGTGGCCTTACTTGGAATGACAACAGGTGAGCTGATTTTTGCAGTTATACAATCCCTTTCAAAAGATATTAAAGTCACAAGTTAGTCACTGTGGTATCAGGTATTTGTTAAAAGCTGTATTTCTGCCACTGACAGAACCTGACCACCCTTATGTCTGTTTCAACATTAAACTAAATAAAGAAACGGACTCACTCATAACATTTAGCTCCAGTCAAATGAACTTCATCAAGGCTAGCGTATTTGTTGCCATATTTGGAAGTCAGACCACGAGCCAATCCCGAAGCTGTTGAAAGTAACACCCACCCGCACCAGTGATTTAGCAGGAAGTGCTTAGCAACGCTGTCAATCAAACCTGTTGCTGTTCATATCTGGATTTAATTACACAACAGCGAAACAAAAATCATGTAGAGCGAGTCAATACGAACATTTTAAGACCAAAATGATGAGGCTCACTGCAGCAGTTATGCAGAGAGGGGCAACAGTTTCCCAATGTAAAGTGAACTGGAGTCAATGGAGCCTGAAGCGTGCACATGATCACTTCCTATTTGGAACGTAGCGGCTAGCAGTCGATGGTTTCAACACATCTTCAGGCCTTTAACACACTTGCCACCGAGTTACAGATTTTGGAGCCAGTTCTAGACAACACGGACCCTTTAACGTGACCCTGATGATCCTGAACATGACAAACACAACATTCTTATATATATATTATTAATGAAGAGAAGACAGAATGAACTGGTCTCAGTGAGAAATCATTTATTAAAACTCTAGATGAGTGTCTGCTTCGGTAATAGAGCACAGCGGAGAACATGGCAGGAGAGTCAGGACACATTTGGTATGGTAGATCTACGTGTGTGTGTGTGTGCATGTGTGTGCTGGGAGTCCGACCTCACAGGGACATTGTGCAGGTGATGCGTTTGAGCCCTTCCTGCACTGCCTTGGTGGGGGCCACAGCTGACTTTGAGCAGCAGTGAGCCACGGGGCCAGATGTCTCTCCTCAGCACACATGTGAACACACACCCAGGGCCCCACAAGGTAGCTTAAAGGGACAATACTCTGCTAGTAGAATTATAGGGATTCTATCGGATATGTTTGCTGAAATTGAGTTATTCATATACTCTTGTTTCTGAATACCTTCTGTACATTTTATGAACATTTGGAGTGTTTTGGAGCACTTTTTCACATGAGACAAACACCCATTTACTCGTTTCATTGTAGCTACTACATGAGATGTGAGTGCTTTAAAGTGCATGGCAGGTTTCCATGTTTTTGTAATTCTGACTTGGTCTTCTGGGATAGTGTCTGTGGTAAATATTTAGCATAATTTTTCATCAGTCAAGTGGTCAAGTAGAAAACAAAAAGTTAGAAAGTACAGGAAGTAGCAAAGAGTGCTTAAAAGATCAACAACACTTTTTAACAGTTTAAATATTGACTGACATAAAATAAATGTGGGCAACAGATATGACATACATAGAGGTACTTTCATAACTGTTACCTAGCAACTATAATATTAACAACGACCGAAACTTGTCGAAATTGCACAATAGTTATGATAAGACTCATAAAAATAAATGGCACATATAATTGTGAAATCAATGTTTAAACAGTTTGAAAAAGATGTTCCTGGCTCCTGTATTTTCCACATTGATGAGATTTTCCACGTTATTCTTTTTTAGAAGTCAGTGCTACTCCCTGTATTTTTTTGTACTTTTCTTTTCAACTTTTCCATAAACTTAACTGATGTAAAACTGTGATAAATATTTGCAGGTACTATCCCACCAAACGAAGTAGTAGTAGTAGAGTGACATGAAAACCAGTCATATGTACTTTAATGTACCCACAGTACTACCCACAACACAGTTAGAACCTTACACAACAATATATATCCCTTAAAATAATATCTGGAGTGCTTCATTTTATGCATACATGTTGAACTAACACAATGTATTTCACTCTCTCTAGAGTTGACAATACACTGTTCCACATTGTGACATCATTAAGTGTCAATCCAGGAAGTACAGTAAAATGTTTTTCACTGCACTCAAATTGCTTACATAATTTCAAAGCTAAAATATATTGATTTTAGCCTCATTCAAAGTGCTTAATTTCTCTTTGCATTAAAATGATAGTTTTAAAAGTGTAAAATGCAGAGTATTGAACCTTTAGGGAGAACATTTTAGAACAGTTAAATAAGAAAAAAAATTGACTAACAGTGGTGCAGAAGGGCAGGCAAACATGATAGGTCACTAACAATTAATAAGGCTATATTTGAACCAAACATAAATAGCTCAGTGGCATTGGCAAAACAGATGAGGTTGGTAAAATTTGTCCCAGTGGGTAGAATTTGCCCCAAAATCATTCCAACAAACCATATACCGTAAGTTCCCAATCAAATGTACAAGACGTCGACTCAAATATGTATGTAGTGGTATATCATGTTGACTTGCCCTTCAGAACCGCCATCGTTGAATACTTAAAGCTGGGGTACCTCATTTTAAAACCACAAATGAAGCAAGAGTTGGCACATCGTCAATATACGCACACTTTGAAAGGTCTTTAGTAGATTTTTTTTCCATGTATTTGAGCAAAATGTCTTGCTCCAGAACAGAAATACTGTATAAGCAGCTCTTGAGGTCAAAATAAGTCGACCGTGTGCTGTCTGCATCTAATTATGACGCAGTGTATTGTTGAGAATTAGGAAATGCGCCGTTAGGCATGCTAGTTGTTGTTAGCCTTTATCATGACGGCAAAACTCTAGCCTCTGTTGTGAAAAGCATTTATCAACTCACCACGATGAATAAATAGGATGCTCAGAACGCATAAGGTAAGTGTGGAACAACTTTGGACAACTTCAAAATGTTTAAACCAGGGGCGTCAAACTCAAATTCACCGAGGGCCAAAATTAAAAACTGTGACTAAGTCGTGGGCCAAACTACATATTTATTGAAAAATTTCAACGACATCTGCATGTTTTTCAGAAGGGGTGGATTAAATTTTAGTGAGGAGACAGGTAGCAGATGCTAATAAGTCTCAACAAAAGTGGTGGGGGCCGGCGCCAACACATTTGCAAAGCATTCTGGGATTCATAGTATTAGAGGTGCATGCGCTGTACTGGTGCGAGGACCGGCGGGCAGCTCTAATACATATTTAATATGATCTTGTGGGCCAAATATATTTATATCAAGGTCCAAATTTGGCCTGCGGGTCTGAGTTTGACATGTCTGGTTTAAAATGAATAATCACGCACAGCACCTTTAATTTTTTGGGTGCGTGCATTGCAGCTTTTTTCAGACAGTGAAGTAAAACTGTATGAGGTGGAACTCCAAAGTGCAGCCAATCAGAATGCGCTCACGAAAGATAAAAAAAAACAAAACAAAACATTATTGTTAGATGTCGACAGCACGCAGTTGTCTCATTTAGTAATTTTTTTAGTATATTCTATGAAAAAAAAGGCAGGTACCCAAACTTTAAGCATAGCTCCTGTCTGGACATGATTGGACACAGGTCTGTACAATAACCCACTGCCTCTGCCCATTCACACATACATAAGGCACATAGCCATATTCAGAACTACTGTTACAGCGGGCACAGAGGGACGCCCCGTGTGTTTCATAAAGCACTCTACTGCCTCCTTTAGATAGGATAGAGCTCTGAAGTCATTCAGACTGGAAATCTCAATATTAATTTTGATTGTAATTCAGGCTAAATCATCTACCTGTAAAGTTAGAAAACCACATAAAAGTGAGCCTTAAGTAAATGTAATAAGAGATTTTTTTTGTTGTTGTTGGGGCTTGAGATGGCACTAGCCTCCCCCAGAATGACCAATGCACTCCCAAGATTTTTGCCCCATGTTCATTGCACATCCGATTTCGACTAAAAATACTCAAATGGCAACCACAGAGCCTTCAAAATGAGACCAGCGAAGAGAACGTGGTAGGGCGTGGGGGTACACTCCATTGTTAAATTGGTCTAAATTAAGATTTTAAGTGAGCACCCACATTAAAGACTTTAGCAAACCCTTAGCACCTCCAACCAAAAATGTCTGGTGCTGCTCCTGGTGCTTTTCCTGGAATGTTACAGGTCCGAACGTCACATGGCCAAGAATGTTTTAACAGTATTTTATGTCAGTAACAATAGTTTAATGCCATACTGAGGAAAAGTTACATAGTACATTTTTTTTTTAAGTTAATGTGGAACGAGCATATGTATTTTCAGTAGTTTATTTTTAAAAAAAACATTTAATTTACATTTAATTATTTAAGGTCAACTTCCATTTTTTTTGAGTGTTTATCTTGGAACTATTTCAAAAACTTGTCGAAACTGATGCAAGGTACAATGTTTTTAATCCCCAGACCATTACATGTGTTTTGCATCATTAATAGTTGATACCTGATGCCAACTGCTGCAAAACAGGTGCATTTTTTTGTACAACCTACTAAACCGTTATCCTAATCATAGGATATGCACGGATCATGTATTTTGTATGCTTTTCAGTGTGATATCATGTTCATCAAACATTCTAATGATAAGATAAACGAAGACTAAGACCAGCTAACCAAAGTATTTACATTTTTTGCTCAGGCGTAAAAAAAAGTTAAACTATTTTACTCATTTTCTTTTAGCAACAATGCATTTCATCTCTAACCTAACGCTAGCGCTGTCTACAATGAATAAATGATTAGCATTGGCACAAACAGTATATTGCTGTGTGCACGATACTGTACAAAGCCCTTTTTTCCCTGTTGAAGTTCATAAGATATAAAAAGTGAAGTTGCTGTAAAATGGTCACACTTTACAAAAAACATGCACTAGAAATATTCAAGGTATGTACAAGAAATGTGTGAATATAAGACTGTAGAGTACTATCTCAGTGAAGTATAGAGCCTTAGCATGGTCATTAAAGAAGACATATCGTGCTGTTGTCTGCGATGTATAAACTATGACACCCACGGATCATTATGTTATCATTTGGGCATTTTAAATCGCAAAATGGATCTAAAACAACTTGATAAAAGACGCAAGTCAGCTGATTATAGGGTTGGAAAATTGAGGAGCCTAATGGAGACCAGTTGGTGATTTTTTAAAAAGCCCAAATGGCAAAGCGACACTACGAATTAAGAAAATAAAAATGGAAAATGAAGTATAGCGGGCGTGTAAAAACAGGGGTTGATTGGAGCGATGGCATCATGAAAACAAGAACAAAGATCACTCAAACATGCACAAATCACTCAAAAAACATAAACTGTCTTCTTTAAAGTTGGCCATATTGTATAACTGGTTTGCTTAGTTCATACTGATGCTATAGTTTTATACTTGCACTAAACATATTTTATGACTTTTCTGTGCATTTTAAACCTTACTTTACTTGACATCTTGAGAAAGCTGCATATACATTTCAATATGCAGCTTATTTAAAACCTGATCATAAAATGGATAAAGTGTAAATGGATGTAAAGACGCTCACTGATGAAGTTAACATAATGTACCAACGCAATCAACTCAACATTTCGTGTGGTTTGTACCTAAATTATAGTAATTATTTGTTTCGTTCCTGCATGTTTTTAAAATCCAAATAACTTCATGAAACTTGTTCAAATTTTCTTCACTACATCTCTTTGCTAGCATCATGTTGACAATAGCCACACTTCAAATGAGCGTATTGAAGCTATCTAGAGGCACTACAGTGAGCTGATTTTGTACTGCTGAACAAAGTCCCTCTCAAATAACATTACAGTCACGAGATAGCTCGCATTCGCCAACAGTTTCTTTCAGTTTGTCGCTTTTTTGTTGAAAATAAAACACCTAAATGGGACCGTGAATGCTTGTATTGTTCACAAGCGCCTGGAAATGTGTTTAAAACCATTTTGTATTTGAGTTTTCAATCTAAAAACATATTGAGTGTTGCGTCACCATGGTAACTGCTGAACATTCTTCCATAGACATACGTGGCTATTGACACTTTGCGCTATGTAAAGTGTCAATGGCGTGCTGGAAAGTCAGATTTTTACTATACATATATACATTACTAGTTATAAAATATGGAATATCAATGCAAAGACATCCAATGCTATTCAAAAAGGCTAAATCAAGATATTATGTTGTGCAATTTCTCCATCACCATGACTTGAATAATATCGTAACTTTCTGGAGACAGTGGACGTGGGTGTAATGACAAGTTCCATAGCAGCGCTGTGTGTAATGTTATGTGTGTGTTAGCTAAACCAAGGCCATGTTCTGAACCAGTCTGATTATTCTGAGCTCTGAGGAGAGGGAGGAGGCAGCGGTTGCTTTATGAAACATGTCTCTACTCCAGCCGCTCAGATAAAGGGATTCCATGATTAAATAGAAAAAATTACATCTGTACCGAAAGCAACAACATAATAAACACTAAAGGATCAAAACACATGAATGTAAATGTGTAAACAAATGTTTTTAGTCCAAGTATTTTTGTACATGTTCACTCAGCTGCCCTTTTTCAATCCTGTTTCTCCCTTTGTCCCATTGAAAAGGGGCTACATTATGTTCAAACTCGACAAAAGTCTGCTCTCTAACACTTATGAGAAGTGCTTATAAACTCATTATAGTGAATAATGAGGATGCTCGGATTCTTTGGACCACTGCAAATTGTTTTAAAAATGTGGAAAAAAAAGAACTAGTAATTTTTTTGTGTGATATACGTACATAATTATCAAAATAAATGCAGAATATCACCGCTAAACTTACCATTAATGCCTATAAATGCTTTTAAAATAAGTTTAAGAGTTAAGCAAAAGCCATGAAGTGGGTTTCTGGTTTGAAAGGGGCAAAATAAATACATCTCCACATAACACATCGTTATCTCCTGCCCAGCGCACTATAGCTGAATCTGTACCATGTGATCAGTTTTGAGAATGTCCTTTCTGGCCCACTGTAGCCCCCCTCTAGCATAATGTAGCCCCTTTAAATGACAATAGCTCTCAGATTGTGCTGTTTCAACCATCAGTAGTATAATACAAATATACAGACATGTTAGAAATGCAAACATCAGTCATTATTACAATGAGAACTACAAAAAGCATGAATAGAAAGGGAGTATTGCAGATGAGCAGGGTCCAAGCACATTTATGTACACCGCATCATCATAACAAAGCTATCAAAACAGGCTCCAAAAAATTCCTCCTAAAAACGTGTTGTTATTTTTTGTTCTTTTGTTTCTCTACTTACAACAATGTCAATTCTCTTTATGTACAACCCTAGAAAATAATTTAATTTTAGTTACACATTTCTACATCTGATACAATACAGTTCTAAGTCCACAGAGACACAGAGTTGGTTGGTCTGTTTGTGCGTGTACGGAGCTCCACAGTGCCTCTGGGTCGGCACAAAAAAACTATTTCACATTCATTATTCCCATAGAATTAGGAACATGTATTACAGTTTAAAAGTACGATTAAAGCTAACACTGCAAAACAAGAACATCTGAGTTAAAATGGCTTTTCTTAATATGAGGAGTATTAAGTTGCTTAAATGTATTTTGTTTTTAGTTTTTCACAGTTTTTTTCTGTCTGTATCATAGAGTGTATATACAGTTTATGATACACGACATTTATATTTTCAATAGCTCCTATATTCTTATATACTCACCAAATTTTAGCAGTAGGTAAACTGAACCTTCTGAGATTTTTGGCAATATATACTGTTATAATTTTATAACTTACACTTGAACTTATCACTACTTAAACTAGGGGAAGTAAAAATGACCAAATTTTTTAAAATAATGTTTTTTCAAGTGTCCACCACTTTTGGTTTAACACCGAATAGCTCTATCCAACACACTTTGCATAACATTTGAAAGCATTTCCGGGCTCATGCCTCTTATTTGATCCTGGATATTACGTTTTAAGTTGTTTATTGTCTGAGGTTTATTCACAAACACATTTTCTTTAAGATAAGTCCTACAGGAAGAAATCAGGACTAGTCAGGTCTGTGGAGATCACATACTGCCCCCTGTCTTTGAAAACAACTTATTATTCCTTTAATGACATTTACACTTGGGGCATCTCTGGTATTAAAATGTCGACGGTAACACCGCTGGGTTTCTAAATTTAACCCATGTGACTCAAAGTACCACTGTACAATGAGGGTTCGTTCCTTGGTGCTATATTTGCTCATATTAATGTCGGAAGGGTAGTTCTAAATGCTCTGAAAACATAAAAGAAAAATATTTAAAAACAAAAAAGTTATGAATTTGTTTCAACTGTCAGTGACTTTTGGGCCACCCTGTAGAAGTGGACTGAGGGAGAGTGACGTCACCATAGCGTTTGGCTCCATTGGCGCCAATCGAGGCAAGAAGTTATTGCAGCTAATTGCATTTATTTACTTATCTGAATTAGTACAGTGCACACTAATCAATTTGTTGGCAAGCAGCTTCAACATAACTATGCCAGAGTTAGCACAATAGTTACATTTCATCCACTGTTGTAATTTAGAGTCAAGTTCCATATTTAGAATTCTTAGAGCGTGCGTCATAGCAACCAAAGAGCCAATCAGGAGGGAGGTTGTTGAAGGTGCTCACCCCTTCCTTGAAATATGAAGACTAGCCAGAAAGTTGTAAGCCATCAAAAGATCTAGACATACTAACAAAATAAATCTAAATAACTTCAAATTACCCAAATTCAGAAGCCATTTTAACTCCGGTTGCTCCAGTTTTTGCAGTGCACTCATGATTATTCCATATTCAATAAAGAAAATTTCTAACTAATAAAGAAATTTTACCCCATGACACTTTAAACACATCTTTTTAACTCTATGGGAAAAACAAATGATACTTTTACCTCCAGAACCAGTAGTGCCCGCCCATGTCTGAGCTCCATGTGTGTGCAGTGGTTTTATGTATAAAGAGTCCGACCGAGCAGGGTTTGGCGGTGGGCGTGGCCTAACAGTCGAGGAGCGGGCTGAGGGGGGTGGCGGTCTCACAGGGAGGACGTGGTGGAGTCGACGATTTCCCTCCCGTTACACACCGCCGGGACAAAGTGCGCACTCACAGAAGCTGCAGGCACAAAAGCACAAGGCTCAGTTAGTGTGGACGTCCTATAGATTCAGTTACATGCTCCATTGGTACTTTTCAGATTCTAGGATGTCACAATGTCATACTCCCAGATAAGGGAGAAAAGACAGAAAGTATTTGTACTTTCTTATAAAATATCCAAAAGGTGAATTCACACATGTTGAGCCTGCTCATTTTTACAGGGTGGCCCAAAAGTCACTGACACTTTTAAATCTTCAGTTGCTCCTATAATTCTTAAGTTACACTCACCAAATGTTTTCAGCAGGTAAACTGAACCTTCTGAGATTGTCAGAAGGGTAGTTATAAATGCTCTGAAAAAATAAAAGAAAAATATTTAGAAACAAAAGAGTTAAGAATTGTTTTCAACTGTCAGTGATTTTTTGTATTATTGAGTAGACCCACTGTATTAAAATCTGCGTTTTAACAACATTCATTTTAGCTGCTCCCACCTGTATTAAATATTATTGACCTACATAATGTTGTGATGTCACCTGAAACCCAGCCATAGCTTGTCTTCACGTTCAAGATTTATTTCATGATTTCAGATGTATATAACTCTACGGGAGATGCACTGTTTTTGAAAGAAATAACCACAAATGATAAACCTTATCATTATTTGTTTGGGATTGGCTCCACAAACTTGCCATAATAATCTTATAGCTTGAAGTCTTTTCTGCTGACAACAACAACTCATGTCTTTTGAATAATGCCACCTCTTTCTGAAGATATTGTGAAAAAAAATGATTTAAAAAATGATTTCACTTTTGTATGGATGTGCTAACAGAGAAGATGCCAAACTTTGTGCTACTTTTTGTTTCATGTGGATAATTGCAGATATATTAACCATAAACCAGGTCAACAAATCTGCAATCTGACACTTAAACAGTAAATTCCACCACAGATTCTGACCTGTCTTCAGCTCAGTTTTGAAATATAGGCCTTCCAGAGTTTTGGGATGCCACATGAATCCAAACTCTATTACTATATTTCTTATTTTCTCCAAACTGGGACGTCCAGTGCCCTTTTTCAGTTGCACGCCTTATCCCAAGATGTCAGAAAGTACAGGAAACGTCCATAATATCTGGCAACACAGTTTAAACGCCCTGTACCTGACGCTGAACAATGAGTGAGGAACTTGTTAGCTCCACCCACTTATCTTGTCTCTCGCTGATGTCTCTCATTTATCCTGTAACGAGTTTTGTTAATGACGTTTTTCCTGAACTAGAACTCTCATGATAACCATTTGTGAAGTATGATACATTGCAACACAAAAATATCAAACAAACAACTTTATACAACTGAAACGATCACACAAACCCAGTAGACTTTTTTCTAAATGAACCATATTGTAAAAATGTAATAAATACTCTGCAGTGACATCACATTGGGGTGTTCTACATGTATCTCTGTAGTCGAATGTTCAGCAGTTGCCATGGAGAAGCAATGCACACATTAGCAAACACTACCAAAAAAGTCTGAAAACACCGTGCGACTGTGAAAAATATGAGCGTTCATGGTCCTTTTTAGGAGTTTGATGTTCAAGAAAAATGTAAATGTGAGACTTGTTTAACAGCACAAATCAGCTCACCTGTTACATTTTCAGCTAAGTCAGTCCTTTATGGTCAGATTGTGTTAAAATAAAGCTCAGATTAAAGTCTAAGTAACAGAGCTTCAGACAGAGTAGTGCTTACAGTTAGCATCAGAACCCTGGAGAATGTTGATGACATCAGCTGCGAAGTATCAATAGCACAGCACTTTAGAGATCTTGGGTGTAGTCACTAATAGAAATGATCAAGTTAAACATTTGTGAATTTAAGTACAATGTAAGTCAATAGGGAAAATTGGCTCTTGCCCTCCATTTGGGAGTATGACATCATCACAGCACCACTTATTCAAGAAACTGCAGCTCAAATGTGATCGCAGAGGCTTAATATTACAAGAAGAAAAGAAAAAGTACGTATGGTAAATATTGAGTCTGACAAAATAGTGTTCCATCGTGTACTGAATAATAAGTCGATATAGTAATTACTGAGATAGGCCTATTCTGAGCTAAACAAAATAAAAGTCAAGAACAAAGTCTTTCAAAGTTTATAGAGCTTGGGATCAAGTGAAATGTATTAGAGAACATTGTATAGTATCAAAACACTTTTAAATGAATGCTAACTATAGTATTTAGAATGAGTAAGTATGGTAAATGCATATTGTGCTTGTGTCTGCTCTATAGTTATAATCTATAACACCTGTGGATCATTATGTAATATATGAGCATTTTAAGTCGCAAACTTCATCTAAAAACTTCAAAATAACACATCCGCTGACTTCCGAAAACTACGGTGCCTGATGTGAGCTCACGTCGGTGTAAATGTCGTCACAACAAAGAGCCGTTAAGTTGTCGGCAGCTCCGATGGATAGCTGCACATCATGCTTGTGCGTTGCAGATTTTTTTCATTTGTACCAAAATGACTACACAGTGCTGCTGAATCCTAAGTGTATCACAGATTAAGAACATAACCAAGTAAGCGGAGAGCATTAGGCATATGTCTGTGGTGGTGAAAACGGGTTGATAGCATCTTGAAAATTAAAGTGATTAAAGATTGCTCAAACATGCACAAATCACTCCAAATACAACTTCGGGTGAGCAAATGATGAGAAGAAACAACTATAACATGGTTGAAAGCTCTAAAAAGTCAATCCCGAGATCTACACCATCTGATAAACGCTATAAGAAAGAACTGAAATCGGTAACAAACCAGCAATCTGTCATATTCAACTAAAAGACACACTAAACAGTTTAAAAGTAAGAATATGAAGCCTGTACTCAGCAGTCACAACTGTATGTAGTGTCAGTGTGTATAGTCTAGTGTTTTTCAGGATCTGCTGGCCTCCCGAGGGCCCCTCCCTCCGCAGAGCTCGGTTCAGACTGTCAGCTGGAGACCTCTGTCTAACTAGCTCATGATTGAACCTGTCAATCATACATAAATGATAACTGCTGCTGCGGAGGAGGAAGAGGAAGAGGAAGAGGAAAAAGAGGAGGAATACAGGGCCAGATTTAGTGTGCAGGCACGTGGCATTGGGTTAGAACAATACAACAAAGTGACGCATTTTGCCATTCTCTGCTGTCAAAATGAGGGAAAGTTATCTTACTACAGTTACAGTACAGAAGGAGGTAAGAGTGGAAGGTACTGAAGTATCATAATTTGAAAATTCTAACTAGGACTGAAACAATGAATCAGATTAATAAATGATATCTAGCCTTTACACTGTCTCTAAACCTTGTCATAAAAGAAGCGTTTTCTATGACTCTATGATGCGTTCACACTTACACATTGACCACATAAAAATTGGGACTAAACTGAGATGTCTGTGTAATCCCTCAGTCGTCCAGGTCTGATCCATAGTAAAAGCCAAAGTTAAATCTGTGAACTGGACAAAAAGTTGTAGGAGTGAAGCTGTTTCGCTGCTCATCCAAGCCGCTTCTTCAGTTCTGGTCAGATTGCTGCTGGACACTGCCTTATATCTATCTGAAGGGAGGAACTAATTACACTGAAACTGTAAACAGCCTACATTTAGCCTTAATGGGGCCAGTGGCTCGCTCTGTTGTGCTCTTTGTTTGAGAACAAAAGGGTGAGCCACTTGCCCCACTAAGGCTGAATGTAGGCCTGTTGGATGAGCAGCGAAACACCTTTGCTCCTACAACTTTTTGTCTAGTTGACAGATTTAACTTTGGCTTTTACTACTAAACTGAGATCAGGTTCAGCACTAATCCTGGCCTAGATAAGGGCTAAACCAGGACCAGAACAGGCCCACACATCTGGATTAAACTACGCTCAAACCAGGACCAAACAAGCACAAGTATGAACGCACTCTCAGACAGAACAGTATTTACATCAAAATGATACAGGAAAAAGTGTAAATTTTGTCTTTTAAATAAAACTATTATAATTACTATTGAGATCATCAAGCAGCATAACTTAATTTAGGGTCAAATTTAATAATTTAAAAAAAAAATCCTATTTGGCATCTGACTCTGACTGGATAGTGTAGGTGTTGCCATGTTGAGTGTCCAGTGTTGCATACCATGGGAGGCGTAGGTGGTGGCGGCCCCACTCACACTGAAGCGATTGAGGTTGAGTCTGTGGCTGGTCACGTTCTTCTGGGGCTGGAACAAGATGATGTGGACCTTAGGAGCAAACATACAGCCCAGCACCACAAAGCCACTCAGGCTCACCGAGATGCACATAGTCGTCGTCTGCACCTGCATGTGAGAGAGGGAGACAGAATTAAAACTGAGAAAACCACGGGAAACCAAGTACAACGGGGCTATAGATATTCATCCATTACAAACACCTAAATTCCGCCCACAACCAGATTTCAAATAGTGCTGTAAAACTGGGCAGTACCTGGAGAACTAAAGAAAAGAGTGAGGGCAGAAGAAAGGTGAGGTCTGAACATATGAGGAACAAGGTATCCACGCACTTTAATCAGAGGAGTCATGTGTGATGTCACCAGCTACTTGAAATTGTAGTGGCAACTGAAGGTAGCACACACTTAGATTTAGACGTTTTTGACTAGAAAGCAGCAAATTTACCTAGTTTGCCTTACAATTGCCCAAATATTAAATAGGGACAGTAGATAATGCTATTAAAACACCACGCACGCAATATTTTCCATTTAGTTCTCCTTTTAGCTGTTAACTGTGGCACAAACAACATTTTCACATCCCTAACATCTGTGATAGAGACTGTGACGCTGTCCTTGTTATCTTGGGCTACGTCGTCAGAGGTATAATACTCCCTACAATGGATCCATAGCTAAATTGGACTGGACTAGACTGGAAAGGACAACACTTTCACAATGTCTTGAGGGTTCATGTCTCCGGGTGCTGGGTCCTGTACTGATGTAAGTAAACTTCTCCTGTGTCAGAACTCCAGCCTCATGCCTCTTCTCTTCTTGACCTGCAGCAACAATGGATTCCTGAGTACTTTTGACATACCATATAAAAAGCGTAGCATAAATTAACTACAGCCAATGAAAAAATCTAGATCAAATAACACTGAGATTTCCCATCCAATGACTTTTAAGATTTTCCACTAGTGAAATGTACATATGGTGCTTAGAATAGTGTTTTTTTTTTTGGCAACATCAATGCAAACTTGAAGCTTCCTGGTCAAAAACAATCAAATCCACTGCAATTTCCTTTAGCTGATGACGTCACATCACACAAGGCTGCCCTGATTACAGTCTCATTTCTCTTTATATACACCTAGCTGCAGGGGCGGAGTTTGAAGTGTGGATACCTGTTAGACCAATCACACTGTTTCTTATGCCCCCCAAACCCCGCCTACCGTCTTCCCTCAGATTTTCCTTCATTTCCTATACAGGCTGGAGCAGTGAGGAGACCAGAGGAAGTGGAGAGGAAAGTGTCGCGATTCAAGCGACCTGAGTGTAGTAGCGTTGAACTGAAGACTACTTTATGCAAATACAGAGCGATATTGCCACGGTGACAACCACTGAAGACCTTTTGACAGACAAATGTGAAGCATTGGTTGAGGCACTAAACTCCCTCCAAATTACCCTCGCACGTGGTTAACTCTGCGTACATGATGGCGACAACACGAGAGCGAACTGAGCGCCGAAACATCATTTTAATGCTTGTTGTGAGTGCAGTCTCACTCTTTCTGGTACTGCCCAGTTTAGCAGCTCTATTAGAAATGTAGAAGTGGGAGGAATTTAGGTGGTTGGTCCCACTTTAAAATGTGAAATTTTGGTTAGTACCAGGCTTGCATACAAAGCCATAACCACCTGTAATAAAAGAAAAAAAGCATGTAAAGAGTCTGACCCTGGAAGCGTTCAGAGCTGAGGAGCAGACAGTGTGATTAAGATTTAGGACAGTGATGGATCTGCTTTATGCTAATCCAGAGCAAAGTCATTTCAAACACAAGATGAGGTTTTATGATCATCGAGGCCACTCTATAAATGACTACAATATCAAACGCTAAATGAAAAAAGACAGAAATAAAGACTGCATAAAAAGGTCAACCAGGAGGCTTAAAGCTGCAGCTTACAATTGATTTGTGGTCAGGAAAACATTTAATCAAAGGGGGGTTGCTAGGTTTTTTCTCGGTGCAGATCTTGTTTTGTCCTAGTCTGAAGATCTCTGTGTACAGTGGTCCCTCGGGTTACGTTCTAAAAATAACCCCCAATAGGCGAAATCCCTGAAGTAGTAGCTTTATTTTTTACAATTATTATCTATGTTTTAAGGCCCTCACCACACACTCTATACATTTTTCTCAGACAGGCATTAACATTTTCTTACATTTCTCTCTTGTTTAAACACTCAAAGTTCAAACCTTTGTAGGCGCATTTGTCATCGCAGAACATTTCATCGACATTGTGGGTTTTGTCTGGGGAGAAAACTTGCAAACATACAGCACTTCAGAGTCACACTGCGATCCAACATTTATGTAAATTTGTCTGAACACATTCTGTACTGTACAGGAGACATGGCACAGAGGAGACTGATGGACAATGGTCTACAGTCCCTCAGCCAATCACGACGCAGAACACAATACAGTCCCTCAGCCGTTCAGGACGCTGCACGTTAAGACGCTGTAAACAAAAAAAAAATGCAGACATGCAGAAATTGGACCAAAAAAAATTTGCGAAACAGCGAGGGTGAAAAAGGTGAACCACGATATAACAAGGGACAACTGTAATCTCCAAGTCATCCAGGTAGATTCCACTGCAAAAGAAAATTGAAATCTGTCAACTGAACAAAACATTTTAAGCGTGAATATATTTACCTAAATCTGTATGAAGGGAGGAGCTACCAAACTGAAAATAACTCACCCTAGTATCAGTCATAGGTTAAATCCACTATTATTAGTTAAGACGTTAGTAGTAGTTCAACGGATTTCAATGGAAGTGCATATGACATTTTAGATTACACATATCACTAAAAGATAGTTAAAATAATTATATATAACAATTTACTACAAAAAAAAACAAACTTCCTAGTTGGCCATGGGCAGGCGATATGACTGATTTTACACATAAAAATAGATGGCAACACCTTTATTTTGTTAAATGAGTTTAAACTGCCAAAACAACGTCTTCCCTCTCTGCATTTTAGATGGAATTTTCCCTGTTGATGCTTTAGAATGAAGCTTTACTTTTTGTATCTTTCCTTATCAACTTTTTCCCCAAAAAACTGCCACTTAACTAGTGTAAAACTGTGCTAAATATTTACCACAGGCAAAACCAAGCAATAATTAGAAAAACATGGAAAGCTGTTATAAGCACTTAAAGCAAGAACCAAACCAGACACCCCTCTGTCAGTGAGTGGACGCCCAATCCACTACACCACTGTTGATCCAGTCATTATTATTGTAACATTGTTGGGGGCAATTATTAGTGCGAGACTACAAGCTAATGTAAGGTAACTGTAGCGCTTTGGCATCATCGAATCTAAGAAACCTGCTGAATAGTTATTTCCACAGGCTTGTTTACTTGGCAGTGGCCTGGAGCTGTGGGTTTACCTCTGGATCAATACAAGACTTCATCAATAGAAATCACTGAAGACGCACTGCGAGCCTGAAACTCCATCTGTCTGAATCACTCAACATATAGTGGTTTATTTGGCGATCAAATCTCTCATGTCATTATTGAGTGCTCATTCATTCCCAGAGCCAAATGCATTACCTTTTTAAAACCCTCATTTAACAGTTTCTGAGATAATAAAGTGCACTTCAGCTTCCCTACTATAACACTATAGTCAAACAGCAAGCTACCTATTCCTCTTTTTTTTTGTCATGGCAGAATTTGGATGATATTGTGATGCAGTGATTCAGAGCTTTAGCATAATATTAATCAATGCACAAACACAGACACTTTCAGAGTATATCGACTTTCCTATAATCAAAAGAAACACTGCGGTACTTCAAACATTAAACTGCTCTGTAACTGTGAGAAAAACACCACTCTTGCGATGTGTACATGTAAGATTTTTCATAAGAAAACGCTTTTTTTTTTTGCATATGATACACCCATAGTTCCTCTTTAATTTTGATGGTTTGCAGTGATAAGAACTAGTTAATCAAAGCTGTGAGCAAACAAAAACAGTACTATGTAATTGTTTCATGCACTCTAGGCTAATCTGGACCAAGATCTTGGCTCAAGATCTAGAGAAGGTTCCCCTGGACTTGCACTGCGGTGGCGTCTGTTTTGATAGATTGACTGGAATAGTGTTGTTTTTACATAACTATGAAGCGATCCGTCCAGTGTTCTGTCATTACTTTTCAAGTCTGCTCACCCACCCAACAACTGTTCACAGGATATGTGCTTGGAGCCATGTTACGTGTAATATTATGAAAAGGTGTGAAAAATATCCAGTCAATCATCAAACTGAATGTGCCCAGTTGCTTCTGTGTAACTGGTTGGTCAGAAATGTGTTTGTGGCGTCCTCCAAGTGTCCTCATGTTCTTGGGATTTGTTTTTTTTTTTCACTTGTTCTTCCAGAATGTAATGGTCAACAGAAATGGTCTATAGAATGGTAGATCTAACAAGGATGGTGTTAAAATGTCTGGACAAAATAATGTGTCATGAATGAGGTCCAGTGTTGATTGAAAGAAATATTAATTAAAGAGAAATAAAAAAAAAGTAGACATTCAAACTAGCCCAGGTTGACTATGAAATAAAAATAATAAAATAAAAATGTATGCACTGTTAAATTCAAATCTGTAGACAAAGAGTGAGCCTTGGAGCCACTGTGGATTGTAACATTATAACACTTAATAATAACTACACCTTAATTAGCCTTAATAAAGCATTAACAAACACTTAAGTCATAATGAACAAACAGTTTATCAAGAATCATTCAGACATAGAAACTACTTAATTAACATCCCTAAACTTAACCCCCAAATTAAGAAATGACTACATTTGTTGCTAAAACTATTTGCTCTTTATGAATTCAGTCTTTGTTCATGCTTTATTAAGGATTATTAAGGTGCAGTTACAGGTAAATGGTCATATTTATATAGCGCGTTTCTATCTACAAGGCACTCAAAGTGGTTTACATTAAGGAGCCACTCACCCATTAACACCCACATTCATACGCCAGTGTGGGCAGACTCTGGAGGTGAGGGGGCAGTGTGGGAAGTGTCCTGCCCAAAGACACAACGACAGTGTTCATCTGTCGTTCAGTGACCAAATTCATAATGAACAATTTGTTAAGAATGATTCAGGCTTAGTAACTACTTAATGAATACCCTAACACAAATCTAATCAATTATTTGATCATTATGAGTTAATTATTAGTTCAACCTTTATTAAGGTATCTGTGTAATCCCTCAGTCGTCCAGGTTTGATCCATAGCAAAAGACGAGGTTTAAATCTGTCAACTGGACAAATCGTTGTAAGAGTGAAGACGTTTGGCTGCTCATCCAAGCCGCTTCTTCAGTTCTGGTCAGATTGCTACCTGCCACTGCCTTATATCTATCTGAACGGAATTGCTAACCACACTGAAACCCCATCTATAACTCCATCCTCAGAAACAGAACAATAGCAGGGTCGTTAAGGGCTGAATAGGGTAGTTTCAGCTGAAACTGGTGACAGTAGATATTTACAGTTTCATTGTGGTTTGCCCCTCCCTTCAGATAGATATAAGGCAGTGACCAGCAGTAATCTGACCAAAACTGAAGATGCGGATTAGATGAGCAGCAAAACGTCTTCACTCTTACAACAATTTGTCCACTTGATAAATTTAAACTTTGTCTTTTGCTTCATTAAGGTAGTTATTTTGATATGGTAATTTTAATCACAATTCATTAAAATACAGTGATCTCAAACAATGACAAACAAAAAAATTAATCTGATAAATTAGTACTTATCTAAATAATTATTCAAGTTGATGAAGACAGCTAAAGGTGCAGGGCTGCTATTACTTCACGTACGTCATAGAAAAATAGCACAAGTACAAACACTTTAAAATAAACAAGCTCTTTACTTTACTTGGTTTACTCAAGTAACTGTAGCCACACAACTCATTACCCACACCTGCCTCTAGTATTTGTGGAGTTTTCATCTGTAAAGAATACATTTTCCACTGGATCAAATAGTCTTTTTTGCTTCTCTGGGTTACCACGGGAGCAGCAGCAGCAGCAGAAGCCTTGTGCATCCCCCATCAGTAATCATCAGGGCCCCTGCCTCCTCTCTGCTCTGCTCTGGCGGCTGGAGTTTGTTTACCTCACTCATCTTAAAGTCAGATTCCAAGGCCTCTGCTATGCCCTTTGATTGCGCATATGTGTGTGAATGTGTGTGTGTGTGTGTGTGTGTGTGTGGAGGGGGTATGGGTTAGGGGTGCGCGCTCTCCCCTCCACTCTTTACTGCTAAATCTGGACATGTGTCAGCACACTGAGCAGGCCTGTCATCGCCACTGTGCAGCATTTAGGGGCGCTTTAAAAAAGTCAGAAAATTGAAGCGTGACATATTTGACTTGGACTGACTTTTAAGCAGGAGCGGTGGTGGGAATGCGGAATTAAAATGAAATTGTAAGTCAAAGCACGGCGGCGAAGTGGGGAGACATACTAAATTAGTATATTGGATTACTCAAAACTAAATTCAATTGTCCATCACCATTTCATTTTTTTCCGCTTTTTTTTTTTTGTCCTTTTATATTTTGTCATTTTCTTATGTGGTCTGTCATCTTCAAAAAAAAAAAAAAAGAAAAAGTAAATCAATCAAACCCATAGATAAAATGTAAAAAAGCACAACAGGAAAACCGGATAACTAGCCTAGTTCAATTTAAACAATTTAATTTTTCAAAATACTTGTAAACCCAGAAACTACGATTGAGGTGTTGTGGTTCGAATCTCCCAGATCGCAATAACACATCTGGGAGAAACCGATTTGTGTCTGACTTACATAAGGTGCAGATTAGGAGAGGCGTTCAACTGCATAGGGTAAGGAAGACAATTTCATAATTTTGGTCTGCCATGTTAAAGTGAAAGTGAAATCTGTCCTCATTTCAACCTCCTGGTACCATCTCTGTTGCTGTCCACCAAACGCAGCGTTCAACCTTTGCCTATCAACCAATTATCTTTCAGACCATTCATATAAATGCACTCTCTCCCCTCTCTGTCATCCTTTTGTTTTAGCTTTTTCTGTTTAAGTCTCGTTAGGACTCACCCTAGGGACGGTCAATTTGATGTAATGGCATAACACCACTTTAAAAAAGAATTTGTGATGCAAAAAGTGCCCGGTTGCAAATGTATTCAGACATTTGGAGCAATCAATAAAGTGAATTCATGAGGTGAATGTGTAAGTAGAAGTGGGACTCCAAGTAGCAACTATCACCCAAACAAATAGCTCTGGGTAAGTTTGTCAAAATTATCGAAAACCAGATACTACTCAATACTCAAACTAGTATCGAACCTAAATACTCATTTCAGCAAGTATCAACAGTAAAAAGTCACATTCACATGACAGAAATGAACCTTTCCTGAATAGCTTTAGAATGATCTCGAGCTGTGTCAGAACAAGTATAAGACACATAGACTAGTATACACCCATGGACAACTATGAACCTACCTGGACGACTGAGGGATTACACAGACATAAGACTGTATGGTAATAAAAAAGAAAGTACTATTATTCAATGTTGAAAATCACATTATATTGTCTAAAAAAGAGTGTTTTAATCATTACCATGGTATCAGAATTGGTATTGAGTCTATAATTTTTTGTATCTTAACAACACTAGTTCAGGGTTTAATAATAATAACGCACTGGATTTATTACTCCTTTCAAGACCCAAAACGCATTACATTGCCTTATTCATTCATTTCATACTTGATCTGTGCCATCGGGCCCTGAGGTCATCATCAACATTCAGCCACATCGCTTACTAGGCAAGGTGGGTGAAGTGTCTTGCCTAAGGACACAACAGCGATATGTACTAGAGCCACTACTACTCCACTGTGGCACCTTGGCCCTGCTCAGCTTCTGAGATTACACAAGACTAGTTCAGGCATTCTCAAAGACTTATGCCAAGGGCTGCAAGATTAATCATAACTGCATTGAAATTGCAATTTGAATGGACCCAATTAGCAAATCGCAAAGGCTGAAGTGTTTTAAGTACCATAATTTCCTCCACCAACAATAACATATCCTGTTTTGTATTCATTTGTCAGTTCATATTTTTCTATCAGTTCTTCGGGACATGTTTAAATTGCGAACTTTGAACAGATTCCTATTATTAAACTGTCATGATCCCAGTCTATCCTACCTTTCTGCACTGTTTTCCCCTCTCTCTTCTGCATCTGAGTCTGGAGCAGGGCGGAGATTTGAGCTCCTCCCGTACACACCTGCACCTAATCAAGCTGCACCTGGGGAGGACAAAGGGAGCCTGGACCTAACACTCAGCGTCAGATGGTCCGTGTATCCATTGTGATCCCTCTTCCTGGACCTGCTCAGCTCCTCTGTCTCCTACCCTGTTCTCCACGACCAGTATGACTCTCACTTCCTCTGACTCAGCTCACCTCTACCGGTACTGCTCACCTCGTCTCAGACCCCGCTGCTCACGCTCTACCCCTGGACCAAACACCCCGCTCTCAACGCCTTGATCGATATACTTTCATTTGCACAAGGTTTGTCAGAACTCACTGCAACAGTTAAGAAATAATAGTACAGAATATGGACATGTAGTGATGATGTGTGTTACCCTGTAGTCGCTGGAGGTCACGTAGAAGATGGGCAGGAAGGCCAGCCAGATGATGCAGGTGGTGTACATGGTGAAGCCGATGAACTTGGCCTCGTTGAAGTTCTCGGGGCATTTCCTGGTTTTAAAGGCATACCTGACAAGAAAGTTGGACAAAGCATAACTCAGCAACTGGTTAACATAATTTCTATTTTTTAATTATCTTGCATATTTTGATACTATTGGAGACCATGTTCCTTTTACTGCTGCTGTTGGTGCAGAGGTAGGTGGTACTCAGTTACATTTACTTAAATAGCTTTCTAAGGAACTGGAGTATATTTCTGACACTATACTTTTACTGCTACTTGACTTGAGTAATGCATTTGACATTGTAACAGTACTTGGATAAAGGTTTTGGTTAGTCTTCCCACTGCGACACAATCTTTACGTTGACAAAATACAATGATTTGAACATTTGTGTTTCTTGTTTTTCAATTTTTTGTGACATATCCTTTTAAAATATCAGATATCCTACTATACTTGAGAAGCAGTTTCCCCAAAAATGTTTTCAGTCTTACCTGAGTAATTTCTTGGGCCACAAATTTAACATTTGTGCTACATTACCCTCCTCTGCTTTGCTGTTGCAACACTGAAATTCCCTCATGGCATGACAAATAAACAAAAGTTATTTCATCTTATATCGAACTAGCTTCTGATACACACCATCCACGGCTCAAATATTACAAATGTATGCAAATGAGGAGCACTTTCTGGAGCGGATTACACCACATGACATCAGCTGGTGCAACGGAGCGTTTTAAGGTTGGGAGGAGACAAACTAATATATGCAGGCTTTCTCATTTTTCATTCATTCATTTATCTGTTCCTTTTATGAAAATGATTGGCTGTCAGTGACATTCTTTACACAGTGGTTAACATACTCAACGTATGATTGAAACAAAGCACAACTCCAGCTATGTTTATGATGAAAAAACTAAATTATATTCTGTTTAAGGTTCTGTATTACACTATTTTCTGATCTATGTTATATTATCTGTGCAATCATCATGGTATCGGAATTATTGAACACCGAGTCGGAATATATATTGAACACCGAGTCTATTCCTTATATCCTTATCGTCTACACACAGTTTCTTCGAGGGCAGACTGACCAGGTGCAGAGGACCACCAGGAGCACGTCATAGACCAGGCTGAGGAGCATACTGGAGTCCCTCACATTACACTTGAGGATGACGGTCTGCCTCCTCTCGGGCAGAGTGAACCTGCGCGTGCCCGGGACCTCCAGCAACAGCCACACGGACACCAGGAGGAGCTGCACGGAGATCAGGCTCAGGCATATGAACACCTGGGGGCAGAGAGAGGAGGGATGGGGGTCAACTTACACCGAGGGTCCTGTCACGTGGATGTGTCCATTTTGCATTTAGCACATTGCCACCTATAAATTACAAAAAAGTTAATTCAAATTTTCTCTCAGATACAAAATTCAAAGATTACTTTTCCCTGCTCCAGCCAGGCACTAGGATTGTCAGCTTCCCCAACGCACCATTACACATTTAAAGAAGGAAGTTACCGCAAAATAAGAGTTCAAAGTCCTTTACATGGGGCTACAAGCTGCTAAACTGGGCAGTACCTGGAGGACTAAAAGGGAGGAGAAGGGGAAAGGTCTGTGGGTAAAAGAACAGGGTGATTTGTCTAACAGGTATCCATACTTCAAACTCTGCCCCTGCAGCCAGATGTTTATAATCAGAAACACCTGGCTGTAATCAGGGCAGTCCTGTGTGATGTCACGTAGTGCTTGAAATTGTAGTGACCACTGGAGTCAGCACACACTCGGTTTTTGACTGTTTTGACCAGAAAGCTGCAAATTTACCTAGTTTTCTCTAAAATTTCCTGGTGGCGCCACCTGCTTGTGTCCATGGAGATAGACATGTTTAATGCCATATTATGGGGCATTTCAGGCAAAGCCATAGCTTCTCCAAAAGCTGTGGAAAGTAGCAGGTGGCAGACTCTCCACTAGAGTTATACAGCAGCCATAGCCATACCAAAAAGGTGATTTGTGCAGATTGTTAGATTGCTTTTCAGTCCTTTGTACAGTATTCTTTTGAAAGTTTAACAGGTTTCTGATCATTTCTAAAAAAAAAAAAATTCCAATTTATTTTCAAGGTAAGTTTTTATGAAACATTTGACATCAAGAACCACCTACAAAATATGTTTTATACAAGATGGAATAGACTGATCTTACTATAACCAGTCCTAAACCAGGGCTATGTTGAGCTCAAAAAAGGTCTAAACTAGGACTTAATGAAAACTAAACCAGGACTCACACAGAACAAGGGTCCCTGCACCACAGATTGAGAACCAAAACCTATCCCTATGAAGTTTCAGGTATTGTTTGTGGAAATATATTAGAATCCTGACATTTTTTTTACTCTAAATTTTTGTCTCCGTGCAGATTTTATTGCTCTTCCTGGAATGTCCCACAAAAAGGCTTTTAAAACATTCTTACTGTGTGTAGGGTCACCTCTCAACAGACCTGACATGTAAATTAGCTTGGTGGAATCTACTACTAGTTTAATGCCATACTGTGAAACATTCCAGACAAAGCAATAACTTCTCCATGACAACCGACGCCCCACTGGAAAAGTGACACAATGCACCTTTAACAATAAAATAAAAGAACCTAATCACCATTTGTTTGGGATTGTCTCCACAAACTTGCCATAATAATCTTATGTCTTGAAGTCCTTTCAACTGACAACAATCATGTCTCTGGGAATGAATAATAGCACCACTTTCTGAAGCTTTTGTGAAAGAATAATTTAACTTTTGTTTATTTTTGCTGACAGAGAAGACGCTGAACTTTGTGCCAGCTTTAGTTTCTTGTGCATATTCCCAGTAATTACAGAGATATTAATCATAAACCAGGTCAAAAAAATATGCAATCTAAGAGGGGGTATTTTACCTCTATGGGGTATTAACTGCTAACACATATTTAGATCACATGTTTTCTTTTATTGGTATTATTTGCCAAAACCTGTTTTATAAGTTTTACTTTCTTTTTTAACACTTTGAGTCCCCCCCTTCTTTTGCTCCTTGCACTAAGTCACCCCCCCTTCAGAGCGCTATCACAACAAAACCAGCATGCATCCCGCTAATGAAACTACCGTCCGTCACATCATGCTTCTCAAGTTGTTGTGTATGGTTTTGTATCATGCTTTGGTATATTTATGGAGAATTGTCTTGTGGGAGCATGAGTGACATTGGCTTGTGGGTTGAGTACTGGACAGAATCTTAAATCTAACTGTAAGGAGGGTTCAAATAAGGAGAGATTGATAAATTATTGAAACATGCATGAATCTAAAACCTCTTCGGGCATGTTTTTGATGAGGGAACAACATTATTACATGGTAGAAAGCTAAAAACAAAAAAAAAAAACAAAAAAATGCATAATACAACCTCTTCAAACAGGAAATTCCACCATAGAATTTTGACCTATCCTCCAGCTCAGTGTAAACTACAATGATTCAAACTATTCCGCGGTCACTCACCTGAGAGGAGGGGCTGATAAATCTTGCCTGGCTGGTCCCGCCCCCCTCCTTGACGCCGTTGAAGATGCGCGAGAGATGCGGTTTGTTTTGGTGAGCAGGGCGGAATAGCACACGGCGAAAGAGGTGCCCAGGCCCAGACGGCGCAGGGCACAGACGGCGGGCGATGGTTTGGCGAGGAAAAGGAAGGTGAGGCCATAGGACATGAAGAGACCCCGACAGCAGGATGTAACAAAGCTCCCTCCCGGACGCTTTCACCAGGGGAGTGTCATTATGACGTGCAAACACCCAGACCACCAGCCCTGTGCACATGAACCTGGGGATGGAGGGGGAAGACAGATGTTAGCATTTTTTTCCCCACAAGACATGAATTAAACACATAAACTCTGCCAACAAATACATTTCAAAACAGACCTGCTAAACTAACCAGTACCTGGAGGCTAAAGGGGAGCGTGAGGGGGAGGAGGGAAAAGGTTCGGGGTGTAAGAACAGTGTGATCGGTGTAACATTTTAAACTCTGCCGCTGTATCCAGTTCTTTGTAATTCGAAAACACCTGGCTGTAATCAGGGCAGTCATGTGTGATGTCACATAGTACTTGAAATTTCACCTGTCCAGCACACACACTTTTGTCTCTTTTTGGATCATAACGCTGCAAATATATCTAGTTTGCACTTTAGTTGCCAAAAAATGACTGGGAGCAGGAGATAATGCCATTAAAACACAGCGCTCTGTCTAGTTCCACTCACTAGAGCAGACATCGCGGATCAGGCTGTGGGCGGGGGTGATGCTCACAACATGAATACTTAACTAGAGGATGTTATGAAAGGAAGGTGTTTGCTTCTTAATGCTAATGCCAACTTCGCTAACCACTCTAAATACAACTTCGGGTGAGTAAATGGTGAAGGGAACATCTACAAAGAGGTTAAAAGCACTAAGAAGTCTATTGTGCATAATAGGTTTGCTTTAACATATATATTTGAACAAAACCACAAAGTAAAGGTTATTTTTTAATGTATATTTTTCATGTTATGAGGATTATTTCAGTTTGTGGCACTATGATATTGCTTATATAAGCTCCAAAATTAGCATTTATATCAAGACAAAAAGTGTTCTCCGGTATTCACTGTATTCACCTCATTTGCAAAGGACTGTGCACAGGACAACAGTGGCTCAGGATTAGCCAAAGATTGTCGGATAAATTGAAACTTGTACCTGTGCATACTATCGTTGGGTCCTTGGGCAGAAAACATTTTACTCAGCTCGCTTATGTAAAAAAATGTGGCGTGTGAGTATGTGACTGGTGATGGCCAAAAGTCTAGGGGCAGATTAGTAGCATGCTCATTACTACTCGACCATAGGGCAGCCATGGCTTCAATTTTGCCATGACAATAGAAACTATGCAATAGATTCGATGCTCAATACTTATTCCAATAGCACAATGGTAATAAAAAAAATATGTGGGCCTTATATCTGTGAAATGCCTCAGTCGCTCAGGAAAGCTCCATAGTGCATGCACTAGTAGTCTGTGTTTTTATACTTATTTTAATACAGCTCAAGATCATTCTAAGGCTATTCAGGAAAGGTTAGTTTTTCTCCTATGAATGTGACTTTTTTAGTATTGATACTTGATCAAATGAGTATCTAGTTTGGATACTAGTTTTAATAACGATTAATGTCTCATTTTCGATACTTTTGACAACCCTACTAGAGATACATACATACATTTCAACCTTCCACCCCCACTCCCCCTGTCCCCTGCTCACCCCACACAGGCGATGGTGATGGGTCCGATGGCCCAGGCGTCCTCCCACATAATGTAGTCCTCGGGCAGGTCGTAGCAGGCACTCAGGTCCTCGGTGGGCCACTGTCCCGGGGCACAGGGGGTACATGTGAACTCATCCGACAGGTACTCATGGGCCTCACACGCAGTGCAGATCCAGCAGCAGCAGTACTCCCCTGCACACACACAGTCAAACAGCACGGGGGTAGGACTCAGTTATATCTACTTACATTACATGTACTTGAAATTGTACTTCTCAGAATCTGACACTATACTTTTACTTCTACTTGAGTAATGTGACAAAAGCTTTATGTTGACAATATGAAATGATCTGAACATCTGTGCTTTTTATACCTTCAGATATAGTATTTTCTGTGTCTATTCTTTACCAGACTACAGGAATTATTTAAAGGAACTGTATTGTAGCCTGTGCTCTTACTGCTTAAAATATAGTTGCTACAATCACAAGTGAACCTGTGTTGCCCGAGCCCTAACCTGCAGATAGAGGACTCATACAAGTTTTTCCTCATTCTCACTATATGGACAGATCATGCCTCATGTGAAAGCTCAGAACCTCCAGAATTGTCATGATCCCAGTCTGTCCTGCCTTTTGCACTATTTTCCCCCCCCCTCCCTTCTGTATCTGAGCCTGGAGCTGGACAGAGATTTTTGGGCTCCTCCCGTGAAACACCTGCACCTAATCTGAAATCAGCTGCAGAGGAGGATGAAGGGAGTCAGGATGTGACACTCCCAGATTGTCTGCGTATCCGTTGTGGTACAACTCTGCTTGGCTCAGTTATGTTTTTGCTCTTTGTGAGTTTCTAAGTTGGATATTTTTGCTCCTCGTCAGATCCCGCTCCCTGGACCCACTCAGCTCCTCTGTCTCCGACCCTGCTCTCCACCACTGGTACGAATCTCACCTCTTCTGACCTAGCTCACCTCTCAATATGTCAATGTCAATAAACATTGTTAAACTTTTCTCCAAGTTCTGTCTCTTTGGTCCTTCCTGTCAGCCGTTATGTCAAGAATTCACTCACTGAGCTGCAGGGGCTGCACTAGCACTGATTCATGATTGGCGGGTGACGATTCATTTCAGAGAGAGTCCTTTATAAGTTTAAACCAATTGATTTCAGCATTTAAACTGCAACCCAAATAAGAGTCATGTGGCGTTTACTGCTTTCTTAAGAACTAAAACACTAAACTATAGCCATAATTAGAATAAATAACTGGGCTATCATATCCAATGTTTTTTTTATAGTTAAGGACAAATCAAATTGTTATCGGTAAAAATCAAATTATCGGTAAAAGCTAGATTTCACATTATTATTGAACAGGTTTATTTGGAGACACAGGTCATTTATGACATAAAAAAAACAACTGTAATTTTATGCGGGAAATTTTATTGTCTACGAAATGCTATTTTTTATTATCATTGGAATATCACAACTGGTATTGAGCTTTATCCTTTGTATCATAATTGAGTTGAAACGTGTAAGTAATACAAGCACTAGAACAAGAGTTTTAAAAAATCCATAGGAGGCTTATTGCGTGACTCCTCTGATTTTGATATATTTGATCCAGAAAATATGTAGCGAATACAAAGTTATCCGTCAATCAGCACTACAATAAAAAAGACTATTTGGGAGTTGTTTTGGAAAATACAGCATTTCTTTCTTATTCCAAGTTCTCTTACTCTGTTCTCTATCTCTAATGTAAAAAAAACCAGAAAGAGGCGCCCCATTGATTTCCCATTATGTTCTGACAGCAGCAGGGGCCAGTGTAATGCTTACAGGTAGAGGCAGGCCTGGTGTGCGAACTATTGTATATTTATATTAAAACATTTTCTTTTTCTGTGACATTGTTTTTTGTGTATTACATATTTATATCATCAGACAGAGCAGAGATATCCCCAAGTGAAAATAAGTGCATTTGAAGTAGCTAGGCCTGGTTTTGGGGAGCAGAATGTCTATGTGCTTTTTCTTCTTAGCTCCATGTCTCTTCCTAATAATCTTACCTGGCTGTAAGTGAGTTGTGAGTACCGTAAATCTGTACTCAAGTAGTAATGGTACTTTACACTATTATTCAAGTAGAAGTAAAATACAGTTGTCCCTCACTCAGATTTTTTTTTTTAATGTGTGGTTTATTTTTAGATCGTAACCCCCGTGATAAATGAGGGACCACTGTGTAGCGTTCCAAATAATTACTCAAGTAAGAATGAAAAAGTATTTGGTTGTTAGGTCGTGAAAATGTTTGTTTAAATCTGATTTATGAGTTAAAAGAATGTAAAATCCCATAAACTTGACCGATCTGTGTCCTGTGGTAAACATGTTCAATCAAAAATAGCTTTTACTGATAAAAATTGTAATGCTGATTTATTCTTAAGTTATTTATGTGATAATTAGTGTCTTGGTTTTCAAGACAATTATCCAATCAGAAAGCAGAATGACCCTCACGTGAGTCTCCATCCAGTTGGTTTAAACCTAAAAGGACTCTCTCTGATCTAAACCCAGGCACCTGCAGCCAATCATGAATCAGTGCTAGTGCAGCCGCTGCAGCTTAGTGAGTGAATTATGGAGACATACTGATAATAAGAAAAACTTGTATGTGCCCTCTATCTGCAGGTTAAGGCACTGACAACCCAGGTTCAGTTGTTTTTTTTTAAACTGCTGAAGAGCACAGGCTACATACAATTTCTTTAAAGTGGGACTAAACACTAAATTCACTTTTTTCACTAGTAAACTGTGAACATGGTGTGTTATTATTACCATGATCTACTGTTCCTATAAAGTTTTGGGGAATTTTAGTCCAAACTAGATACATTTGCAGGTTTCAGGTCAAGAAAGGCTAAATCTAACTGTGCTTCCTTCAGTGGCCACTGCAATTTCTAGTAGATGGTGACATCACGCAGACTGCCGTGATTACAGCCAGGTGTTTCAAATAATAAACATGTGGCTGTAGTTTGAAGTGTGGATACCTATTAGACCAATCACACTGTTCCCTATAACCCCAGACCCCTCCGCTCCCGTCACTCTCCCCTTTAGTCCTCCAGGAACTGCAATCGAGCCGCTCTGTTTGAAATATGATTGTATTTGGAGTTTTAACTGTTTAGTCCCACTTAAAGTATCAATTAGCGTCTGATTTTTTTCACAGTGGTATCAGAAATATAAATCACAGGTATTCCCCATAACAAATGCTGTTCTAATGCTTATTTACTGAAAAAAAGATATTTACTTTACAAAGATAAATAACTTCCTGTCTCGTACCTGCCTGCATCTTCTTCATCTCATTGCGGGCGCACGGGTCGCTGCACTGGGAGGTGGGCACTGCCTCCCGGGGCCACTGGATCAGATGCCCGCTCAGACTCAGGCTCTCGGCCCACTCCCCCACCGGCACGTACCCCATCCGCTCACCCGTCCGCTGGTAGCTGAAGATGTTGTAGCGCCCCATGCCATCGCCCTGGGTGTCGAACTTGACCACAGTCTCGCTGCCCGGGGGAGAGAAGGGGGCTGTGGGGGGCAGATAGAGCAGAGGAAAGAGATAAGAGCCGCTGGACAAACAGTTTATCGACAGAGGTATTGATGGGTTTTGGAGAAAGGACGCAGAGTGAGAGACGTGGGCAGACTTCCACAGAGGCCCTGCTGGACAAGTCACATCAGTTAAACACAGTAAATAGGACAGAGGATAAGTTTTATAGTTGAAGATGAATTATGTAACTTTTCTTTTTTTTTTGGTATTTGCAAACTTTGTGTATCCATGGAGATCTCCTTGCTTTGACTTGAATGTTCCACAGTATGACAATAAAGGCCCTGCACCCAAAAATTTATTCAAAAGAAGCCTACATTTAATTAGAAAGCATCCAAGAAACAGGAAGTGTACATTCGCATGCTAGTTGTTGTTAGCTTTACTGTCATAAAAGTCCATTCTGGCCTTCTGAAAATTGCCAAAAGTGCATATAAAAGTCACAGTGAATAATTAGGATGTTCAGAATGCATAAGGTAAGTATGAAAAAACCTTTGAACCACTGCAAAGAGGTACTGAATCCATTTCTACAGCAGCCACACATGCAAGCAAGCATGAAGTGCCTTGCCCAAAGACACTACAGTAGGCCTATTTCCCATAATAAATGCAGGATTAGCCTCTGACAAAAACGTAAAACCATTCTATTGTTTTATAGGAGTAAAGTCTATTTCCTGAAGCCCTCTGTCCAGCCCAGTGCTCTTCATGCTTCTCTGGGGTCACATTCTGGACCAAAATGCAGCATTAAATTCCTCAGTGAACATGATTATAGGAAACACTCCTGTAAAGCCATCAACCTATGGGCGTGAAGGAAGCGCAGCGGCTCCCTGGACGGCCCCGCTCCTGTCCGCTCCTGTCTGCTCGTGTCCGGCCTCTGCCCTTCTCCTGTTTTTTTTTTTCCTGTCTGCACCTGCCTTGCTCCTGTTTTGCTCCTGCCCTCCTCCAATCTGCACCTCCTGTCCTGTTCCTACCCTGCTCCTACCTACACACTGATACATTTAGCCTGCAGGTCTCATGTGAGGGAGGAGAAGCCGCTTCTGAAAAGGCTAAAGTGCTGTACACCTGCTGTTACAAAGGGATTAGCATATAGCAGGAGGACAAGGTTGCAGCGGAGGTCGCAAATTGGCTGGATGTTAAGATTAGATTATAGAGATGTTTTTGTATTGCTGTGTTTTGTTTGGTAACTCAAAACATTACATGAATACAAATGTAATTTCTCTTTGATCGAGTGCCTGCACCCTCTGCTGGCTACAGTGGAACGTGAATCTAGTTTTTAGTAGCTAGTTACACCCTTCGGTCTTTTAACCATTTTTTCTTATTATTTGTGGATTGTTGAGAAATTCTTCTATTTGAAAATTCATTGCACATTTTTGAATTTATTTTGACAGCATTGACAATTAGCATGCTGACTGGTTGTAACAATGTCTCCTTTTTTTCTATTTCTTAATGCAAATAACAACTTTCAAGATGCATTATGTAATTTTTCTGGTAGAGGAAATCCCACCTTGTCTCCAGTAAGATCCCCATAGATCAGTAAGACAAATGCGGGGCACCACCAGACCAAATTACTGGTCAGATCTATGGAGAGGAGACACTGCTTACACTAAAAATACAAAATTTTCAAGGTATTTTAGCATTTAAAGCACTTGTAAGATATATAGTATAATGACATTATGTGGACGGTTCCAAGTGAAGTAATGACTGCAGACTAGTAAGTGGCTAACCCTCCACCTGAAATTTTTGCACAATACACCTTTAAAATATAAGATGTGAGAATGTACCAATGCACATATATACTGTCCACTTTAAACACATAATACTGTAGGTATGGTCTTGACAGATCAGATATATTGTATAAGCAGCTATTGAGGTCAAAAATATTACCCTTGTGTGCGGTCTGCATCCAATTATAAAGTCTTTTATATCCTCTGAGAATCAGGAAGTGCACAGTTAGCATGGCGGGTGTTGTTAGCTTTTTATTTTATTGACCTTTATTTAACCATGAAAGTCCCCCGCTGAGATTAAGAATCTCTTTTTCAGGGGAGTCCTGGTCCCAGAGAGGAGAAGGCTATTGTACTTATTTTTAGTGGTTGGGCAAACCGGAGTAGCCGGAGAAAACCTACGCAGAGACACAAGGGAGAACAAGCAAACTCACTGCTGCTGCAAACCATTTAAAATGAACTACTTTTGTTTTTAAGACAGCACAAAATTGAAATTGAACTTGGTTGAAGTTCCAAGAAAGTCCATTTTGCATACAATCTCAACTTTAAGAGCTTACACAGTGCTGAAGAGTGAGGATTGTGTTAAATCCGTGCAGTGCTGAGGCCTGGTGATCTTGTTTTTTGCTCTGAGTCTGCTGACACATGCTACAGCACAACAGCCTGTCCAACCACATGAATTGCCTGCTTTTTACAAACCATGGCCAGAGGGGAGAGGTACAATGGCGATGCCATACCCTCTGGCACAGTTACTTTTTTATTGCAAAAATATATATATATAAAGATAACTATATTGCTGTGTTGTTCCTGTTGTATCATGTTCCTAGTTCACAGGTTACTATGTAGCTACAATCACACATTTATGCAGATATAAGAAGTGCCCTTGACCAAGGACACAACAGTTGGCCTGTGTCATGCTGGTAGTGGGCACTGCAGCTCCGGGAGCTTTGGCCCCAAAATAATTCTCCCATAGAGAACAATGCATTTTATGTGAATTCAAACTGCCTGTGTAAAGCTGACAGGGCATCCATACCTTTCACAACTTCTGTATTTTCACAACATGAAATTTTAACATTTTTAAATCCTCAAACCGCAACCAAAAACTATAGGAAAGAGTGAGGTGGAGAAGGGGTGATGTCAGAGAATATACAGAACAGTGTGATTAGTCTGATAAATATCCACCCTTCAAACTCCATCCCTGGAGCCAGGTGGTAGTAATCAGAAATCAGAAATACCTGGCTGTAACCAGTTCAGTCTCTTGTGATGTCACCAACGACAAGCAGTTACAGTGCGTACCGGAGGCAGCACACACAGTTTTTTTATTTGTTTTTTTTTATTAAAAAGTTGCATATATTCCTAGTTTACACTAAAATAAAAACAAAAAAGTGGATTTGGTTTAGTTCCACTTTAAACTTATTTAAAACATGCCTCTTTGAAACACAGTTGGGTCTTTCACAGTAAGCAATATATCTTTCTTGTTAAATATGGATATTGCATTAACTAATATATCTTGCGCAGCGTTAGGTTGCACTGTAAAAAGAAAAGATCTACAATGGCACAAACACTATGACTCTCTCTCTCTCTAGCTGTGGGTAGATGAGTCGCTACATTAGTTTTAAGTGGAGCAGTAGCAGACTCGGGGCTGTGACAAGTTTGTCCCCTCAGCCCGTACTTTTTCCTCACCCTCAAACACAACCTCCCAGTATCACGAAGGCCCCCCATGCTGAGCAGAGAACAGGTTTATGAAATCCATAAATCACAGCGACAGCCCCCTCCTCCATCTTCTTCCCCTCCTGGCCGTCACCGGAAATTCAAACTGTCAAACTCATCTGGACTCTCAACTAAATGGTTAAGACGACAGCCAAATGAAAATGATTTTTAATAAGGCGATGTTGTTAATATCTGGAGACAAACGATAAGATACAAATTCATTATGGAGGTGGTTGGCAGATAATAAAGTTGGCAATAATCCAAGATCCTTCTCTTAATATGTTCAAACTCATAATAACTGTAGCATTTAAAGCCAGATGAGGCACTTTTTCCATTATGGAGGCTTAAGAAGTGTTATTGTGTCCTCTTGGCTATTCATTCAATAATAATACCTTACATTTGTATTGTGCTTCGGAAGCTTGGCAAGAAAATTGTTTTGATACGATACCAAGTAATGCTATGGCAAGTACCACGATATCGATCCAATACTGATGAATACTGAATGAATTTTGTATTAAAAAGTATTGAAACTGTTCTATCACAAAGGATTTCACCTTGGTATTATTTTTATATATATAGACTGACTGAAATGAGGGAGCTAATCTGTGGCATAGGCCCCTCCGACCACCATCAATCAGTCATTCGCATAGACTAGGTGGGTAAAGTGTCTTGCCCAAGGATACACCAAAAAAAGCCTCTGACCTTCGGGTTGGTGGACCAGCCCCCCTTCCCAGTCAGAACTGTCACCTGTGCCGCTTACTCGCCGCCTGCTCTGACAAATGGGCCCCCGCCCCAGAGCCTCAGAGCCTCAGCGTGCGGAGGTGCAGAGGTGGAGAGGGGACATCCATTCACCGTATCTTTGAGCTGACAAGTTCCATTCAGTTTTATTTGGCACTCAGGGAGAAAAGGAGCATTACACAGCAGTTCAGCAGAGATTATAAAGAGATAAAGTACTCCTGTCACCACAACATGCTCTTGATAAATATTGTACTAAATCTAATATTAGAGAATGATGAGTAAAAATGTTGTGTGGCCAAACTTCGTTGTCTAAGTCTGCCGCAGGGCAGCTGTGGCTGCAATAGTAGCTCACCACCACTGAATGTGGAGTGAATAAATAATGTACCAAAATGTAAAGGGGGCTCTGAGCATCTGGAAAAAAAGCTCTACATAAGACTAATGCATTATTATTACCTCCTGTCACTGTCAGCCAATCATAGCCTACTACTTTTGTCTCTGAAACACGACATATTGTACTATACAGTCTTTAAAGTCCTTCAAGACGCCATTGCTCAAATATTTGTTTTTTTTCCTACCCCGTATACATGCCCACGGCTCTGTAGTTACTTTGTTCTCCAATTTTATTTGAAGAGTTACACATAGGACTCAGTAGCATTGTGTAGCCAAAAAAATCAAAAAATCAAAAAATTGCTGCTCACTCGCTGTAGGTATCTGACCCAAACTGCACTCACAATAGTACACCTGCATGAGAGCTCATGCAAAAACAAGTATTTATGCAGAAAAAAAGTACTGGGGAAACAAGGTATTTCTATAAAGATAAATTAAACTTGTGAATCATTAGTTTAATCTGCCTTTTTACCTAAAAAACAACAAAAAAAACTTGCTAACTTCTTCTTTCTGCAGTTGTCCCCATGTAAATAGTAATGAGAAGAATAATTTGAAAATGTATTTATTTAAAGAATATTGAATACCTGAAGTATTTTGTAACATATTCCGATACATGGTTCACTCAGACTGTACTGTATTCTGATACTTAGAATACTGTTGCATCGTGTTGCATTTAAATTATAGTGTAAAGTTGTGCCACAGGATTAAAACCAGCTTTATGTTTGTTTCAGTCTTTGTTTTTGCATTTCATATCACTAGTTGGAAAAGGAAAAATCTCACATGCACTCACCGCAAGAGCAATGTTTTGAATTTTTCTCACTAATTATGTGCAGTTTGAAGCTATAATTGTGTGATCAAGTCCTGCAATGTATTCCTTTGATTTTAGGATTCTGAATACCACCAAATGAAAAAGCAACTGTGCCAGAACAGAGTTACTCATAAGTAGTATTCTGAGTATGTATTTTTATACATGCATTCAGTTACCTCCCAACACTGCTTACAAATCCTTATGGTTTTGGAATCGAGGGGTGAAAATCCTCCTTCTGAACTTGAGACGGTCCAACTGTGTGTTTCTCATATGTGGATGTCATCTCCTCTCAAATATTATCTTAACTTTCAGAACAATATACAACCTTATTTTGTCTGAGATAAACGATTAAGATGATAAAGTGCTTCGAGTGTTACTTCTGCATAAATCAGCACTGTTTCTCGGTCCTTCTGTATATTTTTTTTTCTTTTCCTTTTTTACATGTAAGCAGCCATGATTATTTTTGACATAAACGGATCATGCGTCTCTCTGATTGGTTAATCCACCTGTCAATCACGCCCTCTTAAATCTGGGAGACAGGATATGGGTCTAGATTCACTCGTCTTTGTTAAGTTAAGCGTGTGATCTGGTTGGACAGGTAAGTATGTTCAGAACCATGGAGAGGGCTGTGCATGGATATTGTAGGTATAACATTTTGAAAATAATAGACTTACTTAGATTGTGCCCAAATGAGACTAATTAACCATCTAAAGACGATGAAAAACCAAACTAGCTCATTTTTAAACTGTTAAAGTGATTCAAACAAGGCAATTTTTAGAGTTTTACATGGAAAAAAGTAAATTTAGGGAAAAGTACAGACCTTCCAAATCACCAATTTATCCAAAAACTTTGCTCAACTTTGCACAAATCATGAAATTTGAAGTTTTTAATTATTATTTGTAAATATTGCCAATTCAGTTTGAGCCAAGAATCGCAGTTGGTTTTCAGCATGGCAGAAATATTGGCTGGAGTGAGGAGAGTGTTAAGATCCACTGGCCAAGTCCCCCTCACATCATAAACTTCACCGAGCGCTCCTCCCTCATGATTGTGAAGCTACGGCGCTTATTTTTAGAGAGTAACTCAATACAATCTCACTTAAATGAAATGGAACGGAAGAGGATTTATTTAACAGAGCGACTCAAACTGAAAAACAAAAGAGAAAACTAACACAAAAAAACAGACTGAAAGAGACAGAGGAGGAGTACAGAGAGAGAAAGAGACAGAAAGGTGAGAGAAAAGAGGAATGGTAGAGAAAGAAAGACAAG